>JAJEJO010001934.1:76223-202805 GCA_020662805.1 Glaucomys volans
ACATCCTCAGCCCTATTTTGTATTTTATTTAGAGACAGGGTCTCACTGAATTGCTTAGGGCCTTGCTAAGTTGCTGAGGCTGGCTTTGAACTTGCAGTCCTCCTGCCTCAGCCTCCCAAGTGCTGGGATTACAGGTGTGCGCCACCGCGCCCAGCGCTAAACATACTCTTCATAGAGGAGAAGGAAATGGGCAAAGGTGACTGGAGGCAATTTTAAAGGGTTAGTAAACAATTTGTAGAGTAGGTGAATAAGCCTAAAGAACAGACAATGGCCTGGTAGAGGTAGCCAAGTTATAGGAAGGTGAGGGACAGAACTTCACTGCAAATAAAAGTTGTCTTATGTAGAAAAAGTCTCTTAGGTAATCTCTTCAGCAGCCCTTAGAAGAGTAGATGAAAAGTGTGTCTGGGCATGGTGATGACTTTCAAGTCTCTCCTCTCCTCTTCTTCAGTGCTCATGTCTTCTGGATATCTGATGAGATACCTAGGGAGGGGGTTTAAAACAATTGCATTTCTTTTGCAAAAAATGTCCTCAGTCAGATAAGTGAATGACTGAGAAAGCTTCTCCCTGTGCTCTGGGAAAGAAAGGTGATGAACAGGGACTGAGAGACCAGGGGATGGGAAGGCAGTTGTGGGGGACTGGTGGAAGAGATCTTAGGTCTGAGACTGTTTCTCCTCCTCAGCATGCCAAAGTATTCATAATTAAGGGTATCATTTTCTGAGCCCCAGCACCAAGAAGAAGTAAAATCATGGTGATGACACACTCACTGGGCCAAAGCTCCCATCTCCCTTATACCACCTGTGTCCCTACACACCTGTGTCCTGAAGTATCCCCAACAGTGTAGCTGGGGAATAGGCAATATCACTGCAAAAACAGGAGAGACATGAGGATATGGGACTGGATGCTACACTGTGAGACCCATGCAGCTGTCTGGAAAAGTGGAACTAGAGGAGCATGAGGGTCACAGAGCAAGAACCCAGCCTGGAACTGGCCTGGACCATGGGCAGAATAGGATAGTGGGAAGAAAGCAGCAAGGCAGGAGTGAATCTGGACCAAATCATCTTATTGCAACTGTAAAATATCAGAGCACAGTGCTCATTTTAAAAATTGGGGAGTCTTTTTATTGATGAATTGTAAGAGTTTTTATATGTTCTACATCCAAGCCCCTTACCATATAAATGAAAATTTTCTCTCCCACTCTGGGTGCCTTGACTTTCTTGATGGCATCATCTGAAGCACAAAGGTTTTCAATTCGAATGATATTAAATTTATCCTTCTTTTGTTCCTCATGGTTTTGTGCTTTAGGTGTCATAATCCACAGTCGTAAAGATTTATACTAGCTTCTTCTAAGTGGTTTTTAGTTTTATCTCTTACACTTCGATCTTTGATCCATTTTCAGTTAATTTTTACATAGTGAGGAAGGAGTACAGCTATTCATTTGCATGTGGATATCCTGATGCCTCAGTACCATTTGTTTAAAAGATTATTCTTTCCTCAATGAACTACCTCAGCACCCCAAGCAAAAATTAACTGACTATAAATGTGAGGGTATATTTTCAGAATATCAGTTTTTTTATTCCAGCACCAGTTTTTTTTTAAGTTCTTGATGGACATTTATATTTATGTGGTGCTGAGGATCGAACCCAGTGCCTCACATATGCTAGGTAAGCGCTCTACCACTGAGCCCAACCCCAGCCCCAGCATCATATTTTGATTATTACAGTTTTGTAGGAAGTTTTGAAGTCTTTAAAATTTCATCAGATAATGTCTAGTCAGTCTTCAGCGTATGAGTTTCACGATTTTTTTTTAGTTGCTGATGGACATACCTTTATTTATTTATTTTTATGTGGTGCTGAGGATCGAACCCAGTGCCTCACACATGCTGGGCAAGCACTTTACTATTCAGCTACAACCCCAGCCCCAATTTTGCAATTCTTTTGTTAAATTTATTCCTATTTAATTCGTTTTGGTGTTACTGTAATTACTGCATATCAACTATTTTCTTGATTTTGTTTAGGCTTTCTTAGTGCTACTATATACAGACGAGACTGATTTTTGTACATTAATCTTGTATCCAGCACCCTCTCCAAACTTGTATTACTTCTAACAGTTTCTTAGTAGATTCCTTAGGATTCTCTACGTACAAGATCATGTCCTCTATCAACAGAGACAGTTTACAGTTTAATGTCTTTCTTTCCAATTTGGATGCTTTTTAATTCATCTATTTGCCTAATTGCTTTGTTTCTAACAGCCATACAATGCTGAGCGGAAGTTACAAAAGTGGACAGCTTGTCTTATTCCTGATCTTAAGGACAAAATACCCAGTCTTTTACCATTAAGTATGCATTCTTGGGATAAATGCCACTTGATCATGGTGTGTAATTGTTTTTATATATTGTTGGAGCCAACTGGTTAGTATTTTGTTGAAGTTCTCTCCATATATACTCCTCAAAGAAATGGTTTAATAGTTTTCTTATGATGTCTTTGGATTTGTTACTAGGAAAATACTGGATTCTGTGTGAGTTGGGAAGATTCTCTCCTCTTGTATTTTTAGAGTACAAGGAGTTGGTATTCTTTTTTTTTCTTCTTCTTCTTCTTCTTCTTCAGTAGTGTGTATCAAACTCAGACTCTCCCCAATACCTAGGCAATCAACCATTCTCTGTCAGTGAGTTACAACCCTAGCCCAAGTATTCCCTAGTGTTCTTTAAATGTCTGAGAGAATACACCAGTGAAACCATCTGTGCTTCGACTTTTCTTTGTTGCAAGTCTTTTTTTAATTACTAATTCTATTTACATGTTCTTATTCAGATTTTCTACTTCTTAAAACAGTTTGAATAGTTTGACTCTTTCTAGGAATGTGCCATTTCATCTAAGTTATCTAATTGTTGGCATAAAATTTGTCATGTTTGCACATAATTTGGAAGTAATGTCCTATTTTAGTTCTGATTTTTTTGGGGGGATGGTACTGGGGATTTAACCCAGCATTTAACCACTGAGTCACATCCCCAACCCTTTTTATTTATTATTATTATTATTATTATTATGTTCCTTTTAGTTATACATTATAGTAGAATGTGTTTTGACATACACACATGGAGTACAATTTCCCATTTTTGTGACTATACATGATATGGAGCTACACTGGTCATGTTATGTCCAATTCATTCAAACTGTCTTTCCCATTCCCATCTGCCCTCCCTTATTTAATTTTGAGATAGGGTCTCGCTAAATTGCTTAGGGTCTCACTAAGTTACTAAGGCTGGCTTTGAACTTGCAATCCTCCTGCCTTAGCCTCCTGACTCAGTGGGATTACAGGCATGCACCACCATTCCCACTAGTTCTTATTTTAGTAATTACAGTCTTGTCTTAGTCCATTTTCTGTTGCTGTGAGTAACAGACTGGGAATGTACAAAGAATAGAGATTTATTTAACTCACATTTCTGGAGGCTGGGGAAGTTCAAGAGTATCTGCCAGTATCTGCTAGAAGGTCAGGGCCTTCTCACTACATCATGACACAGGAGAGAGCATTATATGGCATTTCGCAAGCACATACCAGTTCAGGTTTCTCTTCCTCTTCTTATAACATCACTTAGAAAATCCCATCCTCCTGATCTCATTTTATCCCAATGACCTCTCAAAGACTCAACTTTCAAATATCATTGATGTGTGAATTTGAAGATCAAGGTTTAACATGTGCTTTGGAGGAGACAAACACCCTGACAATTGTAACTCTTCTCTTTTTTGCTTTATCAGTCCAACTAAAAGTTTATCAAGTTGGTTGATCTTTTCAAAGGACAAATGTTTAGCTGCATTGTTTTTCCTCTATTGCTTTTCCAGTCTCTATTTCATTTTTACACACACTATGATCTTTAATATTCCCTTCCTTCTACTTACTTTGAGTTTCGTTTACCCTCTTTTTCTGGCATCTCAGGATGCAAGATTAAGTTTTGATTTGAGATCTTTCCTTTTTTAAAACTTCGGCGTTTATAGATATAAATTTTCCTTTGGCTACATTAGCTGAGTCTTATGAGTTTGGGTATAGTGTTTCCTCATTTTTTAAAAAATTTTTTTAGTTTTAGATGGACACAATACCTTTATTTATTTATTTATATATGGTGCTGAGAATCGAACACAGTGCCTCACATGTGCCAGGCAAGTGCTCTACCACTGAGCCACAACCCCAGCCCGTTTCTTCATTTTTGTTCATGTTAAAGTATCTTCCTATTTCCTCAGTGATTTCTTTCTTGACTAGTTAGTCATTCAGTAGTGAGTTGGTTAATTTCTATATATTCATGCATTTCACAAATTTCATTGGTTTTGCTTTATAATTTCCTTCTGGTCAGGGAAAGAACTTTGTTTGGCTTCGGTCTTTTCAAATGCACTGATTTATTAATTTAATTTAGTCTAGCTCATGGTCTACCCTGGAGAATGTTCTATGTACACTCAGGAAAAAAATGTGTAACCTGCTCTAGTTCAATTCTCCTATTTCCTTGTTGATCTTCTCCCTAACTTTTCTATCCATTATTGAAAGTGGGGTACTGAAGTCTCTTAACTATTATTGTTGAATTGTCTATGTTTCTTGTTTATTCTGTCAGGTTTTGCTGCCTATATTTTGGAATTCTGTTTTTAGGTATATATTTCTTTACAATTATTGTATTTTCCAGATGCACTTACCATTGTGCTACTTTAAAATATCCCTTTTATCTCTAGTAACATTTTTTATTTTATAGTCTATATCATGTGCTATATTTCTTCTCCAACTTTTTTGTGGTTATTGCTAGAATACTATTTTTTTCCTTTTTTTCTTTTCCTTTTTTAAATTTGTTCTTTTTTGTTTTACATGACAGTAGAATATATTTTGACATATTTGTGCACACAAGGGGTACATCTTAGTCTAATTAGGATCCTAGTCTGGTAGTTATACATGATAATAGAGATTCACTGTGCTGTATTCACATATGTAAATAGAATTCATCTCACCATCTTTCCTGTTCCTATCCCCCCTCCCTTCTCTTCATCCCCTCTGTCAAATCCACAGAACTTCTATTATCCTGCACCCCTTGTTGTGTGTCAGCATCCAAATATCAGAGAGAACATTCAATCTTTGGATTTCTGGGATTGGCTTATTTCACTTTTCATAATGGTCTTCAGATTTACCCATTTACTGGCAACTGTCATTAAGTCATTCTTTTATTTTATTTTGGTGGTGCTGGGGATTGAACCCATGGCCTTGTGCTTGCAAGGCAAGCACTCTACCAACTGCCAACTGAGCTACATCCCCAGCCCCATTCTTCTATTTTCCTTCATTTTGCTTCAACCTGTTTGTATAGTTGGATCTAAGGTACATGACCTGCCAATGGCAGACAGGTGGTACTTGTTCTGTGATTTTTATCCAACCTAATGGTGTCTGCCTTTGGATTGTTTCATAGGCTGTTTAATTTTTTTATGGATACAGTAAGATTTATACATATCACTTTACTTTTGTTTCCTACATGCCTCATGTCCCCTTTGTGCCTTGGGGGGTGGTTATTAGGGATTGAGATTATCGACTCAACCTCCTGAGTAGCTGGGATTACAGGTGTGTGCCACTGTGCCTAACCCCTCATGTCTTTTTTGTTCCCTGTTTACTATTTCCTTTTGCATCACATGAATTATTTTCAGTGTAACATTTGAATTCCTTTAATGATATTTTTGCTATATTAAAAAAAATCTCTAGTGGTTTCTCTACTCCTTAACAGAATAAATTTCATATTGATTCTAACCTGACCCCAGTGAGATATAATAATGCTACTCCTATGTAGCTCTATTTTCTCTTCCTCTTTTTTTTCTGCATGTTTGTGAGTACATATGTCTAAAACCAAATAGTATATTATTATAATTATTACTTTGCTCATTGAAGAAGCTAAGAAGAGCAGAAAGCAGTAGCACACACCTGTAATTCCAGAGGCTTGGGAGGTTGAAGCAGGAGGACAGTGAATTCAAAACCAGCCTCAGCAAAAGTGAGGTGCTAAGCAACTCAGTGAGACCCTGTCTCTAAATAAAATATGAAATAGGGCTGGGGATGTGGCTCCGTGGTTGAGTGCCCTTGAGTTTGATCCCCAGTACCAAAAGAAAAAAAGAGAGAAAAAACAAGTATGTATTTATAGAAGTAACTATATTATTTATTTATCACTCTAACCTTCTTACTGTCTTTCAAATATCTACTCAATTGTCAGATATTTATTGCATCAGGGAGTGTAAGTACATTCTAATTAAAATGCAGTTTAACATTAGTGGAATAAATTTATTTCCCTAAACATATTTTCCTATGTGTGAATTGACAGTTCTTGTCCTTCACCATTTCATCTACTGAGATTTTCATATTACTCTGGAAACTCTTCATATCCTAGTTTTAACCATTGTCATATTGGATGGAAATATTTTCCCCAGTCTACTTATTTTTTCCATGTAGAAAATTAACTTTTTAATTTTCATTTACATCAAACTTTAGAAACTTGTTGTCCTTCAAAGATATGAAGAAAGTTCTATTTATTTCACGTTGTGAAAATAAAAATAATTTTCATATACATAGTCTATAAAGTCTGGAAACACAGCTAAACATTTTCTTTTTCTCTTTTTTTTTTTTTTTTTTTTGTAGAATGAGCCTCTGCATTACTTCCTCTGGGTGTGTTAGAGATGTAGGTTGTTTAGAGACACAAAACTTCTGCAGCTATGTGCCACGGCTTAGGCAGGTAGTGGTGGAGATAACAGTGCAGTTTTCCACAGCACACTGACCTCTGTGCTGTTGATGAAGAACAAGGTACTTGACAGCTCGCGTGCTGCCACATCCATCACACACAGAATGTAGTATCAACACGCGATTTAATACTGTAGTTGTCTCTGTTTCCATACTTGATACCTCTTCTGTATTTTAACTCACATAATCATATTTTGATTTGCCACGATTAGATTTAAATTGATGTTCCTAACAATTTGCTTACCAATTTTCCCAACACCATTTATTAAAGAGGGAAAAAAGGGGCTGAGGTTGTAGCTCAGTGGCAGAGTGCTTGCCTGGTATGTGCAAGGTGTTGGGGTCAATCTCCAGCACTGTTAAAAAAATAAAGAAAGAAAAGAAAAAGAAGAAAGATCTTTTCTTTTATACTAGAGACATGAAAGCTCAATGTAGCTCCTGATCCTACACTAGATTTTGTATTCGAAGGAAAAAACAATGATATAAAGGAAAACAGTATAAAATGCCAGTATAATAAAGTCAATTGACAAAATTGAAATGTAGAGAAAGATAAGACTATGAACTGTAACAAGACTAACTTTATCAAAATTAGGCCAGGCACAGTGGTTCATGCCTGTAATCTAGCTACTTGAAGGCTAAGGCAGGACAACTGCAAATTCAAGGCCAGCCTCCGTAACTTAGTGTCTCAAAAAAAGTAAAAGCACCCTGGGTTCAATCCACAGTACAAAAAAAAAAAAAAAAAGTATTGAAATCGTACTGTTAAGAGAGAATTTATTTAGTTTTTGGAAATACATAATAATCATGGTGCATTATAACTTCTCAGGGGCTGGAAATGTAGGTTCATGGAAGACTGCTTGCCCAGCATACGTGAAACCCTGGGTTCTATCCCCACCTTTGTAAAAAAACAAATCCTTACCTTCAAATGGATTTTAAAAACAACAAAATAAATACTACATTCATAGAGAACAGTGGTTTTCAACTGAGGATGAATTGCTAATTTCAAAGACATTTTGGGGAGGGGGTGAGTGCTACTGGCATCTGGTGGGTAGAGTCAGGGATGTTGCCAGACACCTTACAAGGCACAGGACAGCCCCCCTCCACTCCATGATAGAGAAATACCTGGCCTCAAATGTCAATAGTGCCAAAGCAAGAAACTTCAATATAGAGAAAGTAACTAATAGAGCAAGTGGGGTGAAACATCACTAATGTGTGTCTAAGTGAGGGGATATGGGTGTTAAGATTTTTCCTAATCTTGCATCTTTTCTGTAATTTGGAAATTATTTCCAAATGTTTTTTAAACCTACTTTTTAAAATAGTTGCGATGATTACTTTATCATTCATTAAATCATTGCAGAAAAAATGGACCTATTTTGGGACTCTTCATTCTACTCACTGATAAATAGACTTATTTTTTCCTAGTGCCATATTCTTTTCATTTCTGGACTATGTAATTCAAGCAATTTGTCTCAATATCAAAAGAACTTCTTATAAAATATCTATACATGTACACATTCATATATATGCACTTTGATATCTTTGTGATTTTTCCAAATTAATTTTAACCTTCTTCTTTAAAAAAAAAAAAGTTCAGGGGTAAGGATGTAATGTAACATAGTGGTAGAGCACTTGCCTGGCATGCACAAGGCCCTGGGTTTGCTTCCTGGAACAGTGGGCGAGAAAAGGACATTGGAATCCTGAGTTGGCAGTCTTTTATCCAAAATGGCATGTCTCATAGTTCTCTGGGTGAATAACATCCTCTGCAGACTTGGAGCAGTAAGCATTTCTGGTCAAGCAACTCAACTATCAGAGTGCATAAGGACAGTTCTTCGGAAATTACCTAAGCAAGGCATTTTAATTTGTGCACATTAAATGTGCCACGTTAAAAGATCACAGGATTAGCTTGATCATCTTCAGGGGAATGAACTGAGGAAGCTGGAGGAGTGACTCTAGTGTGAGCACCACTCCGGCCCTCCCAGCTTTTCAGAGTCACCCAAAATACAAAGTGATGCCAAGCCACAATGGGATCACACACAACTGGATGAGAACAATGTGCTACAAACGTATTTTCAAAGCTTCACATGTGCAAAAACATGGTTGTGATTTTTAAACCACAGAACTATAAGCCTCAGTGAATTTAAAGTGAGACAAACATTCATCATAGACACCCTTCTCTGCCAAGGATTTGGGGGTCAGTCTAGAATATAGGTGAAAACCAATGAATCCATGAGTTAGAAACTTAGATTTTATTTCTCTTCTACCCTCTCTCTATATATTAATGATTTATTTGAAGGTAAAGCGGAATGTAAATATGTTCATGAGGTTATGTATTGAATTATAAAATAAATGTCTCATAAAAATAATTTCTTGTAGTCAGCCAAGTGCCATGGTTTGAATAAGGTTTGTGCCTGCTAAGATTCATGTTGATATTTGATTCACAATGCAACATTATTGAGACGTGGCGGCTTGTACCAGGTGATCAGTCATTAAGAGGGATAGTGTGGCTCTCACAGGCCACGATTAGTTATCCCTAGAATGGGATGTTTTATTGCAAGGTTGTTCCTTCTGTTTGGCCTCCTTCATTTTCTACCACAAACTCAAATAGCATGGGGCACTCACTTAAACTTGGACTTTCCACTACCCTGAACCAAAATAAAACCTCTTTTATTTAAAAATTACCCAGTCTCAGATTTTTTGTTTTCGTTATAGCAATAGAAAATGGACTAAACCACCAAGTTTATTAAAAGAGGGGGTCCACTGGTGACATTTTACGGCGGGCAGCCTTCAACTTCTCTCCTTTTCCCTACATCTGGGAAACGTGGTAAGAAAGCCTGCTCACATTCTCAGTCCCTGGGCTCCTTGAACCTTTGGTGTAGGAAGACATTTCAGTGTGCAAACCTTCAACAGGCTCACCCCTAAAGGAAAAACCCAAAGCACTCTTCACTCTCATTTTCACACAGGACGAAACTACAGCCCTCTTTTTTGGCGGTGGGCGCGGGGTCTATTTGCTACTTACAGTGAGAATCATAAACCCTATTTCATGTACATTGGTACCCATGAGTAATTTGTCCCAACCTATATAATTTCATAGAGTAAGGTGGGAGACTGTCTGGAGTCCAGCAAAGGATGCTAAACACCCAAATAAAACACCACTGATATATTTTTGCCTCATGCTTTCTCAGAGGTGCTAAGGTGCTTTCTCCAAGGTGTTAAGGAAGACTCTGATTTTTAGGAGGTTTTCCAGGGCAATGTCCTTGAGAGTGAATAGTACCAGATTCACCAGTAACCTTGAATAAGTCAGAATCTAAAGTACACTAAAGTAAATTCTAAAAGAAGGGTTAATGACACAGAGAACTTCATTTGAAGAGATAAAATTAAATGAGACAGAATGGAGTTTGGAAGCCCTATCTTTACTTTACTTGATTTTTTTTAACAGAAACACTTATAAAATAGAAAGTTTTTTTACATCTAAAACTACACATCCAATACCCAAACACAGAATCTCAGCTCTCACCCGAATGGCACTCCAAGGGCACCCAGGGGAGTCACCAGGACCGTGGGGACTGCCGTGTAAGCCAGGAAGTTTCCAATCTGGCCAACAGCCACTGTCAAGAGAATCACAAGGACATCACTTGCAATTACAGAGCTCTCTTTTAGCACTGACCCCAGAGGTGAATTCTGCAAGGCCCTGTTCTGAAAGGGCTACTTCTTTTCCACTGCTTGTGAGGAAGCAAATTTGGGTGTCACTTATGTTTCAGGGTCATGAGAGCAGAGAGCAGACCCTGCAGCTTCACTGGCGTAGTCAGCCAGGGAAAAGTTTCAGCCCTTCAGGGAAACAGCCAGTGTAACTGGCAATGAGTGCAATACTGAGTACATTTCCACACTCTCAACACATCCTTGTAGGTTTTTTTTTAATTATTTAAATAACTTTAAAACGCTACTTTTGTCTTTTAAAAATATTTTAATATTTTTAAAATTCATTTTTTAACTCAAACATAAAAATTGTATATATTAGTGGGGTACCACGTGATGCTTTGACACGTGTATACAGTGTATAATGTTTAAATCAGATTAAATATATCTATCTACTTGAATATATACTTTATGGTATAAACACTAGAAATTCTTCTAGCTTTTTAAAAATATGCAATGTTATCACTACCTATAGTTACCCTACTGTGTAATACTGTGCAACAGAAAACCAGATCTTCTCACTCCTATCTAACTGTACTTTAGTATTCATTGATCAGCCTCTCCCCAAGGTGGACAGAGTTTCTGTGTGCCTTCAAGTAGCCTGGGACCCACTCTAGTGGAGGCAGCAGGCCACAGGGATGAGTTACTGGGTCACCATGTGAAAACATCTGCATAGGACTGTCCTAGGGGCTGCCATCCAGAAAGAGTCTGGAGGAGAGTCCTTCACCCTGAGAGAGCTTAAAGGAAGTTCTTCAATGAATAGAATCAGCCTTGGCAGGTAATGTGCTGCCCCAAGGATAATACATAACAAATAAACCACATGACACTTCTGAAATCCCTAATACGACTGTCTTTATATGTTTAGAGTTCTGAACTGATTTTATTATTTATTTCGATATTATAGCACATGACCTTTGATCTGGTCTGAGTTGAGTCAAGAAATGCTCCTTCTTAAATCAATTGTGTTGAGCAAAATGAGGCAGCTTAACACATGGGATTTCACCAAAGGCCATCAGCCCGGCTGTGGATGAGCAAGCAGGCCCAGGGCAGGTTCACCTGGACTGGATTCAGGAATTAGCATGGGTAGCGGAAGCCTCTGCCACTTCCTCCCTGGTTGTCATTCTACCCCATTCCATACACTCCGTTCCAACAAAGGAAAGGACAAAGCAGGGAAGGCCAGTGACTCTCAGGAGGAGGTGGGGCACATCATGGATATTCAGAGCCTGGGAAGAGGTGGGATGACACCCTCCTCCAAGAGACAGAGCCAAGCTCATCTGCTCCCTCCAGCCCTGCCCAAATGAATGACTGACCTTCACAGAGAAGCCAAAAGACCAGGCTCTTCACCACCAAGGCAACTTACTTGCAATTGTGCCAGCCCACCATACGATGTCTGTTAAATAAGAGGTACCTACAGAAGAATGAGAAAAATGTCAGGTAAGTAGGTTTATAAGATACATATGCCAGTAATAGGAGGTTTCCTTAACAGAGAAGAAGATTTACTTAAAGGAGAAATCATCATATGAAAACTAAAATGGAAAAGAATAATGAATGCCATGCTGTTTATTCACCCTATAAATAATCTTTGGTCTATAAATAGCAAGATGACAAACCACTAAAAGTAGCAAAGATATTTTTTGCAACCAACGCAGGCTGACCTAAGAAAACAGATGAAGCTTTATAAATTAGTTTTCTTGGCTTAGCAAGCCACTACAGAGACACAAGTACTCTTTGGAATGGAGTTTTACATCACTCTCAAATAACAGTCTTTAAAGTCCAATTCTCTCATGCATTTACTGTAACCCATTTATATGATAATTTTACTATCATAGGGTTCAATGATTTCCTCCTTAAAATGGTTACTCAATTTTCCTAATTTAGAATCCTTCTGATATAGCTCTTTTTCAACCACTTGGGCACCAGATCCTTACAGCCACTCAGTGTGTTGACATTTTTTTGTTTTTTATGGTGCTGGGGATTGAACCCATGGCCCTGTGCTTTTGAGGCACGCACTCTACCAACTAAGCTATATCCCCAGCCCATGTGTTGACATTTTACATCATGCTTCCCTTGTATTCTCTTGTCATCCTCACCTACCCCCAAGCAGGGCAGGCAGAAGGTGAGGAGCAGCCTGGCCTCCTCATCACATTCATTGGTCCTAATCTCATCCCAAGGGACAGGCACTTAGTGAGAGGGCCTCCCAACCTTTGAGATCTGTTTGTCTTCAGATGACAGAATGTTCCTACTCTGATTGTTTTTCCTGCTGATTAAAATTCCTAATTCTAACCAGATTTTTAAATTCTCAGTAGTAACCAAAATCATTTGGCATAAGGAACAAAGAAAGCCTGCCTCATACGGAAGAGCTACAGGATCATAATAAGTACTTAAAAAACAAAACAGGGTCACTGAGTAATGTTCGAGCTAGGGGCGTGGTGTGCACCTGCTACAGGCAGGGCGGTTTGAGTCCAGGAATTCAAGGCTAGCCTAAGCAACACAGAGAGGCCCTAAGCAACTCAGTGAGACCCTATCTCAAAATAGAAAATAAAAAGGGCTGGGGATGTAGCTCAGTGGTTAAGTACCTTTGGGTTCAATCCCTAGGACCTAATGACAAACAAATAATAATAATGATGATGACAAATAATGACTGTTAGGAAGAATATCGCCATCTGACAGTATCACAATAAAAACTGATTCAAGCAAGAATCAGTGGACACTGATGGGCGTGGTGGCACACACTTGTACCCAGCACTTGGGAGGCTAAGGCAGGAGAATCATGAGTTCAAAGCCAGCCTCAGCAAAAACCAAGGCGCTAAGCAACTCAGTAAGATTCTGTCTCTAAATAAAATACAAAACAGGGCTGGGGATGTGGCTCAGTGGTCGAGTGCTCCTGAGTTCAATCCCTGATAGCCGCCCCCCCCAAAAAAAGAATCAAAACTAAAACAAGTGGATGAAAGTTTGTTTCAGAACAAGACCACCAATCTCAGTGAATCACCTCCATAGGTCCTTTTTATTTTTATTAGTTCATTACAAAAAGAAAATGTTATTTTGATGCTAGAAAAGTCTGGCAGACATTAACTTATTAACCAAATGGTCACAGTTAACATCACCAGTGATATGGTTCAGATATGAGATTTCCCCCAAAAGCTCATGTGTGAGACAATGCAAGAAAATTTAGAGGTGAAATGACTAGGTTATGAGAATCTTAATCCAAACAGTGAATTAATCTCCTGATAGAGATTAACTGGGTGGTAATTATAGGCAGGTAGGGTATGGCTGGAGGAGGTGGGTCCCTGGGGGTGCCCCTTTGGGGTTTATATTTTGTCTTTGTTGAGCAGAGCACACTCTCTCTCTCTCCTCTCTCTCCCTCCTTCCCTCTCTCCCTTCTCCTTCCTCTCTCTCTTTCTGTTTCCTGGTGCCATGTTCTGAGCTGCTTTCCTTCTGCCATGATGTTCTGCCTCAGGCTCCAAGGAATGGAGTTGGCCATCTATGGATTAAGACCTCTGAAACTGTGAGCCCCCAAATAAACTTTTCCTCCATAAAATTGTTCTTGTCAGGCCTTTTGGTCATAGCAGTGAAAAACTGACTAAAACAACCAGCAATGGGATTTTGACATCAAGTGCCTCCTGAGTGGGTGCATTGAAAAGGACCTAACAGAACATCGCCACATTCCTGCCAAAAGCATAGCCTGAAACTAATCACGAGGAAACATTAGACAAACCCACACTGTTTCACAACTCCATCCTTCAAAAACAGCAAGGTCATGAAGAAAAAGAAAGCAGAAGAACCACTGCAAGTTAAAACAAACACAAGGGGGGCTGGGGTTATGGCTCAGTGGGAGAGCACTCACTGGGTTTGATCCTCAGCAACACATAAAAGTAAATGAATAAAAATAAAGGTGTCCACCTACAACTAAAAAAAAATACTAAAAAACAAACAAAAGAGCCAAGATAACTAAATACAACACCTGACTGTGGGAAAAGGTTGGTATCGAGGACAGTACTGGGGTAACTGACAAAAATCTGAAAGTGGACTACTGTAGATAAAGGATTAATGAAACGCCTGTTTTTCTATGTGAGCATTTGACTTATAGTTCATGTTCTGGCTTGAAAAGTCAATAGCCACGTTGCCAGGCAATGGGCAGATATGGTAAAAATGACCTCGGGTGGTATTCGGGTGGGCACCTGGAATAGAGGTGTGGATTCCATTGCTTGTGCCCCCACAGTTCAGTGTCTCTGGGAATAGACTCGACTCCTATGCAGTCTGGAGCTCCCTCTATGACTGTCACAGTGGGTCATGAGGCTTCTAAGTAGGACGGCTGAGCCACCTGCCTGCTGCGGCTGTGTATCCAGGCCCAGAGCCATGCTCTGCCTCTGCTGCCAGGCTCCAGCCGAAGAAGAGGCCTGATGCTGCTGGGGTTCCTCTCTTGTGCCCTTGTGAGTGTGTCTGATGCAGTTGTGGCCCAGGCTGTCCTATGACTCAAAAGTTTAGCAGAGCCTGCGTGGTAAGCGCTGCAGTACAGATGTCAACCGTCAGTACACACAGGCAGCATTCATTTCTTTCCCATTCCTAACATTCTATTTCTCGAACATGCTAATCACACAGTGGCCGTTTAAACGAACGTCTCTGTGCACCCCCAAAATCCATGCTGAATCGTGACAGGTCATGAGATCTACTCTAGAATACTAACATAAAAAGCCCGATAGACCAGTTTCCCCACAAAACTACCACCATCATTAATAAATAAAATAGGGCTGGGGGTATAGCTCAGTGGTAGAGCACTTGCCTAACGTGTGAGGTACTAGGTTCGATCCTCACGTGGACGTGGAAAAAAAAAAAAGCAAGATAAAGGTAAAAATAAATAAGGTAATAAAAAGGCAAATTTAAAGTCTCTGTAAATTGTCCTAAGGACATACATCTCCTTCTTTATTCCTGACTTCAGTACTTTGAGTCTTCCTTTTGGCTTGGTCAGTCTAGTTGGCACTATGCAGGGCAGGGCCTAGTGAGAGGTCTTAGATCATTGCTGGCCTTCCCTTGAAGAGGACTGTTACACACTTGTCTCTTTCTCTCTTCTCTTTCCACTATGAGGTTAGCAGCTTGCTCCACCATGCACTCCCACTATGACATACTATCTCATTGCAGGCCCACAGCAACAGGGCCAGCTGACCGTGGATGGAAACCTCCAAAACTGTGAACCAAAATACCCTTTTCCTCTTTTTAAGTTGATCATTTAAAGTATTTTGTTACAATAACAGAATGCTGACTAACAAAACTATTGGGGCATTTACTTTGTATAATTACAATTAACTGATGTCTGTTCCATGGCCTTGTATATGACCTTTCAGGGGATATTCTATTTCCATTTGAGAAGGTGCATCCCGCTGTTATCAGATGAAGTGTTTTACAGAAGTCTGTTAAGTCCCGTTGGCTTATAGGGCTGTTCAAGTCCTCGATTTCTTTATTGATCTAATAAAGGATAGCCTAATTTTGCCATCCTTTATTGAAAGTAGGGCATGAAGGTTCCCAACTATCATTGTTCAACTGCCTATTCCTCTCTTCAGGTCGGTTCTTGCTTCATGTAATTGGGGGCTCTATTGTTAGTTGCACATGTGTATGAGTGTGTTTGCAGTGCTAGGGATTGAACGCAGTGCCTCGGGCACGCTAGGCAAGCACTCTACCATTAACCTTCATCCCCAAAACTTCATGTATATTTTCAATTGTTATATCCTTCTGGAAGGATGATGTTATTACTATAAAATGTCTTCCCTTTGTCTCTGGTAACAATGTCCTACAGGTCCTACAGTCTGCTTTGTCTGTTATTAGCATAGCCCCTCCAGCTTTCTTTTGTATATAAGTAGATATTCTTATTCACTATTTTAAATAACTATTAACATATTTCATTTTACTACAATATCCTGAAGCCCATTTTGAATATTTACATAGTAATTAACTCAATGGCTTTTCAATGTTCTAAATATAATTTTAAAAAGATCATAGGGACTTTGGAATTGAGGAAGTGATCACAATCTTTCCTCTTTAGAGTCTATGTTGAAAGCAGGGAAGAAAAAAAAATGTCTCTTTTTGTATGATGAACATGGTTTGGGCATGACTTCTTACAAAGTTATGGGGAGCAGCTGGCCTCTGGTGAGCCTCCTGCAATCAAAGCTGGTCCAAGGATGTCAGAGGCCAAAGCAACGGCCAGAGCAATGGGACCCAGGACTCTCCCCTTTCACTGCCAAGGTTTTCTCAATGCCACTGATCACATAAGACATGCTTTTACTGGTTTGAAACTGATCGTGTTACCAAAATGGGAAAAACCTGGAATATAAGGTACCTAGGAACAAGGAAGTGACAGACTTTTGTTCTCCCTTTACCATAGGGTTCTGTTCAGTTCCAAGCATTACAAGCCCTCCAACTCATGTTCCCAAGCAGGAACTTGGAGTTGCTGAAATATAAAAGGTATTTAGGTCACCCTTACCTTTTAAGCCAATATTAGGCTTAAATTTTTTTCTGTTTCCACTGATATTAAACAAGTCAGAATTTTGTGTTTAGATACCTGCTCCATCCCCCAATATCTGCCTCACACTCCTATCCATAGATCAAAGCACATGGTCCAGGAGGAACTCAGTCCAGCAGCAAGCCCTATCCTCTGCCCTGAAGGAAGAGCACAGTCTATGTACCTACCGCATGGTGCCCAGCTTCCTTGCAGAGTTCACTGCCCCATATTCTCTCCTCTTTCTTCAGCCAAGAGCTGCTGGGAGCTTGCATTCCCTATCATGTCCCCAAACCACTGGGTTTCTCCATTCACAATTCTACCCTCACAGGTCATAATCCCTAAGAGCCCCTAGTCACCCAGGGGGCCCCCTCAGGAGGTGCCTGTTCAAACCTCATCCACACTCCTTCTCTTCCAGGTTATTGCCTGTCCTCTTTTACTCTTCAAGTCCTCTGGCCTCAGCAAGAACAGGGAGAGGAAGAATTGAGGAAGGCTGGGGACTTTCTGTTTTAATAGACTCGCGCCTCATGCTGCACTCACTCACACCTACGGTGGGCTGCAGAGGTAACAGTAGCTAAATTCTAGGGGCTTCTTCTCTCATTGGAAACCATAGTTGCCAACTGAGTTTTATAGTCCAGTTGTAACAGCTGGACTATAAAACAAAGAAGTATTTGTGCAAATACAAAACAAATTTAGGATGACAAAAACAACTGGAAATGATGTATACGTGGGCTGTGGCTTCTAAGACCTACTATTTAGTTATTAATGTGTATAAAATATCCTTAAAATACAGCTTTCTAGTATAGAAGTGCAGATGGTCATCTAATTCATGTATTTAATTACAGCATGGAAAATCATCCCCACTCAAGTGTGCTCCTAACAGCAACAAGTCAACACTAACAGCAAAGAGGAATGGATCAGCATGTTTTTTGAAATGAATGTCTTGCCTTACAAAATATGTAAAAAGAAGCAACATCATATTTATAAAGTTCTTCAAATAGATTAGGAATCAAAAAATAGTGTTTTCTGACACCAACATACACTAGAATTTACTAACTTATGGATTTAGTACTTGAAGTTCTTTTGCATGTTCATTAGTAGATACGCAGAATTTATTTTCCTAAAGAAATAATCTGGCAATGGTGAACAAGTACAAATTCATAGGACTTACAGTACCTGATTTTAAGATTTACTATGAAACCACACAATGAAGACAGTGGGGTACTAGCATGAGGATAGATACATACAATGAAACAGAACAGAGTTCAGAAACAGAACTGTGCCCATACTGTCAGGTCACATCAGAGCAACAGCATAATTCAATAAGGAAAGTCTCCTTGACAAAGGATATTTGTAGGAAAGATACTGCCTCTTGATTCTTACCTCAGACCACACAGAAAACTAAATTAAGATGACTTATAGACTTAAAAGTAAGGCTAAAGCTGTGGATCAGCTAGAAGAAAATACAAGAGAATGCCATTATGCCCTGAGGGGGGAGAGTGATCTCTTAGGCAGAAATCAAAAAGGATCGACCACATTGAAAAAAATAAAATGAATTAGACTTCATCAAAACTTAAATTTTCTGGTCTTCAAAAGGCACCATTAAGGGTTGGGGTTGTGGCTCAGTGGTAGAGCACTTGCCTAGTACGTGTGAGGCACCGGGTTGGATCCTCAGTACCACATAAAAATAAATAAATAAAATAAAATTATTGTGTCCATCTACAATGAAAAACATTTAAAAAGGTACCATTAAGAAAATGAGGGGCTGGGGATGTAGCTCAGTTGGTAGAGTGCTTGCCTTGTAAGCACAAGGCCCTGGGTTCAATCTCCAGCACTGCAAAAAAAAAAAAAAGAAGAAAGAAAGAAAGAAAATGAAAAGGCAAGTAGAAAATACTTGCAATCCCTACACCTCACAAAAGACTTGAATCAGATTATATATATAGATACTTATATGTGCAATCAGATTATCACACAAAAATATATATCACACATAAATATGTATTTATGTGTGTATGTGTGTGTGTGTGTATATATATATATATATGTATATACATCACCTACATGTAAATATCAAAAGATAGCACCCAATAAAATATAGGCAAGAGTCTCAAAGACACTTCAAAAAAGAGCACATACAAATGGCCAAAAAACTCTTTTTTTTCTTTGTGGTGCTGGGGATTGAACCCAGGGCCTTGTGCTTGCAAGGCAGGCACTCTACCAACTGAGCTATATTCCCTCCAAAAACTCTTGTAAAGATAGTTATCATTAAGTATTATGGAAATTCAAATAAAAATCACCAAGAGATACCACTTATATACTCAACAGAAAAGCTAAAATTAAACAGATATAACCAAATGTTGGAAAGAATGTGGAGAAACCGAGACTGTGACAAATTGCTAATGAGAGTATAAAACGGTAAAACTGTAGCAAGAAAATATTTAGCAGTTCCTTAAAATTTAATTATATACCTTGCCCCATAATTTAACACTATGGCTCCAAGATATTTATCCAAAAGAAATGAAAACATTAAGTCCAAAAGAGACACTGGGGTGTAGCTCAGTAGTAGAGCATTTGCCTAACGTGTGAGACCCTGGGTTCATTCCCCACACCACAAATTTAAAAATAAGAAGATATGTACCTATATATAAACACACACACACATACACACATACGTATATACACGAATGCTCATTGCAGCTTTATTCAAATAGCAAAAATCTGGACACAATCAAAACATTCACCAACAGCAGAATGGATAAGCAAATTGTGGTATATTCAAACAATGGAACACTAATCGGCAATAATGAGGAACATATTACTGATAACACACACCATGATGAATCTTCAACCACACTCAACAAGTAGACATCAGGGAATACACACCGTATGATTAAATTCATATGAATTTTGAGAATAGGTGAAACTGATTCAATATATGCAGATGGATATCAGAAGAATGGATAACATAGCAAAGGGAAGACAGAATGGGTGAAGACATGAGGGAACTTTCTTGGGCTGTGGCAATGATCCACTTTACTGAGGTCTTGGTTGCAACGACACATTCGTCAAAGCTCATCAAATCATACCTTTCAGATATGTGCAGCTTCTTACTCTATAGAGACTGAACCCAGGGCCTCACACATTCTAGGCAAGCACTCTACCACTGAACTACTCCCCAGCCCCAGTAGTTAAATTTCTTGATGACAATCTCACAGGTGTATACTCATCCCCACAGTCATGCAGATGTACATATGTCAATCAAATTTCAATAAAGTGGTTTAGCCAGGCGTGGTGGCACATGCTTGTAATCCCAGTGGCTCAGGAGGCTGAGGCAGGAGGATCGTGAGTTCAAAGCCAGCCTCAGCGAAAGTGAGGCCCTGTCAGTGAGACCCTGTCTCTAAAAAAAATACAAAATAGGGCTGGGATTATTGCTCAGTGGTCGAATGGCCCTGAGTTCAATTCCCAGTACCAAGAAAAAAAAAATCCATTAAAGTGATTTAAAGACATAAAATTTTTTTTGGGGGGGGGACCAGAGATTGAACTCAGGGATACTCAACCATTGAGTCACATCCCCAGCCCTTATTTTGTATTTTATTTAGAGACAGAGTCTCACTGAATTGCTTAGCACCTCACTTTTGCCCAAGGCTGGCTTCGAACTCATGATCCTCCTGCTTCAGCCTCCCAAAGTGCTGGGATTACAAGTGTGTGCCATTACGCTGGGCTAAAAATTTTTTTTAATTAGAAAATTGGTTGAATTTCTGGATTAGTCCACACAACTAGTTGCTTTAAGTTCCTCAGTTTGTACAGGAAATAGCCTTTTGTATTTCAAGGAAGAATTCAGCACATATTCATACATTCTCCTTCCTATTCCTAATCCCTCCAGAGAAGCTCAGTGCAAGAGTTGTGTTATATTTCTTTATTCTATCCATCTAACAAATATTCACTGAGAATCATCAATGAACTGTCATCAGTGGAAACAAAGACAAGACATGGTATCCGTCCTCACAGAGCACCCCATCCTCCTTGCCTTAACCGCAGAAGAACTTCCTGGTTCCCTTTTCCCATCAGAGAGATGGGAGGCTGACCCCATCCCAAGGGCAGAGAAGCCAAGGTGGCAGATTCCTACTTCCATGAATGGTAGCAGATGTCGGTATTTCACCTGGACTAGTGTGCACTGAATAATCTAGGACAAGGAGCTTACAGTCATCATACTAGAAAGGAACTAGTATGATGGGAATTTAGTCATACCGTGTGTATTCCCTGATGTCTACTTGAGTGTGGTTTGAAGATTAAGCATAGAGAACCCAAAATGATGAAAAATACGTTATATTTTTACTACCTAAATATGAGCAGGCCTTTCTCAAGTAGTGCTGGCAAGAATGAAAATAGACACGATGTTCCTGGAAATCAAACTGACCACTGCTATGGTCTGGGGCTTGAATATCCCTGCAGTGCCTGTATGTTTAAAGGTGGTGGGCTCTTTAGGATGTGGGGTTTAGTGGGAACTCTCCAAGTCACTGAAGGCATACCCCGAAGGAGACAATGGGACCCTCTCCTCCTCTTTCACTTCCCGGCCATGAGGCAAGTTGTTTTGCCCTCCAGAGATTCCTACCATGACACGCTGCCTCACCCAAAGTGATGAGGCCAACTAAATACAGACCAGAACTTCTAAAACTGCATGCCAAAACAAACCTTTTCTCTATATAAGTTGGTTGTTTCAGGCAATTGTAAAACTAATAGAAAGCTGACCTACATAGCAATGTATCTGTATATTTTATTAAAATATCATTATTTTTAAAACTTTATTTCCAGAGAGCTATTCAAAAGAAAGAATGAACATTCAAAGATGCATAGACAAGGATATTCATTACAATAGCAAAGAAATCGGAAATACCTATGCTCTACAAAAGGGAATGGTAACATTCATGCAGCCACTAGGTATATTTTCAAAGAATATTTAACAGGGCGAGCGGTGAGCTCATGACAGACTACACACAACTGCAGGACAGACACTGGCACACAGAGGATCAGTTCAGTGTATCTTGTCTCATTTTTAAGGTGCATGACTTGAAGATGGACCACCCAGCTGCAATGTTTGGGTCTTACAGGATCCTGACTCTATAAGATAAGCTGGGAAAAACTTAGAAGATAATCGCAGAACTGTAAACACTGGTGTATGAGTACATTAAGAAATTGTTGACAATGTTTAGGTACACTAAAGATATTGTGATTATGTTTAACAAAGACAAGATACACACTGAAATATGCAGATGAAATGGGATTTATTATTCTTTTAAATGCATGGGCTCAGTAGTAGAATGCTTGCCGAGTGTGAGCAAGCAAGCACTGGGTTCAATCCTCAGCACCAAAAAAAGAAAAAAATTATTTGGGGATGAGGTGGGGGTGGCAGGGGGGTATGGACAAGATTGGTCAAGTTCAATGACTGTTGAAGGAGACGGCAGGCACACGGGATCCATTACACTTTTCTACCTAGTTTGTAGGTGTTTGAGATTTTCCATTATGAAAAGGGTGTGGGGAGACTGGAGATTATAGATCAGTAGTTGAGCACAAGCTTAGCATGCATGAGACCATAAGTTCAATCCCCAGGACAACCAAAACAAATGTTTTTAATGATTGTAAGGAATATAAAGGATGTATATTTCTTAAATGTCAGATGGGTGGTATTTATTTTATATCTCTGTACCCAACATATGCATTACATATATATTTTGTACATAAGATTGTTTCACTGAAATTCACTTTTGAAATAAAGTATTTTGAATGTGATCAGAAACAAGTGCAACTTGATTAAAAGACCTGCTTTATAGGGGGTTGGGTTGTGGCTCAGTAGTTGAGTGCTTACCTAGCAGGTGTGAGGTACTGGGTTCAATTCTCAGCACTACATAAAAATAAATAAAGATATCATGTTCATCTACAACTAAAAAATATTTTTTTTAAAAAAGAAAGACCTGGGCTGGGGATATAGCTCAGTTGGTAGAGTGCTTGCCTTGCAAGCATGAGGTCCTGGGTTCAATCCCCAGCACTATAAAAAAAAAAAAAGAAAGAAAGAAAAGAAAAAAAAGAAAGAAAGACCTGCTATCTTAAGATGGGATTGATGAATACTTTTCACTTTCTTATTCATAGTTTTTTATGCTTTCCAGATTTTAAACAATGACCATGTAGTCTATGATCAAGAAGAAATGCTTTTCCAGGCTGGGGTTGTAGCTCAGCAGTAGACCACTGGCCCAGCACATGTGAGGCACTAGGTTTGAACCTCAGCACCACATAAAAATAAGTAGATAAAATAAAGGTATTGTGTCCATCTATAACTAAAAAAAGAAAAAAAGAAATGCTTTTCAAAACCATGACTATGCCCAGGAGCTGGCAATTTGTGACATACTCTGCTGAGTAACCATACACCACCAAAGGGTTCTGATGTGGCAGAACAAGCCAGGTGAACCTCTGTCCCTGTCAGGGCTGAGCCTCCTCAGACTGATCTAGGCAACGTCTAAAAGCAGACAGTTTACGCTCACAGGTTACTTGCCTGGAAGCATCAGGGAGAATGGTACTGAGTATTTCATTCATGAAAAGTGATCTTTTCTAGCTCCTAATGGTTAAAACAGAAAAAGAATTGAATAATAATAAAGGACTGAAAATGTTACTTACATTATATGCATACTGTACTATGAATACTTTTGGGGAGTTACTAGGGATGGAACCCAGGATGTAGTGGAAAAGGCAGAAAGAGAAAGGAAAAAAGAAAGGAGAAAAAATGAAAAACAGAGAGGTAAGGAAGGAAGGGAGGGAGGGAGGAAAAAAGAGGGAAGGAAGGAAGAAAGGAAAGAAGGAAGATGGACCATCCCAAGTTAGGTTCAAACCACTTGCCCAGCACACCCAAGCCTGTGATCAGGCACATGTGATCACGCCAGCCCTCAACTACCTCTTCTGAATCACACCTACTGCAATGTGTCTTTAGACATCTTTGTCCATGAGAAACCTGAGCTGGCCCCAAGCAAGCCAAAAGAATGTGGCAGAAGCTGGGTGCAGAGGCACACACCTGTAATCCCAGTGACTTGGGAGGCTAAGGCAAGAGGATCACAAGTCCAAAACCTGCCTTAGCAACTTAGTGAGGCCCTAAGCAACTTTGCAAGACCCTGTCTCTAAATAAAATACAAAGAGATGGGGATTCGGCTCAGTGGTTAAGCACCCCTGGGTTCATTCAAACAAACAAACAAACAAACAAACAAACAAATGAACAAACAAAAAAGCCCCAAATTTTGCAGAAATACCATTAGAAGGATCCATGTAGCTTCCAGTGTGGTCCTTGGGAGGCTTAGTCAAGGGGAAGCTATCTACCATGTCAGGGGTCCAACTGCCCTGAGACCACCATGCCATAAGGAAGACCAAGGCAGCTGAGTGCAAAGAGGCTGTGTAGAGAAAGGGAGGCGGGAGGGAGTGAAGGGAGAGGGGATCGGCTAGGCCCAGGCTGTTTCCGCTGTCCAAGACCTGTGAGTGAAAAAGCCATCCTATATGGTCAGTTCAGTCACTGAGAAGAGTCCAGCCCCAGCCACCAAAGGACTGTAATCATCTGAAAGACCCCAAGCAAGAGCTGGCAGCTAAGCCAGTCAACCCCAGCACCAAGACAGGGTGGGATGCCCAGGTCTTTACCAAGCAGCAGCCCTTTACCCTGTCTTATGGAAATAGTACCAAGTTAACCAGGTAGAGGCTGTGGAGCCACTCGAGTCCTCCTGACACCCAATTCTCCCTGTCTTCTTTATCCATGATCTTTTCTTAAGGTTAGACAAAGACAAGATAGGGTTACAAATGTTCAGATCTGGTAGTAACTCTGGATTCTTTTACCCAGTAGAGGTTACAGGTAAATGAGGTCAGCTCTGAGTAACCTGAAGACAACTCTGAAATCCTTTCATAACAAATGAGGTTTGGTTTCACCCCCTTATGCTACGGTTACTCAGGGTTCATTAGCCAACATTAACAAATGTTTACCACAAGCCTCCCAGTGGACAGGATGTACGCCCTGCTTTAGAGTTGAGATCCAGGAGGAATGCAAACAAGTGGACAAGCCATCATCCCACAGGTTCAGGAGATGGGAGTGGACTGAGGACTAGTGCTAAGGAAACACAGAGGAAAACGGCCCCATCTGCCAGGGTCTGGAAAGGTCACAGAAGCAGCAGAAACTAACTGCTGTCTGTCTCCACTCTTATGGGGCAGGGTTTAGGAGGTTCCAGTGTGAACCTGTTTCGAGAGCAGGGAATTAACAGAGAAGGCAGCAAGAAAGCATGTGTCCATTCCAGAGCCAGGGACTCCCTCCTTCACCACTGAAAGTGGGGAAGCCTTGGGGACTAGAAAGTGGGCACCTGGATCCCAGCGGCTACTCATGAGACAACTCATCTTCCAAGTGTCTCCACTGCGTAACTGCATTTTAGCACTGCTCCTCTCGGGGACGAGACCATGGAATCTGAAGAGGGTCTTTCTTATTTTGGTAAAATACACATAAAAGTTACCATCTTGACTATTTTTATGTGTACAGTCCAGTGGTGTTAAGAGCATTCCCACTGTTGGACAACCATCACTACCACCCCTCACTAGAACTTTGTCATCCTGCAAAACAGAAACGGTGCCCTTTCAAGACTGACTCCTTCTTTCCCACCTTCTCCAACCCTAGGTAGCCCCTCTTCTACTTTCTGCTCTTCTATGAATTTACTACTCTGGGCACCTCATATAAACAAAATCATCTGGCATTTGTGTTTTTGTGACTGGCTGACTTAACTGAGCATAATGTTCCTGAGGTTCATCCACGTTGCAACATGTGTCAGAATTTCCCTCTTTTAAAGGCTGAATAATGTTCCCTTGTATGTAGAGATTACATTTTACTTATCTATCTGCTATAATTTGGATCTGGAATGTTTTCCTACGGTCTAAGTGTTGAAGGTTCCATCCCCAGCCTATAGTGCCATCAGGAAATGGTAGAATCTTTTAAGAGGTGGGGCCTAGTGGGAGATTTTAAGTCATTGGGCTGTGCCCCAAAAGGAACTGTGGGACCCTGGTCCCTTCCTTTGTCCCTCTTTTACCTCCTGGCTGCTATGAGGTGAGCAGTTTCCTCCACAACATACTCCTTCCATGATGTTCTGCCTCACCACAGGCCCAAAAGCAATGGGGCCAATTAACATGGACCAAAACCTCTAAAACTGTGAGCCAAAATAAGCCTTTTCTTTTATTAAGGTTTTTTTTTTTTTAATCTCCAGTATTGCTATAATAGTGCAAAGCGGATTTACACACTATCAATCAGCTGATGAAAACTTGAAGGGCCATCTTTTGGATATTGTGATACGAACGCAGCAAATATCTCGTCTCTGCTTTCACTTTCTTTGGGTAATCCAAGAAGCAAAACTGGTGGATTAAATAGTAATTCTATATTTAATTTTGTTTGTTTGTTTGTTTTTGTGGTGCTGGGGATTGAACCCAGGGCTTTGTGCATACTAGGCAAGCACTCTACCAACTGAGCTATATCCCCAGTCCTATTTAATTTTTTTAGTAACAAACATGCTGTTTTCCATACCAGCTACATCATTTCACATTCCCTCCAGCAATACACAAGAGTTCCCATTTCTCCACATCTGAGCCAACGCTTGTTTTCTTTTTACCAACGGCCGTCTTAAGGGATGTGAGGTGATATTTCAGTATGGTTTTGATGAAAAGGATTTTTTCAAAGATCAGCTGGTTCATCCTGCTCTGCAGCATTCTATTGAGTTAATTTTCTAATTATTAGAAGTCTCCAGCAGGTACCTGAGCACACAACTTTCCGGAGGCCGTCTCCAGGAAGCCTGTTCCAAGACAGCCAGTGACCCTTGACCACCAACCCTCCTGCATAGTCTGACTACCAGCCCGTCCTCCCAGTAACCAGCCTCTGCTGGCTATCACTGTGAAAGTTATTAAAGCCAAGTTGATTGTTCCTGTCATACCCAGACAGAACTGGAGCCAGGAAGGGAGAGCTCATGCCTGCTTGTATGAGATAAGTACCCTCTCAGGAACCATAGATTCTCTCTAGTTTCATACATACCCATACACCTCATGCACTCCTTGCAGATTTCTGCAATGAAGTTTATCTTTAGCAATCTTTAGGACAACAGTTTACACAAGATGCTCTAGACAGAGCATGTGCCAACAAGGGCACCTCCACCAACGAACTATTGCCAACTCCTGCTTCAGGTTTCCAAGACCAATTCTGTATCCACATACAATAGGGAAAAGTTTCCCTTTTCACCTTTAAAAATCTCCCCTCGCCCTAACCTCTTTGAATAAACTCAATTCATTATAGCAGGTGTATCCCCATTGCAATGCACTAATATTTCCAAATAAATGCTGTTGATCTTTGAGTTATTCTTTCGACAATCTTTGTTATTTAGGTTGGGTTATGTTTGGGTCTTAAATGTCCCCCAAAAGCTCATATGTTAAAGGATTGGTCACCAGTCTTTGGTGCTATTAGGGAGCAAGGGAATTGTTTAATAGGTGGGGCCCAGTGGAAGGAAGTTACATCATGGTGGAGTTTATGCTCTTGAAAGGAATACTGGGATCCTGGGTTCATGTTCTCTGTTCACTTCCTAGCCACCATGAGTGAACCTCCTCTGCCATGACTTGCATTGTTATGATATAATGTGCCACAATAGACCCAAAGCAACCAGGCCAACAACCAAGGACTACAAGCCCAAGTAAACTTTTTTTTTTTTAAGCTCTTTATCTCAGGTATTTTCACAGCAACAGAAAGCTAACACAGATCGATGGTACAAATGCCTTCCCAACTAGTGGTTGCCAGTTTCTTAGGGAAGCCCTGCTTCCATGAGTTTCCAACATTGGACATCCTATACAGCCAGCATTCCATAGCCTCAGATTCTATACCCACAGAGTCAAACAACTGCAGGTGAAAAATATTCTTTAAAAAATAAGGGACTTTGAGGCTGAAGTTGTGGCTCAGTGGTAAAGTGTTTGCCTGGCATATGTGAGTACTTGGGTTTGATACTCAGCACCACATATAAATAAATAAATAAATAAATAAACAAATAAATAAATAAATAAATAAAAAGATCCATTGACAACTAAAAAACTATTTTAAAAAAGGGAGCCTGGGGCCTTAGCTCAGTATGCCTAGCATGCTCAACACCCTGAGTTCAATCCCCAACACTGCAAAAAACAAACAAAAATCTGTACTGAACACCTATAAACCTTTCCCCTTTGGCATTTACTCTCTTAAACAATATGGTGTAACAACTATTTACACAGCATTTACATTGTATTAGGTATTATAAGTCATCTACCATGTATGCTGAAGAATTCTGTAGGTTATATGCAATATTGCACCATTATAAAATGAGAGGTCTAGGCATCTGGTCTAGGCATCATGATTTTGGTATCTATGGGCATCCTAGAACCAAAACTGGGAATACACTGAAACACAAATATACTGGGTAACCTGGACCTGCCTTCTCCTTGACCAGCTCTAGCTTGCTGACATGTCATTCAAAGGCATAGCAAGGAAGCCAGGCAGTCCCATCCTAAGCCTGTATTGCAGAGTGCACTCCCTTGTCTACCCAAGTTGCATTTAGTTGATTCATTGGGAAGGTCCTTCAAAAGTAAGATTGAATGGCTGGGCGCAGTGGCGCACACCTGTAATCCCAGCACTTGGGAGGCTGAGGCAGGAGGATCGCGAGTTCAAAGCCAGCCTCAGCAACTTAGCGAGGCCCTAAGCAACTCAGTGAGACCCTGTCTCTAAATAATAAAATACAAAATAGGGCTGGGGATGTGGCTCAGTGGTCAAGTGCCCCTGGGTTCAATCCCCAGTACCAAAAACAAAAAAACAAAAAAAGTAAGATTGAAAGCCAGTCACAAGGGAAGTCAAGCCCCAAACCTTCCAACAGATGGACTGCAACCAGAATTTGGCTCCCTTGAAGCTGAGACTATCTGGAAATGCTGCCAATGGGCCATTCATTTAAGGTTTAGACTTTCAGTGAGACATAGCTTTTTACAGTGTAAGAACTCATAGGTCAGGTCTCTCTTCAACTAATAACTTGACTCTCTAGTTCTTATCTCCTTTTTCCTACCTCCTTCTCTAGTTCAGTCCTTTCACAGTGGTCAACTCTGCTGCTTGTTAGCAGATACAGAAAAGGGCTTTATGAGGAATGGATTTTGAAACTGCTGTATCCTTAATACCTACAACAGTATCTGGCACATAATAAGAACTTTGTAACTATCTGTTGAACGAATCACAGTAGGCTTACTGAAATAAGACTACATGCCTGCCTTTGACCACCATGAGTAACCCAGTTAACTAGAATGAGTAGTTGTTGGTGGTAATTAGAGATATATGAAATATCATATTTTCACTTTTATTAGGCATAAAGGGATAAATAACAGCATACATCATGTTTATATTTTTTAATATGATGTTGGGGATCAAGTGCAGGACTTCCGGTATGGTAAGCCTGCTCTCTATCACCAGGTCACCACCTCACAATTCCCATGTTTTTGTTGTTATATGGTTGGTTTGTTTTTTGAGGTGTTGGGGATCAAATCTAGGGCCCTGTGCAAAATCTCAACCACTTAACTACATCCTAAGTTCCTATCATAATTCTTTTTTTAAAGGTTTGTGCTTAGTTTCTTATTCACTCCTAACCACATAAACTGAGCTGAGCTAATATATTTAGGTTTAGTTGATAATTGGTTTATTTATTTTTACTAAAACCTACATTCAGATTTCCTTTGTTTTCCCCTAATGTCTTACATTTGGTGGCACTTGTCCTGAGGTTTCTCCTGGTTATGACAGTTTCTCAGATTTCATGACCTTAATCAGAGGACCAGTCACATATTTTGTAAGACATGATTCAGTTCAGGTTTGTGTGGTTTGTGTCATTTTTTCCCTCAGGGTTACCCTGGGATCGTGAGATCTGGGAAGATGTCACACAGGTGAAGTGCCCTTCTTGCACCATCCTATCAAGTGTTGTTTTATTTTTGAGTCATAGTAAACACCTTACCTGACACCTGTCAAACTGACAGGCACTCCTTGAAGAAAGTTTAGTTGCCAGATGTGTAATGTAAGTGTACTTTAGAAACAGACACATCTGCATCCCTGGCACTCATACTTGCACCCATACACTCATACTTTTATTTAGTTTTTATATGGAGACTGCAATGCTTTCATTTGGAAGTTAACTTCTTTAAACAAATATGCATGCTTTAATATTTTCACTTGAGATTGTCAGGCCATTTATTTCCTTCCAATCCTGGCTCACCATCCAGAGCACTCAAAGTTTCACCTGTGTTCTGGAATCTGAACTATTAAATGAGTTTACTTTCTCTCAAAACCCATGACCTGGCAACCAAGTCCTTTCCCAAAGAACTCTTCATTCGAGTCTCATTAGATTACTAGCAACCACAAGACTTTCTCACTCCCTCTGAAAACAATGTTCATTTTCTACTTCAAAGCATGCTACCTCCAGGGGTTCAGTAAACTGTCCCAGGCTTCTCTCAACTCGGAGTAACACTGGCAAGGAAGGGCTCTACTCCACCTCTTCTGTTTTCCTCATCAGTAAAGCAGGTATTTGGTGGTCTATTGGCCCAGGAAATACTTGGTGGGCCCACTTTTGGGTTTGTTTTCAAGTCTGCTTTACGTTTTCTTCACACTGAAGATCCGAAGTATTCAGGTGGTTCAAGGCTAAACCAGAGATGACTCAATCAAGGATTCCAGAGCAGAAGCCACTGGAAAGAACAGACTTTGTGCTTGATTCTAAAAACAGAAGCCTCTTTGCCCCCCGGAAACAGCCTGCTGGCCCATGGCACTTCTCTTACTTCTGCACTGGTGTCGCCACTGCAGAGAGCTGAAAATCTTCAGGTCTTGCTCTCCCAGACACAAGCCAGGCCCTGGGCCGTGGTAAAGGCAGGCCCTGGTCTCCAACCACCTCGGGGATCCTGTAAGATCTCCCTGATAGCGGCTGGACGCGGGCCACCGGGAATCTTGGGCTCCAGCCAGGGCATGATCAGTAGGCTACACGGCGGCAGAGGGGGTTAGATAGGTCTGGTAACAAGAAGAGAAGTCAGCCTGAGAACCCCTATAAAAGTGAACAAGCCTCTTCGGCCGCTAGAAGGGGAAAGAAAGGTGGCGGCGACAGAGCTTACAGAGGCTCGGGATGCTCCTGTGATTCCCGGGCAGTTTAGGGAGATGCAGGAGGACCAAGACACCGTGGTAGAGGAGATGCTTCCCAGGTGCCATCCCTACAGCAGGGCCGCGCCCATGCCCGCGCTTTGGATGAGCGGGAGTCTCCTGCCCTCGGAGGCTCGCCTCCTGCTCAGGTGCAGGAGCCAGGCTGAGCCACCACCCCAACGCCCCCAACCTGCGAGACCCCCACCTCCACCCCGCGGAGTTCCCCGCCCCCTCCAACCCACAGCACGGCCCATGGCCCTCCCTACCTCTCCGTTTGGCGCGCACGATGCCCTTTTTCTGCAGCACGAACGTGGACCCGTTCACCAGGCTCGACACGACGGCCACGCCCAGGCCGAGCGACACGGCGGCTGGGCTCGGGCTGCGCGCCCCCTCCCCGGCCGCCGCCGCCGCTGCCGCCGCTGCAGTCCCCATTCCGCCCGCGCCCGCCCTCCGCGCCTGCGCCTGCGCGCCGCGCCCAACGGGGCCGGGTTGCGGGAGGTGGGGGGGTACCGGGATCCGCGGAGCTGGGGGCGGGGGTGACGAGGAACGGCGGAGTTGGGCAGGGGCGGGGCCAGAGGTCCTCGGGCTCGGGAGGGACACCCGCACCTGCGAGAGGAGGAGAGGGGCAGGCCCAGAGCTACTGAAGCCGTAGGTGGACCTGGGGTGCTGGGGGAAGAGGTGGCATGGGGAACCTAGGCACCGCCGGGCGGGGACTGAGGGCTTAGGCTGCACGGAGGTTAAGGTGACGGGTGGAGCCCGGAGTTCCCCGAGCTCGGCGGGAGCGGGGAGAGCCGTGGACGGGAATGCCAGCGGTGGGGCGGGGGAGAGACGCCGGCGGTAGATGGGTGGATGGAGAGGCGGGGTTCCCAGGTTTGGCCAATAACAGTACAGGACGTCCAGTTAAGTTTGCATCTCAGATAAACAGCAAATAATTTGTTAGAGTCTGTTCCATGCGGCGTCTGGGACCGGAAGAGCGGCAGCAGATCGTAGCCCCGCTGGTACCACGGCCCCCGAGCCTCCGATCGGTGACACGCAGGGCGCCCGAACAGGACGAGTCGGCTGATAAACTCAAATGGGATCGCACCCGCCCCAAAGTGGGGAATTCTTCATTCTATGAACTCAGCTGCCTCCACTCCGGAGCAGTGAGCTTGTGATCATGCTGTTTAATTTACTGCATTAAAAACGTTTTAAAGTACATCAAAATTATAGAAAACCTAGAAAATAGGAAAAATTATTTTTAAATTGCTCAATCCCACAACTCTTTACCTAATTGTTATTTCAGGTGTTTTCCCACATACATGCGCACATGCTTTTACCCCAAATTTCCCTTCTATTTAATATCATCAAAATTCATGTTGCTACATAATTATGATTATTTTAATGATGGCATAATTTTCATCAATGAATTAATCTGCCTAATCAGATATTGTTGGCTGGTAGGGTTTTTTTCTACTATAAATACTATAATGAGCATCTTCTTATATTTTAAAAATACCAGGTTAAAGAGTCTAAACCTTTTTGCAATTCCACAGCTTCGTTTTGTGAAGTAATATAAAATCGTACTGTTTATGAAGACTTTTGTACTGAATGAATCTATCCATTAGTTGTTGTTGTTGTTTTAAATAATGTTTTATTTGGAGACACACCCTTGCTAAGTTGCCCAGGATAGTCTCAAACTTTCAATCCTCCTGCCTCAGCCTGCGGAGTCACTGAAATTACAGGTATGCACCACTGTGCCCAGTCCTTTGCTTCTTCTTTAAAATTGTGATGATATATAAGTAAAACCAAATTTGCCATTTTAACCATTTTCAAATGTACAGGTCAGTGACATTAGTTGTACTCACATCGTTCTGTAACATCACCACTAACCTCTTTCAAAAATTTTTCCTCGGGCATGTTGGTGCATGCCTGTAATCCCAGCTGCTCGGGAGGCTGAGGCAGGAGGATCACGGGTTTAAAGCCAGCCTCAGCACCGGCAAGGCGCTAAGCAACTCAGTGAGACCCTGTTTCTAGATAAGATACAAAATAGGACTGGGGATGTGGCGCAGTGGCCCCGAGTGCCCTTGAGTACAATCCCCAGTTACAAAAAAAAAAAAAAATTTTTTTTTCCTCACCCCAAACGCAAACTCTGTAGACATTAAGGACTCGCTCCCAGGTCCCCAACACCCCAGTCCAAAGTAAGGTCTAATTTTCTGTCTCTACAAATTAGCCTGTTCTTGGAATTTTGTGTAAGCAGAGTCATAGGAAAATTGTCCTCTGTGACAGACTTATTTCACTTAGCATGATGTTTTCAAGATTAATTCATGTTATAGCATCAGAACTTCCTTCTGCTTTATGATTAATGTTCTTTCATATGAATATGCAACGTTTTGTTTATTCATTCATCTATTAATGCACTTGTGTTGCTTCCACCTTTTGCTTATTATAAATAATGCTGCAGTGGACATTGGTGTGGAAGTGCATGTTTGAGTCTTTATTTAAATTCTGTCGGGTATATACCTGGAAGTGGAGTTGCTGAGTCAGGTGGTGATCCTATGTTTAGCTTTGAAAGCTGCCACAGCAGCTGCGCTAGTTTACACCCCCACTAGCAATATGGAGGGTGGCGATTTATCCACATTCTCACCAACACTTATTGTTCTCTGGCTTAAAAAAAAATAGTCATCCTAGTAGGCTATTTAAAATAGGTATGAAGAGGTTGTTTATTCTATTTTTCCCCCCTGCAATGTTAGGGATCAAATTTAGGGTCTTTCTCATTTTAGGCAAATGTTCTACCTCTGAGCTAAGCTGCATCCCCAGCCCCTGCTTATTTTATTTTATTATTATTATTATTTTTTTGTGGTGCTGGGGATTGAACCCAGGGCCTTGTGCTTGAAAGGCAAGCACTCTACCAACTGAGCTATGTCCCCAGCCCCCTCTGCTAATTCTTTTTTTCATTTTTCCCCCGTTTTGGTACCTGGGATTGAACCCAGGGGTGCTTACCACTGAGCTGCATCCCCAGACCTTTTTATTTTTTTGTAACAGGGTCTTGCTAGGTTGCTTAAAGCCCTACTAACTTGATGAGCCTGGCCTTGAACTGGCAATCCTCCTGCCTCAGCCTCCCAGGTCTCTGGGATTACAGGTATGCACCCTGTTCCTGACTTTGCTTATAAATAGTGATTCTTAGTAAACAGTAAACAGTAACTTCTATTACTAATATCAGCAGAATTAGGCAAATGAAAACGGCAGCAACAGCACTGTCAAAATAATAATTATTTAATTTACTAATTACTGCTAATACAGGAAAAAATGATTCCAGCACTTTTGGCAAAAAGACACGCCCATTTTATTTAAATTTTTGGTGCACTCAGCTCCTGAGCAATACCTTCTACCCCCCTATCCATTATTTTTTAATTCAACAAATTTAGTGAATGCCAAAACAAAACAAAAACAACCATAACATAACCCCAGTTCCATTACCCTGAAAATAACTTATTACTCTTAAGAAATACACTCCAGACCCTTTTCCTTGTGTGTATTTGGATAAAAGGTATACATATTTTATCAAATTGGAAGGCACAGACAGTATGTTAGTTAGAAAGATTAAACTTTATTGTATGGACTGGAATGTAGCTAACTCAGTGGTAGAGCATTTGCCCAGCATGTGCCAAGCCCTGGGTTCCATCCCCAGCACCACGAAAACAGATCAACATCTTACATGAATTTGACAAAAGAAAAATTGAAATGAAAGAAAAGTAACTACCAAAGTTGAGATAAACACTATTTTACCGTAAAAGATACTACAAATAAAAGAAAGGGGGCCTGCAAACTCTGATTAAAGGCTCCTAAAGGTAGTGGGACAGCAGTCATATCTTTCTGGATTTTAACGTCTCACGATCCGGTTGATTTTAACCTTTAAGAGCTTCAACTTGGTTCTTTCTAGATGCACTGAATCAGCAGAGTTATAAAGACCTTGAAGAATGCCTGGTTGGTTCCTGCTTATCACAGTTCTTAATCTGGAATGCATAACATAAGTGTCTAACAACCAATCAACAGTGTCCACCACCAGGAGCAGCAGTCTCAGGATGTCAGCTCACTCCAGTCTTTTGATGTCATGGTCACCAAGAAAGACACAACTCACATAAACATGGAGGGGAGCAACACTTACACAGAGAAGAGTCAGAGTAAGGTCAGCTTTTGATGGGCATTGGTCACCCATGACCATTAGTCCCCCATGGCCATATGTCCCCCAAGACTATAATTAGCCTCTCTTTCAGGAATTATGAAATCCATAGGTCCCCGGGTAGTTTTATATATTTACTTATTAGACTTGGTTTTCCTCAGCTCTGTTGGATGGGATCCCATGAGGAAAGCTGGGATGGGTCAAGGGCCATTCCTGAAGCAGTCGCCTTCTAGTCAGGGTCTATGGGCCTCTGGGTCTTGTGAGTGGGGATTAGGCTCCCTAAGGAAAGCCTTTTTGACTGGGGTCAGGGCTTCCACCAAGATGACTCAATACGACCTCAGGGTCTCTGGTGGAGCCAGGTAGCGTTGCAAAGCTAGTGTTCCTAGAGAGCAATCTTGCAAGTTAGAGAAAAGGACAGTCGGCCCTGGCAAGACTGATCCTTGCAGAGTGGGATCTAGTGTGTCTGCCTTTGTAAGAGGCAAGGTCTCCCAGGTGCTGGGCAAGGTGAGCGGTGGGCCCTGAATCTATACTTTCTTTTATTTATTTATGTATTTTTTATTTTTTTAGTTGTAGATGGACACAATACCTTTATTTAATTAATTTATTTATACGTGGTGCTGAGGATCAAATCCAGTGCCTCACACATGCCAGGCAGATGTTCTACCACTGAGCCACAACTCTAGCCCATGAATCTATAATTTCTAACCACAGCCAGTTATACTGGCCTGCGCGAGAACTAACAAATAATAGGTTTTTAGAGCTGAAAAAGGTCTTGGGATGATCTGTTCTATATTGACCTACAAACTGGGCATGATGGTATGTGCCTATAGTTGCAGCTTCTAGGGAGGGTGAGGCAGAAGGATCCCTTGAGCCCAGTCTGAGTAATGAAGGAAGACCCTGTCTCTAAATAAATAAATAGATAAAAATCAACATACACATTTCATACAAATTGGAGGCACCATGGGACCTCCATGTCTAGAAGCCAAAGCAAGGGAGATATGCTTCATTAAGTACATGGGAGTCTGTGAGGTGGGTTTTAAGGTCTTAAGAACAGGAAAAAACGCATGAATATATTTAATGATATGGGTGGATTCAAATGATGTTTTGAACTAGAAACATTAATTGTTTTTCTTTAAATCTACCACCTCCAAAAATCTTCCAGCGTTTTTGCAAAGGTGACTACTATAGTAAGAAGAAGAAATATTTCTTGTGGGAATGAAATTTAAATGCATTTGATTGCACATAACTGTCAATTCATTTTGTTTTTATATTTGGTTTATTGTGAAATATAAGACACATAGAAAAGGACATAAAACAAATGCACAGTGTAACAAATTATTTAAAGATTTAATTCCCAGGTAACAACTTCCTAGGTCAAGAACTATGCTGTTGGCAGCAGACTTGACCTGTGCCAGAGAACTATTATTCAACTGGGAACTACTCTGCTGCTTTCCTTTAGAGTTTTATACTGAAATGCAGTATAGAAGTAAGCAAACTATCCCCTATGGACAAAATTTGGCACTCAGTCTTTTTGTAAAAATAAAAATACAACGGAATAAAATTACACCATTCCTTTACGTGTGACCCTGCCTACTTTCATGCTAACATAGCAGAGTGGAGGAGTTGTTGCGGAGATCAGATGGCTAGCTAGGCCTGAAATTATTTCCACCCTGGCTCTTTTCAGAAAAAGTTTGCTGCCCTCTGGTGAGGTGTGTGATCTCCCAAGCTGATAGTTTGCTGCCCCCTAGTGTCGTGTGTGCTCTCCCAAGCTTCTCAGCTCTTTGTATGCTTACAGCTGTTCAATTCTCGGATTTCCCTCCGCTGTATGAGAGACACCTAGCCAGAGAGTTCCTTTGTGTGACCTTCAACCAAATGATGACATTACGATAGAATTTTCTTCTAATTTAACTTTTGAATCCTTCGTAGCTAGTATACAGAAATACAATTGATTTTTTGATATTGATCCTGTATCCTGAAATCTTACTGAATTCTTTCATTAGTACTAATAAATCATTCAGTATATTTTTTTTCACATTTTCTTTCCATTTTTTTCTGAGCTGAGAATCAAATTAGGCAAGTACTGTACCACTGAGCTACACTCTACCCCAGATTTTCTATATAAAGCTTATGTCATCTGCAAATAGAGATGGTTTTACTTCATCCTTTCCAATCAGATTGCCATTTACTTCTTTTTCACACTTAATTGCACTGGCTAGAACCTCATAACAAATATATTGACTGTAAGTCACAAGAACAGATATCTTTGTCTTGTTCCTGATCTTAGAGGGAAAGCTTTCAGTCTTTTGACATTAATCATGATGTTGGGTGTATGACTCTTGTAGATGCCTTCTGTCAGGATGAGGATTCCCTTTTATCAGTTTTTTAGAGTTTTTTTTTAATGATAAATGATGTTATATTTTGTCAAATGCTTTTTCTGTATCTTTTAGATGATTACATTCCTTTTCTCTTTGCTACTAATGTGTATTATACAGATTGATCTCTGTATGTGGAAACAACTTTACGTGGCTGGGATAAATCCCCCTTGGTCATGGCATTTAATGCTTTTTATATGCAGCTAGATTTAGTTCATTAGCATTTTGTTGAATTTTTGAGTTTATATTCATTAATGATATTGCTCTGTAGTTCCAAGTTATTTCTGCCTAATTTTGATATCAGGGTAATACTGACCTCACAGCATGAGTTTGAAAGTGTGTTAATCAGCTTTCTATGATTACAACTACCTGAGATAATCAAATTATAAGGAGAAAGGTTTATTTTGGCTCTTTATTTGAGAGGTTCCAGTCCCTTATCCATTTGCCCTGTTGCTTTGGGTATGTCGTAAGGCAGTGCAGCTCTTTTTTCGATAGTGTTTGAAAGGCATTTTTAAAATCCTTTTACTTCCAATCTATTGGCTTACTGGAATCTAAAATGTATCTCTTATAGATAGTACATGGTTGGATTATGTTTCGTTTTCTTTTTAAAAACTCTGTGTTCCTATGAAAACAGAAGAGCAGTGGAGTAAAGGAAGGGGACGAGGGGGAGGAGGGAGGAATGGGAAATGGGGAAAATGGTGGAATGAATCTGATCGAACTTTCTTTTGTACACATATGAATAACCACAGTGAATTTAACCTTTATGTATATCCACAGTGCACTAATTTTAAAAACTATAAACAGAAGAAAGAATTAGGAACAGGGGAGGGTGGAAGGAAGAAAAGGGAAAGCACTGGGGACTGAATTGAAGAAAATTATATTCCCATGCTTGTATAATTGTGTCAAAACAAACCCCAATATTATGTATCTCTATAATGTACTAAAAATAAAAATTTTAAAAAAATCTCCTTGCAGTAAGTCTCTGCTTTTCATTTGGAAAGTTTAAATCATTTATATTTTCATTTATATTTAATGTAACTACTGATAAAGTGAACTTAGGTCTGCCACTTTGCTATTTTTCAACATGTCTTATGTCCTTTTTGACCCTCGATTCCTGCCATTTTATGTAAATTGAATATTTTTCAGTGTACCATTTTCATTTCCTTGTTGTTTCTTTTACTACATAATTTTGAGTTGTTTTCCTTTTTTAATACATTTCTTTATTTTTGTATTTATATGTGGTGCTGAGGATCAAACCCAGTGCGTCACCCATGCTAGACAAGCACCCTACCACTGAGCCACAACCCCAGCCCCAATATTGAGTTATTTTCATAGTGGATACCGTAGGGATTACAATTAACATCTGAATTTGTAACTTTAAATTACCCCAAAGGCCCACATACTAAAGATTTGGTTCCCAGTCTGTGGTGCTGTTTGGAGTTAGTAGAACCTTTAGGAGGTGTGACCTATTTGGAATAAGTGCCCACTGGGAGCATACCCGTAAAGTCAGACATTAGGACCCCAACCCCTTCCTCTCCTGCTTCCTGGCCATTGTGAGTGAGCAGCATTGCCCCACCATGCACCCCTACCATGATCTTCTGCCTTACCACAGGCTCAACAATGACAGATCCAACTGACCTTGGACTGAAACCTTTGAAATTGTGAGTCAAAACAAACCTTTTTCCTTATACTTTGGTTATTTCAGTTATTTTGTCATAATAATGAAAAACTGACTCAGATATTTTCATACCAGCAGCTCAGTGCTCTAGCCCAGAGGTGACATATGACCCACTGACATAGCATTGTTTCACTTTAAGGGGAAATACGCTCTTTTCCTGTGTCTGGAAAGGAAGGGAATTGTCATTAGATATAGGACTATGAAAGTTAAAACTAGAGATCTACAGACATTATTTCCTCAATTCTGAGGTACACATTTTCCATATTTTAATACTCCTAAAATCAGGATGCACTCCATTATCAATGACTGATAGTGTTACTGACAGTGTTATGGGATATTCCTTATTCTTTGATACTGGGATTAAAGCCAGAGGTACTAAACCACTGAGCTACATCCCCAGTCCTTTTTATTTTAATTTTGAGACAGGATCTCCTTAAGTTGCTTAAGGTCTTACTAAGTTCCTGAGGCTGGCCTTGATCCTCCTGCTTCAGCCTCCCAAGTTGCTGAGATTATAGATATGTACCACCAAGTCCAGCTTGATGTAGTCTTTTGATATATTTTTGTAAGATCAAGAAAACAATGGCATCTATGAATGTTAGATTTAATGAAATATGCTAAACTTGGACTTATTATATTGAAGGTCATAGGATTAGATGAGACTTCCTGGGGTGTTGATAAAGGAAGAACTGAGGATTAAGCTTGGTTGGCTCCAATATGCAAGGTCAGGAAATAAGGAGACTGCGGGGGAATGTTCAGTTACATGGGAAGAACCCTGGGAAAATGTGAAGAAAGGTATGAGCAACAGTGGAAAATACCACTGGCTGCTCAAACAGTGAGGACTGACAATTGCTATGAAATTAGACCAAGTCATTAGTAACCTTGGCAAGAGTGTTCTGGTGAAGTAGTAGGAACAAAGCCTGGCATGGTAAGGGAAGGTAGAGAGACCATTTGAAAAGTAATTTTGCTATATAAAACAATAGAGAGAAAAGGGGTAACTCCTGGAAGGGTATGCAGGATTCAAGGGATTGTGTGTGTGTGTGTGGGTGTGGGTGTGGGTGTGTGTATGGTACTGGGGTTGGAACCCTGGACCTTGTGTGTGCTGGGCAAGTACTCTACCACTGAGCTACACCCCCCAGTCCAGCTTAATGGAAATTCTTCATAGCTAAGATTCTGGGCATGTTTTCAAGATGACTGAACTGGTACAGCAGCAGAAGAGGCCAGGTGTGGACTGATACCCAAGCAGAGTAATCCACAGGTATGGAGATAGAATCAAAACACACTAGTGGAGGGATTGCCTACCTCTAAAAGCTGGATGCTTTATTTTCAGTAATAGAAGGGAAGGAAGAAACTACAGATTCAATCATAGTAGCAATTGTCCTGGTGAGAACAGTTCATCAGTGAGAGTGCTTATGTCTATAAATAACAATAGCAGGTTGTTTGATTACTTTTAACCTGTGAATCTGGAGGCAGGTGGGCCCCACACTGGACCAGTGGGGTGTGCCTATCTTCTGGGGGTGTTCTTCCATTCTTCCATTTTTCTACTTCAGGCTTGCCTTCCTCAGGCCTGTTGTATTCTGGGCACCAGGAGAAGGAAAGGGCTATCGGGTAGACATTCAATAGTGTGCCTCAACAGTTCTGCCACATTTGAATTGAGTGGAGTGATTCATCTGGACTTGAGGTGTGCCGGGAAATTATGATGGAGGGAGAGAGGAAAAGGTGGCTAGAGAGTGTGGGCAAGTGATATGCTGGGCTGCAAAATCTATAACTTGACAAAAAAGGGAAGTGAGGATGTGAGTTAATGTTCCTCAGGGCTGGGGATGTAGCTCAGTTGGTAGAGTGCTTGCCTCACAAGCACAAGGCCCTGGGTTCAATCCCCAGAACTGCTAAAAAGAAAAAAAAAAGTTCCTCTAGGGGAGTCAAAGATCACTGGAATACTTACCAGAGTGCATGAACTAGAAAGATGAGATGTGGTGACTGAAGAGTAGGATACTCACAATCATGATCTTCAAGGTGATTTGGTGAAAGGGGCCTGATCCTGGTGGTGAGTGGCTTAGGTTGGGTGGGAAGCAAGACCTTTCAAAGTTTGGCAGCCAAGGACTAAAAGCTGATGGAACTGGTTGGGCAACTTCCATGAAATGAAAGCTCTTGATAATGTCTTTAATAGCTATGGGACAAAGGTTATGAGACAAGTGCTAAATCTTCAGCAAATGTGGGGAAGTGATAGAAAGACTGTGGATTATTGCAATCAGGAGCGAAGGGTGCTATAATCTGAAAGCAAGCATTCCAAAGAAATTGTCTTTTGCTTTATTTAATATAAAGCAGGTGGAATAATGGTCTTATTATGGTTTGGATATGAGATGTCCCTCAAAAGCTCCTGTTACTGCATGAATGTTCAGAGGTGAAATGATTGAACTGTGAGAGCTATAGCCTAATCAGTCCATCCTGGTTTGAATGCACTGGGTGGTAACTGTTGGCAGGTGGGGCATGGCTGGAGGAGATGGGTCACTGGGGGCCTTCCCTGGAGAGGTCCATCTTCCTTGTGGACCCTCTCCCCTCTCCTATTCTCTCTGCCTTCTGACCCTGCCATTAGTTGAGAGGCTTTTGTTCACTGGGTCCTTAACCCATGATGTGCTGCCTCACTTTAGGCCCAGAGTCATGGAGTCTGCCATCTATGGACTGAAACCTCTGAAACTATGAACTCCAAATAAACTTTTCTTTCCCTAAGTTGTTCTTGTCAGGTGTTTCGGTCACAGTAATGCAAAAGTTGACTAAAATAGGTCTGGAAGTGTCAGGGAGGATAGTTACCCCATCTTTATGCCGAGGTATGTAGATGTGGAATAATCAATAGCCACAGCATTCCACAGAGGACAACAGATTTTTCATCAGAACAATAATATGATGAGAATATTAGAAAGCACAAATCTGTAATTCCAGCTACTTGGGGTACTGAGGCAGGAGGATTGCAAACTGTGGCAATTTAGCAACACTATACCTCAACATAAAAGATGGAATAGGGCTGGGATGTAGTCAATTGGTAGAGTGCCCCTGGGTTCAATTCCCAGTAATCAAAAAAAGAAAAAAAAGTTAAGGATGTTGCTGATGTTTGTAAGTCCCAGAGGGTTCAGGGGTGTGTGTGGAATCAGTGAGAAGCTGGGACCACATTGGATTAGGGGTCCAACACAAAACTTTATTCAATTTTTTCTTTTGTTGCTTGTGCTTTTGGTGTCATATTACAAAATTCATTGCCAAAATTGCCAAATCCAATGTCATGGATCTTTCTTTCCATGTTTTCATCTAAGAGTTTTATACTTTTAGCTCTTCTGTTTAGGTATTTGATCAATTTTGGAGTCCAATGGTAGGAATTCAACTTCATTTTTTGTTCGTGGATATCAAGTTTACCCAGCACCATTTGTTGAAAAGACTGTTTTCCCTTCATTGAATGATCCTGGTACCCTTGTAAAAAAAATCAACTGACCATGTATTTATTTCTGGGTTCTCTATTCTATTCCATTGGTCTACAAAAACTAACCTATAAAAGTACCACATTATTGTGTTTACTGTCATTGTGTGGTAGGCTTTAATATCAGGAAGTATGACTCCTATAACTTTGTTCTTCCTTCCTGTATGGCTTGGATGGAGGTTTCCATGGATGTGTCTTATCAGACTGAGGAGTTTCCTTCTCTTCCTAATTCGTCCTCAATTGCTGAGAGTTTTATAATGAATAGATATTGGCATTTGTCAAAAGCACTTCTGCATCTATTGAGGTGACCACATGGTGAATTATGCTTAAGATTTGAATGTTAAACCCACCTTGACTTCTCGGGACAAATCCCACTTAGTTGCAATGAATTATCCTTTCTGTAGGTTGTTAGAATCCATTTGTTCAAAGTTGGCTAGCAAGTTTTACACTTAAGTTTGTGAGCATTAGAAGGGTCTAAACTTCTGATGTAATATCTTTTTCTGGTTTTGTTATTGGGGTAATAATGGGCTTATAGAATGAAAATGTTTCGTCCTTTTCAATTTTCTGGTAGAGTTTTTGTAGAATTAGTTGTTTCTTTATTAAATACTTGGTAGAGCCAGAATCTGCAAGCAAAAGAATCTGGGCCTGGAGATTTCTTTTTCGGATTTTCTTTTGCTTTTACTGTGGGGAATATCAAACATAGGACCTTGCACATGCTAGGCAAGTGCTCTAACAATGAACTACACCACCATCCCTGTTTGGAAGACTCTTAATGGGAAATTCAGTATAGTCTAGTTCAGCTTATGTATTTCCGTTTGAGTGAGTTTTGGTGGTATGTGCTTTTAATTATTCCATTTCATATAATTTGTCAAACTTATGTACATAGAATTGTTTCTAGTATTTCCTCACTATATTTTTGAAGTTGGTGGGGTCTTTAGTGATATCTTTTCTTGCATTTATTATATAAGTAATTTGTGTTTTTTTCTTGTTTTTCAGTCTTGCTAGAGATTATCAACTTCTTTTGATCTTTTCAAAGGTTCAACTGTTAGTATTATTTTTCTGAAGTTTTTGTTTTTGATTTCTTTTCATTTTTGTTCCTCTATTATTCCCTCCTGTTTGCTTTGGATGTGTGAGTGTATTTTGTGCTTCTTTTTCTAGTGTTTTAAAATGGAAACTTGGATTGCTGACTGCAGACCTTTCCTTTTTTTAACATAAGCAGTTAGTGCCATAAATTTTACTTTACAACATTAGTACACATTTTGATAACTGTATTCTTTAATTTTTTGGCACATGCTAAGCAAGCAGCTCTACCACTAAGTTACACCTGGAGACCCTGAATTTTAATTTTTGTTCAATTAAAATATTTTCTATCTCCTTTGCGTTTTCTTCTTTAATCCATGGATTATTTAGATGTGTAGTGCTTAATTTCCAAATGTTTAGAGGCTGTCCTGTCATCATATCGATTGCTTACTTCCATTATAACCAAGGAACATATTTAGTGTGACTTCAATTTATTATTTTTTTATATTGGGGATCGAACCCAGGGGTGCTGTACAATTGAGCTACATCCCCAGTTCTTTATATTTTGAGTCAGGGTCTTGCTGAATAGCTGAGGTTGCCCTGCAATTTGAGATCCTTCAGCCTCAGCTTCCCCGTCACAGGGATTACAGATTTTCAATTGTTAGTGGTTTGAAGACAGTAGAAATCTTTTGAAGGGTAGAGCTGCTTCACCAGATGTAGCCTCACAAGTGGAGATCTCGCCACGGACGTGCGCACTCCTAGGTCGGTCCGAAGTCTGTGAGAATCCCAAAACCTCACACCCAGCAAAGTGCGAGACCCGACCTGTGAGAGCTTGCGTGCGAGGGGCGGAAATCCCGCCTCCCGGCACCTGCGGTTGGCCCTCGCCGCAGAGGGTGAGACCCCCCGCCACCACCCGAGAAGGAAGAAGAGCGGGATTGCTGGAGGCAGGCGAGGTGGGAGGAGCGGTGAAGGGGCCCCGCTTCCCCATTGGCTGTATTCCGGAGTTGGCTCACTGCGATTGGCTGGGCACTGGGGGCGGCAATCTCGCGTCAGCCCGCCCCTCGGACCGCGAGAGGCGCCGGGATAGCGAGAGCCGGCCGGGCCAGCCGCGGCTTGAGGGCTGTTCCCGCAAGCCGGCGGGGCTAGACTCCCTAGCTGCCGCAAGTCAGGTCCTGGTGCCGGGGCGCGAGGATGGCGGGCGGGCGGCGCGGCGGGGCGGGGCGGGGCGGGGCCGGGCCGGCCTGGGGCGGAAGGGCGGCCGAGCCTGGGTGGCGGGCGTTGGCGCGGCAGCTGGGACCGGGCCTGCGCGAACCGCCTGCGGTGCGGTCTCGGTGGTCTTTTCATTTCTAAGCGATGTTATGGATTTTTCTGCAGATGTGACTTTAGTTTGTTCCATGCACCATGCAGTGGTCTGGTGGTGAAGCGACAGATGCATGCTAGTGCCATTTGTCGTCGAAATGATGGGCTTCTGTTGAGTTTGTGTGTGTATCTTTTGGATTAAGGGAAGGGGATGACATTGTGCTTTGGTCTCTTCTGGCCGTCCATTCTCCAGGGTCCCGCTAACGTATTCCAAAACCTCGAGAATCCTACCTATATTGGAAGTAGGCTTTTCCTTTCTCCTCGCTCCTCTCCATCGTTCCCACTTATCTCCCACCCTTACTCCCCTCCCCCAACTCTTCTCCTCTCCCCTCTTGCCATTTTTCTCTCGGCAGCATTAAACCTTGTTCGAGGGTCTTTATAACATTTTAAAAAGCTTTAGGTCTTCAACGTACCTTTTTCACTTGCAGGTCTGATAACAGGGAGGCAACTGGAGGAAAGATGCCTTCTGAGTCTTTCTGTTTGGCTGCCCAGGCTCGACTTGACTCCAAATGGTTGAAAACAGATATACAGGTAAGGTTTGACGTGCCTTTTTCTTGACTCTATTTCAGTTTCTGCTGAGTAAGAGGATGTCAGTTCTTACCATATTAGAGAAGCATTTTATTTTCTGTAGCTTAAAATGTAACAGTGTTTATTGCTGGTTTGCAGAAAGCGAGTGGCAGCATTTTAATTATAGTTCTTTGTCAGTGCAAGAAACTTGAGATCTAGTTCTGCAGAAATTTTTCCTATTTGCTAAGCCTGCATCACTCTTAACCACAAAGTCTTGGTGACTGCTCTTTTGTTACTCGTAGTTTTTGAGATGTTCCGTTAATTACGTGGGGGAACAAGGCGATGACATGTAGTAACTTATTATGGCTTGTAGAAGCTCTCACATTTTGTGGGAACTTGTGTTTGTGTTTCTGGAGAGACAAGAGTTAATTCAGTGGAATTGTTTGTTTTATATTTATGACCAGTCTTATTAAGAGGAGTGCTCAGATTTTCACATTAGGAACATAAGGAAATGATGTTGGCTTTATTCGATTTAATAAGATAATTATAAACTTCTCAGGAAATTATGAAATATTTACAGTAATATTTCTGTAAATGATTCTTTACCCCTAATAAGCTAGTCTTGTTTGTGAAGTGGTTTGGAAACACTACTTTTTGAACCCAATTGCACCAGAAAAAAGAAGTGTCTGAAATATTTTGTAATATTTATGTGGGTTTTTTTTTTTGCCTCCCTGAGAGTAATCATTTAAAATTAATTCAGTAATCTATTTACTAGAATTGTCTTACATAGTATATGACTGTTCATCAGGATTTGTAGTCTGAAGCAGTAGTTGCTCATAGATGTTTGCAGTGAGGTGTTATTACCTCTACTTGATTTTCCTCCCTTAAGCAGGTGTTGATTGCCAGTGGATATGAAAACCAAGCGTTGTGGACGTTGGGGTTGTTACTAATGATGTAATGTTAGATAAGAATAAGCACAAGAAATTGGGTCAAGAATTGGTATAGTACTTGTTATTCTTTTGATTTGTTTTTGTTTAAACACTTCCTTTTATTTAATTGTTAGTCTGTCTTTTTTTAAGTGGGTGGGCCAGGTGAAAGATAATTTATTATTGAAATTTTGAGACTCAGGCAAACTCTTTTTAAGCTTTTTTTTTAATATTTGTGGTTATGTATTTTGATAAACTTGTTGAAGAGCCTTACCTAATGAAGTTTTATTTTATTAGTAATCAAAATTGAATAACTACTAAATATGAGTTTAAGCATTTTGATCTAAAACCAGGTTATTGATTAATTAAGAACCTATGACCATTCAGGCAGATATACATAAAATGAAGTATCATTTATGTCTTAGAGAGCTTGTTATTTTTCTTATGATTTATTCAGTGTGATACATTGTTCTTGGCCCTTCCTATACATTTTGAGTATTACTCAAAAGTCTTCCAAACTGGGTGTGGTGGCACACACCTGTAACCCCAGGTACTGGGGAGGCTAAAACAGGAGGATCACAAGTTTGATTCTGGGACTTGAGGCTGTGGGATCAATCCCCAATACCATCATGTTCCCCTTCCCCCCCACCAAAAGAAGTCTTCTAAAGTGCCTCCTAGGAAAAGCAAAGAGATTAGGTTTGAATAGAGGAAAATGTATTATGAGTATTGTAGGTACTTAAATACCATGAAAAAAGTAATGACTGGGTCCTGGGGATGAACTCAGTGATGCTCTACCACTGAGCTACATCCCCAACCCCTTTTATTTATTTTGAGACAGAGTCTCACTAAGTTGCCCAGACTGACCTCGAACTTGTGATCTTTCCGCCTCAACCTCCCAAGTAGCTTTGATTCCAGGTGTGCCCCACTGTGCCTGGCTTCAACATTGCTTATTAAATGTGAGAAATCAATGCTGTTGTCTTACCCTAAGGAATTAAACATTTTCTCTCTTTGGGGTTCTTGTAGACATACATTGTGGATGCAGACATTGTGCTGATGGACTTTACCTTTATCTTGTTGTGGATGGCTCTCCCACCGGAGAGAGAAGCATCCAATTTCTTACTTAGGGCTTTTGTACTGGAAGCAGAATTGACACCTGCTTAATGAATAATATATGGGAGAGACATTTATGTGTAGAAAGATGTTTTATAGGATTTAGTAAATCTATTTTTTACAAGCTATTTTTGTTTGAAATGCCCTTGAAAGTTTTAGTAATTTTTAGGATAGAAAGGTTTTGAAGTATGAAACTTTTAATGCATGTGTATTATAAAGTATACTGTTCCTCAATTTCTTGATCACAGATGTTAAGATGAATCAGGCCTGGTACCCTGCAGCCAGTAGCTTTTAGTGGAGTGCCTGTTAAATACCAGGCATCTTTGTGATTTTTACATAAATATAATGCTGTTTAATTTTCAACACTTTTTTCAGATTGTTGTGTGGGGTCATTTGAATCACTGTTTTCTTTCACTGCTCTCCTGAAAAGGCAGTAAATCACACAGCTAAGAGAAGATAGCTACATCACTATTTTATTTGTACAATAAAAACCCTTTTATTTGATGTGATTGGTAGTTTTTCAGTGAATCAAAAATCAATTTAATAAAGGAACTATCAAAGTTAGTAATGATGCTTTAAAAACTTTTTATTCTTAAAGCATTGGTATGTTTATTTTCCAATCTTGATGTAAGGCTAAGGGTGTGTCTTTGAGCATGGGTCTAGAATAGGGTTTATCCTGCTCTTTCTTGCATAAGCTGCACTCAGATGAATTTCCTACAGTTTCTATTTTTGGGTTCTTTGAAGTGGCACTTGAAATTAGATATGCATGAAGCAATTTTTTTAAACTTTTTATTTTGAAATAATAATAGACTCAAAGGAGGTTGCAAAGAAAATAGAAAGGTCACTGTATGCTCTTTATCCAGACTTCCGGAGTGGCTGCATCTTATAACTGTGGTACAATGTCAAAACCAGGATATTGACATTGGTACAACTTTTGTGCATAGTTCTGTGCCATTCTGTCTCATTTGTCTAGTCATGTAATCACCAGTAGAGTTATATACAAAACTGTTTGATCACCAAAATGATCTATCTAGTCATACCCACTTTCCATTTCTACAATCTTTAACCTCTGGCAACTACTGATCTGTCCTCTATCTGTATAATTTTTGTTACTTCAAGATTATATGGTATGTAGCCTTTTGAGATTAGCTTTGTTCATTCAGCATAAGGTCTCGAAGTTTCATCAAAGTTTTTGAGAACATCAGAGTTAAACTTGGCATCATTTATTTGTCTCTTTTTCTAGTCATCAATTTTAAAGGATTAAGTGTAAAAGTAAACTTTAAAAATTAGATTTATTGAATGTAAATATTGTCATTTTATGCTTAGAAATGTCAGATTAAAAAGTGTAAGTATAAATGTCTTGGTAAATTCTGTTCTTAGGGTTTCAACTAATCAATGGATGACATAGAGAAAAGAATGTGATAAATGTAGGTAGCTTAATTTACTGTTTTAGAATTAGATTTTAAAAGGTGCTCTTTACCTCTCATATCCAAGTATAGCAGCCTCTAGAAAAATTTTTGTGTACAAAATTCCATGATAGAAAGAGGGTTTGGTATTCCTATATGAGGTGTGACATTCTATCAGGTTAATTCAAAGACTTGTATAGCATTGTTAATTTGGATATCCCTGTACTGATATTAAAAAAAATCTTCAAATGGAAGCTTGACTGCCAATTCAGTTTAAGGAACAAACCTAAAAGACACAATGCTTTACAGTGCTTTTCCAGTAATTCTTATGTGTGTCCAACTGGAGCCATTTTTAACACCAAAGTTTGCTTTGATAGAGAAATAAAATAGGGATGAAAAGGAAAACATTGTATAGTTTTGTATAACTTAAATCATGAGGTTGATTAAAATATCATAACTGACTTCACAGAATAGAATAACTTGATGTTTTCCAATTTAGAATTATATAATTTTAGTTGTTCTTTTATGGATAATTAATAGTTCTCTAACAGTCTTTTTATATATATATATGTATGTGTATATATATATATATTATACTTTTTCTTTACAATTTCCATCTTTGTGCTTCAGTTTTAAGTGTTTTTTTGGTAAGTATGTGTGTGTAGTCTTGTTTTATTTCTTAAAGTGGGAGTAAATAGATTTTTTTGGTAGAATGTTAATTGTAGTTGTTATATCTGTCATCTTATGTAACTATTGGAATATCACAGTTACGTCAGGAATTAAACACACATTAATTTTCATTTGAATTAAGGTAAAAAGGTGTATAATGATTTCTTAGATGACTTTCATGTCTGTAGGATAGAGAGCATTGTCCATTTTTATTCACAATTACAGTTATTTTTATCTATCCTGCATTTTAGGTCAGTCTTGTCAGGATTTTGTAAATGTTGTTAGTCTTTTTTTTTTTTTTTTTTTGGGGACTGGGGATTGAACCCAGTGGCACTTGGCCACTGAGCCACATCCCCAGCCCTATTTTGTATTTAGAGACAGGGTCTCACTGAGTTGCTTAGGGCCTCACTAAGTTGCTGAGGCTGGCTTTGAACTTGTGATCCTCCTGCCTCAGCCTCCCAAGTGCTGGGATTACAGGCGTTTGCCTTCGTGCCTGGCTAGTCTTTTTTTGATACTTAATACTAGATATTGAACCCAGAAGCACTTTGCCACTGAGCTATATCCCCAGCTCATTTTATTTTTGAGACCGGGTTTCATGAAGTTGCTGAGACTGTCTTTGAACTTGGTTTAGCCTCTGGAATATCTGGGATTACTGGCATATGCCACTGCTCCCAGCTTGGTCTTTTTTTTTTAGAGAAAACTAACTTTTAGCTTTGGTTTTTAGAAAAGGCTAATAATAGTTATAAAGGAAAAGATGAGTTTATCTTCCCACTTTGACAACAGTCAAACTTTGACAATAGTGCTTTATGTAGAAAAAAACTGGGTAACATGTTTAAGGCAATCAAGGAAAGAAAATGTGAACCAAGGATTTTATGTATCAGCATAACTGACTTTTCAGGTAAAGAGAACACAGATTTATTAGTGAGCAGTAATGCAGGAAATGTTTTCATGAACCAATTTGAAGAATTGAGTTCTTTAGACAACTTAATGACTGTAGATCCACATGGAACTAGTTCTGGTCATTAAACCCACAATTCTGGGTAAAACCTAGACTATAGTGAGTGTTCCAAGGGTGAGAACAATGGAATGGCAATATGCTTAGACATTGTAGATTATGGTATAACTGTTTCATAATGTCTACTGTTAATCCCATCCATTGTAATTTTCACATTAGATATTTTTTCACTTGTGGAGGCTCCAGTTGGGTCCTTTTTAACATCCCATTTTACTGAAAGACCATTAAATGTTAATTCTATCCCCTCTGGATCTCCTTCTGCTGTGTTTTCTTAATATTGCTTTTTTTGCAGTATTGGGGATTGAACACGGCATCTCATGCTTGCTAGGCAAGTGCTCTTATCACTGAGTTACACCCCCTAGCCCTTTTTGTATTTTTAAAATTTTGAGATAGGGTCTTGTTAAGTTACCCAGGCTGGGCTTGAATTTGCGATCCTCCTGCTTCAAGTCTCCTGAGTAGCTGGAGTTAAGGTGTGTGTCACCTTGCCCAATTTCTGCTGATTGATCCTATCATTTCTATTAGTCAGTTATTGTATGGGATATGTTTATGTGCCTGCTAATATTTGATTGAATGCTGGACTTTTTTATTTTTTGGGCACTGGGGATTGAACCTGGAGTGCTCTACCAGTGGCCTTGGACTTGCAGTCTTCCTGCCTCAGCCTCTCGACCCCATTTCATTTTTTAAGAGTATTGTTTTTGTTCTATATGTTACTTGAGATCAATTTGACCTTTTCAAAGCTTGATTCTAAAACCAAAAACAAACAAAAAACAAAAACCTTGATCCTAAGGTTTATTAGGGCTGGTCCACACAGCCTTTACTTGGGCTAATTTATCTACACTAAGGTAGTACTCTTCTTAGGACTATGTCTGTTGTATGGCATGATGTCCTAACCATTGGACTTGAATCGGCACTTATTTGACTCTGCACCTCATTTCCATTTTGGGGTCATTAGTTCCTAAGAGGTCATTACAGTGTGTGTCCCTTCAGATGTCTGGTCTCTACCTCTCAAAAAAAGATTTCTTGTTGCCTCACACAGCTTTTGCCCTTCCTTCTTGCCTGCTGACACAATCCAGGTAATGACAGAATAGGCTGTCGTAATCATTCTTGTTTCTTTGTAAACTGGACTTCCTCCTTGGCTTGACTTAATTTTTAAATGTTTTGCGGGTTTTTTTTTCTTTTCTTTAAATGGCTCTTCTGAACATTTTATCTCTTAACCTAGATTGCATCCCAGAACACTGATGTGTAGAACCCAGATAGTATGGGGCAGTCCCAGGGTATAGTTGGGACTGAGAATGTCAGTCTGCTGTTTTACCTGGGGTGTTGGCATCTCCTCCAGGCCATCATCTACAAACTGTGTGCTATGACTTCTAGATTTGAGTGTTTAACTCTGAATACTCTGCTAAGGTCTGGATTTGTATTTATATATTCCATGTTTATGTTCTGTAGTTAGTTGTATTAGCTTTCTGTTATAAATAAGTACCTGAGGTAATTCACTTATAAAGACTAGGTTTATGGGCTGGGATTTTAGCTTAGTGGCAGAGCACTTGCCTAGCACCTGTGCGGCCCTAGATTTGATCCTCAGTACCTCATAAAAATAAATCAATAAAATAAAGGTATTGTGTCTATCTGTAACTAAAAATATTTAAAAAAAGAAAGTTTATCTAGGCTTTTGATTTTGGTTCCAGCCTATGATTGATTGGCCCCAGTGTTTTGGTCCTGTGGTGAGGCAGTGCATACTATGAGCATGGGGTGGAGCAAAACCACTCGCCTTCATCACTTAGGAAGCAAAAGGGAAGACAGAAGAGACTGGGGTCCAACAATACCTTTTGAGGGCCATTTCCAGTGACTGAAGGACCTCCCACTAGTTCCTACCTCCTGAAAGTTTCATTCTTCCAACAATACCACCCTGGGGACCAGGTTTTTAACACGTGGACCTTTTGGTGATACTTAATCAAACCATAGCATTAGTGCAAATCTTGGTGGTTAAAACTGAACTTATTCTCATTCGTATTCTTCTGTTCCTTGCCTTTTCACATCTGATCTGATGCATTTGATCTGAAATAATTGTAAATACTTACTTCGTTCATCTTGGCTTAGGTTCTCATCATTTCTTGTTTGACTCTTGATAGTGGCCTCCTAGTTAATTTTCTTTGTTTCTAATTTCTTCCTCCTTTAACTCCTTCCATTGCATTATTATTTAAGGAATAAGTCATGGATTCCCTTGAGTGTCTGAATGTAGTGTGTAACTCCTAGAGCATGGTGCCAATGAGCTATGAGGGTTGGTCCCCGTGTGCCTGTAGCCTTGTGTGCACCATGGTGGGAACTAGACTAAGTGGCTGTACTTAGCCACTCTGCTCTTAGCATTCCATTCCCTAATTAAACCTCAGGGGCCCTGAATGCCCATGGTTCACATTTTAGGAAGGATTTGCCTCTCTTCCTGCCTACTGATACTTTTACCAAGACTCTTATGTTTTGATTCCAAGTTATTTTGTTAGTGATGTGAACAGATAAAATAGGAGTGCCGAGAGAAAGCTGTTGCTTCTAGAGAAACTAAATTGAATGCCAAATTGTTTTGCTCTTGCTATGTAACAAGTCCCCAACCACAAATATAGCAATGACAACAGCATACTTACACACTTACACAACACACACTTGTAATCTGACAGTTTTCATGGATCAGGAGTCTGGCTATTGCTTAGCTTGGTCCTCTGCTTTGGATGTCACTAGACTGCAGCCAAGGTGTCAGCTGGGCTGCACCCTTATCTGGGGCTCAGGGTCGTGGTTGGAAGAATTGGGTTCTTTGAGTTGGGGACTGAAGCCCTGGGCTCTTAGAGGCTTCCCCTCTCCATAGGCAGTCCAAGCCCACCACTTGCTTTTCCAGGCTCTTAAAGATAGCCCCAAGATAATCTTTCTTTTGATTAACTATAAAGTAGCTGGATTGGAACCTTAATTACAAATGCAGAATCCTCTCACCTTTGTCATAGAACGAACATCACCTAGTCACAAGTGCGACATGCCATTCTATTTACAGGTCCCACACACATTTGGGGAGAAGGGATTATAGAAGATGGGTGTATACCCCAGGGGATTAGAATCTTGGGGGCCATTTTTGTTTACCACAGATAATTTGGATAAAATTGGAATGCTAAAGATTTACTTGCACAGCCTGGCACAGTGGTGAGTGCCTATAATGTCAGGTACTCTGGGAGCCTGAGGCAGGAGGTTAACCTTTCTGTGCCAGCCTATGCAACATAACAAGACTGTCTTAACAAAACAGAACAGAACAGAACAAAACAAAACAAAACAAGGTTTACACAGAGTAAGTGGAAAGACTGTAAAGGATTGGAGAAAAAGTCTTTGAAAGTCCAGAAGACTTCTGCACTGAAACTGTACTTGCTCTATTTAAAAGAAACTGCAACTGGGTTTAGTGGGTGCTTCAGGAAGATGGTGCCCACCATAGTAGTGGCAGGGAACCAGCTAGGAGACTTGTACATGAAGAAAAGGACTGGCCTTCCATTAAAAGATGAATAAACAGAGTCAGAGTATATACAACTCAGTTGAAGAGCACTTGCTTAGCATTTGTGAGGCTCAGTTCCATCTCCAGCACTGCCAAAAAAAGGGGGAAAAAAAAAAGAGTAAACAGATGACTCTCTTTACTTAAAATGTCTTTTGTGTTAGAGAAGATGACTTCAGTTGCACCTACAGTTTTCTTTAGAAAGGTCACCTTTTCTTGTTGTTCCAAAAATTCCCTTTCCCCACTCTGTGCTGGTTGCCTGCTCTGGGAAGCCTTTTCTTACTCACATGCTGATGAACCAGGGTTGTTTTTGTTTTTAGTTTTTTCTTTGAATATCACCATGAACTTATGTAGTTTAATTAATTTTTGTGCATTATATTTGGTGTGTATTCTGATGTTAAAAATTTGGCCACAAGTCCCTGTGAGTATTTTTTTTTTTCTTTCTCAGTACTGGGATTGATGAGGTGTACCCCCAACTCTTTTTTATTTTTTATGTTGAGAAAGTGGCTGGGCTTGAACTTGGGATTTTCCTACTTCAGTCTCCAGGCCTGCCCTAGGCTTATGTTGTCTGCTAAGGCCTTTTCTCTCTATTAGTGTCAAATAGTGCCCAGAGAACAATATCTGAGTGCTTATTTTTTTCATTGCTTTTAGAATGCCTCTGATTCTAGGTCCAAAGACAGAACAAGCAAATAATATTAAATAAAACTGAGTGTGGTGACGCACACCTGTAATCCCAGCGACTTGGAAGGCTGAGGTGGGAGAATTGCAGCAAGTTCTAGGCCAGCCTCAGCAACTTAGGGAGACCTTGTCTCAAAATACAAAATAAAAAGGACTGGGCATGTGACTCAGTGGTTGAGCATCTCTGGGTTTAGTCCCTGGTACCAAAAAAGACCAAACAAAACAAACAAACTACTGGGATTCCCAATCCAAATAGTTTTAAAATTCTTCTTGGATTTGATTTCTTTTCTAATTAAAACCTTAGTTCATGATAACATTAATGTACTTTATCATAAATATGTTTTATCATATTAACATTGCTTTCTCATACAATATACATAAAGTTGTTTTAAAATTATATATCAATGTTATGATTATCAATAAGTCCAACAGAGTTTAAAGCTCCCCCCCTTAGAATATATTTTACAAATCATTTATAATTCCAAAGTCCCTGAAATACTTTTCTTTCTGATACTTAATAAGTTAATTTGCTTGTTACCATTTGTAGGTTTTGCTTTTTTATCATGTAATTTAAATTTTTGAAGATGGAAACATTTTATGTTTCAGAAGTAAAGACACATAGGTCTGTTCACAGTCTTGCTTTCATTGGTCCCTTCTGCCTTCCTCCATGTCTCCTCAATGTTTTCCCATAGGTAATCACTGTTACTTGTTTTTGGTTTACGTTTTCAGAGCATGTGTATGTGTATATGTCTTTTTTTTTGGTATCTTGCACAAAAGTTAGTATAGTAAATAAACCATTATGCCCTGTGATTTTTTTCATCTCATTCTCTTTGTTGAATTAAATGCTGTTTATTTTTGTGTGAATTATTGAATAAGTTATTGATTTATTACTGACAAATTGAATACATTAAGGGGAAATGAGATTTCTCCATGTATAATTCTTTGAGTTGTACGTACAGTGTGAGTGTGAGCAAACTGTAAAGTTTTCGTATTTATCGTTGCCAGCTTGCATTCTCGAGAGATGGGCTCTGCGGTCTGTGGAATGAAATGGTTAAAGATGGAGAAATTGTTTATACTGGGACGGAATTAACCCAGAATGGAGAACTCCCTCCTAGAAAAGGTAAGCTTCTTTTTTATTTTGTAAAAACCATTATAAATGCTTTATAAATTGCATTTTATAGAACTTTTGTAACATAGCTGCAGGACATATGAGCGTACCTCTTGTAAGTTTTGTTTTTCACTTGGTGATTGGTGTCTGAGATGTTAGTTAATATAAGCTGCTTGGATTTATATGAATTTTATTTTATGTGAATTGAAGGCATTTTCTTTCTTTTTTTCCTCATCTATGATAGGCAGGCACTCTGTCATTGAGCTACATCCCCATCCCTTTTTTAAACTTTATTTTTAAACTTTATTTTGACTTGAGGTCATGCTGAGTTGCCCAGACTGGCCTTGAATTTGTGATCTTCCTGCCTTAGCTCCAGAATAGCTGGCATTATAGGTGTCTGCCACTGTATTTGACGTTGTAAAACCACCTTCCTGCATTTGCAGTGCTCTCTTCTGTTATCTAGTTTTTTATAGGAAGTGGTTAATATTTTCTCTTTTAAAGTTTCCAAACAGATCTTGCCTTGGCTAACTAAAATTCATCATTGTAAGATTGAGTGCTGCTACTTTAGGAAGTATTTCTTTTTCTCTTTATGGAATGAATTGGGATAGTGTCGATTGGAAAATACAGGAGGTAGGTGGGGTAGGTGGGGTAGCACACACCTGTGATCCCAACTACTTGGAAGGAGGCGGGAGAATTACAAGTTCAAGGCCAGCCATGACAACTTATTGAGAACTTCTCAAAAAATAAAATAGAAAAAAAAAAAAAAAGATCTGAGGATGTAGCTCAGTGTTGGAGTATTTGCCTAGCTTGTGTGAGACTCTGGGTTTAACCCCCAAACCCCCCCCCCCCACAAAAAAAAAAAAAAAAGAAGAAGAAGAAGAAAAGAAAAGGAGAAGAAAATACATGAAAAAAACATTGTGATAATTTTCACTTGGAATATTTGGCAGAGTTAGCTCAGTTTCCTCTGAAATTTAAAAATTTCTATTTATACACAGATTAACTGGAAAATACATGCAAAAATTGACCACATATCCATCCTCCAGATCCTGCCACCAGTATTTGGCTCCACGTGTTTATAACAGGGCTCCTGGTCTTATAGCCTTGTCTATCCATTGATGTGTCTCACCTGGCTTCCTTAGACACTTCGTGCACATCAACTTGAGTATGGTTTTAGTTTTTGTTCTTCCACATAAAATCTATGCATAATGAAGTGCATCCATACACAGTGAGATTAGGTTTCCCTGTGTTGCCCAGGCTGGTCTCAAATTCCTATGATATGTCTACCTGTATCCTGATTAGCTGGGACTACAGGTGCGTACCACCACACCTGGCTGAAATGTGTGTATTTTTGAGTTTACAAGTTTTGACAAAGATAACCTTGTGACCTAAACCTTTGTCAACACTATTACTTCTTAGAAAGTTTTCATGTTCGCCTTCCTAATTCATTATCTGTCCCTGCTGCCTAGAGTCACAACTACTGGTCTGATCTTTCTTTACATTGATTAGCTTTCCTTGTTCTAGAACTTGATGTAAATGGAATAATTTAGTCTTGTGTGCTCTTTTGTGTCTGGCTTTTCCCTGTGCATCATGTTTTTGAGTTTTGTCCCTTACTCCCTTTTTTTGCATGTGTGAATAGTTCTATTTTTAACAGTTTTATGCTTCTTTCCAGCCCTCCAGTATTTGTTAATAAATTGAAATAGTATTTCCCAAAGTGTTTTCTGTGAAACACTAATTCTAAAATGTGCTCTAAGAAAAGCCAGTCATATGGAAAAATCCAGAATATATATTTTATTCATTATATTTGATGAACTTATTTTGTTCTTTGTTCTTTTAAAAATCATGTGGTTAGAAAGCAAAGTATAATTGTTCTTTATGTAGATCCCAGCTGAAAAGTTCTTTTGGGGACAATTTTTGGCATTCAGAAAAAGTTTCTATTTCTAGTGGGGCATGGTTTGTAGTTTTTATTATTAGAAAATACTTTATTTATAGATGGGTTGATACATATTATATTTCATTTTAAGACTATATTTTAAGTCAGTTGTATTGTCACTAATTGTGAGGAAAATACAGATTTGAGTAGGAGTTCCTTAAATGCAGTTTCCTTTTCATTTCTTTGCAGTTTTCATTCAGTTTGCTGTATGTATTTTCCTAGAGGGACTGTTAACTTTCTTTTGCCCACAACGACTTTTGGTTAGAGGTGGGTTCTTAACCGTTGTCTAGCTTCTTGATTCCTTCTAATTTGTTTTGGAAAAATAGTGGCTTCTAATAATTGGCACTTTCCACTGGGATATATTTTTCTTCCTTTCTTTTGCAATCACATTTAGAATTTCCTGGGCTCTCTGTTAATGAACAAAAACGCCCTTACAGGTATAAACTTTTGAACCACAAAAACAACCCCAATGAGGCTTGATTATGGCCTTGCTTTTTCAAGTTGATGTTTCTTTTCCTTTTTGTTTTCTTAAAAAATATTTTTAGATGGACACAATACTTTCATTTATTTTTATGTGGTGCTGAGGATGGAACCCAGTATTGGTACTGAGGATTGAAGCCAAGGACATTCTCCCACTGAAATGCATCCCTGGATAGACCTCCCCCGCCCTTTTTTTTTTATATTTTGAGACAGGGTCTTGCTAAGTTGCTGAGGCTAGCCTCAAATTTGAGATCTTCCTCCTTGAATCTCCTGAGTTGCTAGGATTACAGGTGTGTGCCACCATGCCTGTCTGATTTTTTAATCTTATTTATACTTTATTTAAGGTAGTTTGAGGGAACATAGAGGAAGGAATAGGATTTAAAGAAGGGAAAGTTAGGCTTAGGAGGCTGAGGCAGGAGGATCACAAGTTTGAGGCCAGCCTTAGTAATTTAGTGATGGCTTAAGCAACTTAGTGAGACCCTGTCTTGAAATAAAAAATAAAAAGGGTGCTCGCTTCGGCAACACATACACTAAAATTGGGATGATACAGAGAAGATTAGCATGGCCCCTGCGCAAGGATGACACGCAAATTCGCGAAGCGTTCCATATTTAAAAAGAAAAGGGGGCTGGGAAATGTAGTTGGGTGGTAAAGTGAAACTAAATGGTGGAGTGCTCACCCAGCATTCATGAGACCCTGGGTTCAATCCCCAGCACCGTGTTTAAAAAAAAAAAACAAAAAAAAGCAAAGTTAGGGGATACTAAGGCTCCTCTTTTGTGAAAAACTGAAGTGTCTTGAACTGTTTTATTTCTAATAAACCTTTTCAGTCTATGCAGATAGTAGAAATATTAGTGAATACTTGATCTGCTTTATCTTTTCTTAAAAGCATTTCCTCATTATTTCTTCTATTCCTTGACTCTTCCAATAGTAAAGGCTGCTGTTCGATTCACCCAATAACAAAGGGTAGAGAAGCAGTTGAAGCTAGGTCTCTTGAAAAATTTTACTGTTATTTCCACTATAAGTTGATAGCATGACCTGCTTTTTGTAGTTTCATGAATCTTATTTTTTTTTCTGACTTAATATTATACATTATAGTGGCAATTATTTTGCATTTTTTGTATGTAGTCAAAACTCTGATTTAATGTATTTCAGTTTTAAAAACCCAGGGATAAGTTTCAGATTTTGGGGGGAGGATTAATGGATTCATTATATTTTGTACTGGTTGATGACTTCCTGATGTTTTTATAGTTTTCTTTGGAGATTTTAAGGAAAAAAAAAGCATTAACTGTGACCCATGTCCTAAAATAGCTCATGATTATTAGGGCAAAAATAAAAACTCCAGGTATAATGTGTGTAATAGAATAGCACAGCCCCCGTAATGTTACAGGAAGTAACATTACAGCTCCTACGGGCTGGAGGAGTTCTGAGGTAGGAGTGTTTCCTGTGGTTGGGAAGCTGGTCTGGGCCTGCCCTTGAAGAACAGTGGCCTGTGGTGTTAGAGGAGGTCACTGGGACTCCAGGTGGAGTATGCATGGATCAGAACTAGCCATGGAGAGCAGTGATGGTGGCAGGGTCAGGAGAAGGAGCTTAGGCCAGAACAGAGGGAAATTTACTTCTCAGAGTGCCCACCTGTACTCGCAACCTAGGAGGGGTGCCTCTGAGTGAAGCTCTATGCACCAGCGTTTAAAAACACTGTCAAGGGGGGATGTATTAGCAAAAGTGGCCAGGATCCTATCCTCCTAACAGCGGGAGCTCCAAGAGGTAAATTGTAATTCCTTAGCCTAAGAGTTCTCAAACTTCAGGGTCATCAGGATACACTAGAGGACTTGTTTTAGACACTATGGATGGCTTCACTTTTGGAGGCTCTGACTGGGTGGGTTTGGGGTGAAGCCTGAGATTTGATTCTCCAACACATTTCTGAGTACATCATGGTTTCTATTCCATAGGCTCAGCCTGTTACATTGGGAGTTGGAGGGGGGAGAAAAAAGGAAGAACGTCATAGACTGTGGAGCTTTAACACTGAGCTATATCCCCAACTCTTGTTATTTTAGTTTTTTGAGACAGGGTCTCAACTAAATTGCTTAGGGCCTCACTAAGTTGCTTAGGCTGGCCTTGAGTGCTGATACACTGCAGAACAACATGATTTCTGGTGATATAAGAACGTTCATCAGAATTTATAATTTAATTAGGGCAAGTCTATAATCTTAAATTTTTCACAGTCTTAAACACCTGTATGAAAATCATGTCAATTTGCCTGATGAGTACACTAGTGCAGGAAATTAAAAAAATTTAGATTAATTCTGCTGTCCCTGAGAAAACAAACAAGGCATAAGCTTATGTTATATGTTACACTATTATCACTTCAGGGAAGGGACAGAAAGCCATCTTTAGCCAGAATTATCAGATTAATCTATTTTTCCAATGGTTTACCTGGATCATGCAAATTTGTATTCTGTATGAGAAGGTGCTTTTGAATTAGTGGACTCTTTCTTCTGTCTTTTGAATTAGTGGCTTAAGTTGTTTCTCCCTCTCTATTAAAAAGGGGTTGGCCAATATTTATAGTATAGGAGTTTATTTCTTTCTTGGGGGTTCCTTTTTTTTTTTAGATGTTGATGGACCTTCATTTTATTCATTTATTAATATGTGGTGCTGAGACTAGAACCCAGTGCCTCACACATGCTAGGCAAGTACTCCACCACTGAGCCACAACTCCAGCCCCTGTTGGGGATTCTTGATTCCATTTTTTTTTTAAGAGTATAAAAGTCTTTTTAAGCTAGCCAGAGTAGGAGTGCCACCAAATATAGTAGATTTCATAATTTTAATAATCCTCTCCCCAAATAGGAAACAGTGAAGAATGCTTCTAATGTTGGTATTTGGTATCAAAAGTCTCCTTGTGGGGCAGGGGACATAGCTTAGCTGGTAGAGTGCTTGAGTTCAATCCCTAGCACCGCCAAAAAAAGGAAGGTCTCCTTGTGGGTTGGGACTGTGGCTCAATGATAGAGCACTTGCCTGGCATGTTTGAGGCACTGGGTTCAATTCTCAGGACCACATATAAATAAATAAAATAAAGGTCCATCAACAACTAAAAAAAAATAGTCTCTTTGTTATATAGGGTTTTCTCCAAGTGTCAATCACTTGGAGTTATTTTAACTTGTTGTGTCAATGTTTCACCACAGTCTTACCCACTCCAAAACAAATTCGGTGAGCATTTTGGTGTCTGACCGTGCAGTTGACTGTGAAATGGCGAGGCATGCAAACCCTGGGGCTGGCAGTGGGTGTTCTTTTTGGTCCGGGCTCTGTGCAGAGTGGGGTGGTAAGCAGAGTGTTTCAGCAAGCTCGAGCTTCCTCAGTAGTAAGATGCACTATCATTTATCACCAAGAGAGAATGTGCTGCTCACAAATCTGACTCCATGTGAACAGAATTCTTTGACCCCAATTTGGTATGACAAACTTGGCAAAAGTCTCATGTTGAAATTAATGGAATACACACCTGCTTCATAGGGTTGTTGGGTTGATCCAGTTGATTCAAATCCATGATGCAGGTGGCATGGTGCCTACCCCCTATCTGTGTTGCTTAGAGGTTTGTGGTTATCGCAGTGGCTGTTTACCTGAAGGCAGGAGATTTTGTGTCCTGTCCATTTGTGAGTTCTCTTGTTCCTATGAGTCACCTGTGCTGAGGACAGTACTTGGCACGTAGGAGGTGCTTAGACCCTAGGCTGATGATGGCTGTGCTCTGATAGTAAATTGGCCTGTGAATGGACATGCCTGCCAGAGAGCCTGGAAATCCTGTTCCTTTTTTTTTTTTTTAAAGTATGTTTTTAAGTTGTAGAATGACATAATGCCTTTATTTTATTTATTTATCTTTATGTGGTGCTTAGGATCAAACCCAGGGCCTCACATGTGGTAGGCAAGCACTCTACCATTGAGCCACAACCCCAGCCCTGGAAGTCCTGTTTTTGACTAGAGGGTTATAATAGGAATGATTCCAAATCTTGTATATTACCTTTCTTTTTTAATGAGATAGGGCCTTGCTATGTTGCCCATGCTGTCATAGAACTGCTAGGCTCAAGTGATTCTTCTGCCTCAGCCTCTCATGCAACAACTGGGACTGTAGAGGCACTCTGTTGTGCCTGATTCACACAATCTTTTGTTTTTTTGTTTTGTTTTTGTATTGGAGATTGAACCCAGGAATGCTTTACCACTGAGCTATATTCCCAGCCCTCTTTCTTTTTTTGAGACAGGATCTTGCCAAGTTGCAAGGTTTACTTGGAACTTGGGATCTTCTTCAACCTCCAGAGTCACTGGAATTATGGGTGTGCACTACCACAGTTGGCTCACATAACCTATGCTATGCAAAAAGTAAAACAATGCAACATTTAGATTCTAATCCTCAGTTTCTGGCTTGTAAGTTTATTTTGTCTTCTCTGAAATGAGTAAATTTACCCCTCCTGGATCCCCCTCCATTGAGTACTTGGTGCGCTGCTTCCTCTTAGGTTCTGAACAGTGATTTGAAAAGAAACTGCTTTAGGTGGTTTGTACAAACCTTCCACCATAACTGGATTGGAATGTCTTAAAGTCCTGAGGTCAGCCAGACCTAGTTCTCTCCTCAGACCAGGTGGCAGAGCACCTGGAATTTGCTCCCTGTTTCTGCCCACAGTGGCCCTTCAGGGTACTACCTGAGGCTATGGGATAGACAGCCTCTGTGACTTTCCCTTCTCCCCAGAGAATTTCGTTGTTGCTGGGGTTGAATCCAGGTCCTCTTGAGTGCTCATTACTCCTTTCCAGCTTTTCTTAATTTGCTATGTATTTGGACAGTTTGTGTTCTGTTTCCTGTCTGTAAACTTTGAGCCCTGCAGAGGTGAAAAGGAGATCAGGCAGACACTGAAGCTAAGATGTATGCTGTCTTTGAGATGCTTGGTGCTCATTATTCTGGTTGTTGTTTTCATGACCTCCAGGGATTTCATCCAAATTTTGGTCTTGTGAAGTGTTCTAATTTATGCTCCTGAGAGTAACACTCAGGTGTTTTTAGTGATGTTTCTTCTCTACTTCCTCATGAATGCTGATATTTTTCACCTGAAGAAGAGATTGTATGACCAATGTTCCAGTGCACTGATTTTAAAATTAAGATTTAAAATTTTCTTTTTTCCCTTGTACAGTTTATAGCATGAAGTAGAGCATGAGTGGCAGAATTTTTGTAAAAGGTCAGATAGTAAATACACTTGGCCCAAATATCTGGGGTTCTACATCCATGGATTCAACCAACTGCAGATTGAAAATATTTAAAAAAAAATTAGTGTCTATACTGAACATACACAGATTTTTTTTCATGTCACTATTCCCTAAATAATACAGTGTAGCAACTATTTACATAGCATTTACATTGTATTAGGTATTATAAGGCATCTAGAGATGATTTAAAGTAATCAGGAGAATGTGTGTAGGTTACAGACAAATACTATGCTATTTTATACAAGGGACTTGAATGTTCAAGGATTTTGGTATCTGCTGTAGTTTGGGTCTTGAAGGTCTGCTACAGGTGCATGTGCTGATGGCTCAGTTTCTAGCGTGGTGCTATTGGGAGGTGGTGGAACCTTTAGGAAGTAGGGCCTAGTGGAAGGAAGTTAGGTCTTTTGGGCATGTGCCCTTGAAGAAGATACTGGGAGTCTGGTCCCTCTCCTTTCTCCTTCTTTCCTTCCCCACCACCCTTAGGTGAACAACCTTCCCCTTCCACATGCCTCCATAAGGTCCTTGGGCTGTCAGAGACACAAGGCAACAGGGCCAAGTGACCACGAATTGAAAGTTTTGAAGCCTTGAGTCAAAATAAATTTAAAAGGAGAACCTTTTATAATATTTGATTATCTCAGATATTTTGTCACAGTGATGGAAAACTGACTAACAATATGGGGTGGGGGCAGATCCTGGAACTAGGATTACAGTAAAATGACTGTATTGTAACTTTTGTGTACTATATGGTTCCTATCATAAATAAAGGACCCTGCAATAACTATGGGGACCCTGCAGTTGTAGTCCCAAAGCAACTACAACAGTATTAAATAGTTGCTATGGTTGCATACCAATAAAACTATGTACACCAGAAGGTGAAGTTTGTGTAATGTTCAAATGTCATGAAATGCTTTTTTAATTTTTTAATTTTTTTGGAGTTTTTTTCATTATTTAAAAGTGTAAAATTATTCTTAGAAGTAATCTCAGGAGTGCTTTACCATTGAATTACATCCCCAGTCCTTCATTTTTAAAAAAGTTTTAAAGTTTTTAATTTTAGTTTAACACAGGGTCTCACTAAGTTGCTGAAGCTGATCTTAAACTTGCAGTCCTCCTGCCTCAGCCTCCTGAGTCACTGTAATTATAGATATGTATCATTTCTCCTGACTAAGAGTATGAAATTCTTTATTTGCTTTCTAGCCATACATGCTGTGGGCTGGATTTGGCCATTGGGCTATGATTTGTGAATCCACATGTAGTATAGAGTCTAGCATTTAGAACCAGCACCTGGTTTCTTACCTGGTGGGCTCTTTTCCTGGCTATTGCCTACTCTATGAGCCCTGTTTTCTGTGTTGGTAAACTGGAGATGACAAAGTGCCTCCTCACAGAGTTGTGAAGGTGTAAATGAGATATATACAGTTGTTGGGCTGGATGCTTAGCTTATTTCAGTTTCCATTAGCTACTTTCTTTCTTTTTTTTTCCTATTTAATGTCCTACTCTTAAGTGTATCTCACATATTAAACTTCCCAATTATACTTTGCTCTCACACTTGCCATGTTAGGTTAAAATAAGAGGCCTAGACTTGAGTTGGTATGTAGTTCCTCAAATCAGGATAGATGCTCATCTGGGCATCATGGGACCCTGTTCTTCCCTGGGGATGTGTTTCCTGGTCCTCTTCTGGACCCAGGCCATACTCCCTCCCCAGCCCTGGGACCTGGCTTACCAATCTGACATGATTCTCCAGGTTTTCTCAGCAACTGTCATTAATTGTCTTAAAATGAATCAGGTATATCCCAGCCTGGTTGAAGTCACTTTTTTCCCTGACTCACTAATATGCCCCTTTTGCTAACCCAAATTGTGGGGATCCATCTGGTCCTGCTGCTGCCCTGGATCACACTTCTGACAGTAAGTTCTCCAATAAATTCCATTCTTGCAATTCTAAATTTGTCTTCCTCTCTTCAGTCTCATGGCACTTCGGGCTGGTCTTCATACACTAGGACTGGATTATTTCAACTAGCGCTGAATGGTTGAGGGAACAAACTCAGGCTAAAGAGCCACACATCCTGTTTGTATACATGAGAGACATATGCACTCTGAACACTGTGCTGAACACTGTGCTGATGGAGAATAGATCAGTGGCTGCCAGGGATTTAGGGATCAGGGAATGAATGTTACTAAGGAACAACACAAGGGATTTTGGGAGTGATAAAATAGTTCTGTGTTCTGATTATAATGGGGGCAGTACATGAATTTATACATGTTTTAAAATTTATTGAACTGGATACCACAGGGCAATAAATTTTACTGTATAATAATTTTTAAATAAAAAATTGTAAGTGGTTTCTAGTAAAGTTAAAGTTTTAGCTAAGTTCAATAAGCCTGTATTTTACTCATAATATATTCAGAGCACTTTTGCATAAAGGTAAAATGGTGAACTTCCATGACTGTAAAGAAACTTTTAAAAAAACCTGTTGTGGAACACACAACTTAATCAGTACAAATCAGACTTTGGAGAGTGTTCATAAAGAAGTATGTATGTATTTCAGGCAGGACATTTCCCATTCCATATTCTGTCTTCTCCCATGCAGTTGGGAATCACCGGATTAAAGCAACTAGTGTGAAATTCAAGTAGGTAAATATTAAAGACTAAGTTTGTTAGTTGTGAAAACTGGTAGGTAATTGATGGAGTATCACTTTGGAAGACACATGCTTTGTAGAAATTGAGTGACATATTCATTTCTTCATGTTGGCCCTCAATAAAGTAACCAGTATATTCACTTATTACTAAATAGATCACTCTGAATCTGTTAGTTATAATTCATGTATTTTTCTTTTTTTAATCATCAAATGTTCAGTTATATGTTATAATTTTACTGGGAGAACATTACAGAGAGACTGAAGTGACTAAAACATTTTGAAAAATAATTACAGATTGAAAAATTTTTAATTCTCCAGATGATGGTGTTGATACTCAAAGTGGAGCCAAGAAAGAAGATCTAAATGACAAAGAGAAGAAGGATGAAGAAGAATCTCCTGTACCTGCATTCAGAGCCAAGTCGATCCTGGAGAGTTGGGTCTGGGGCAAGCAACCAGGTATAATAATCTTATGAGGTGTTGTACTTTGGAAAGCTTGATCTGATACTCCTTTATTGAATGCCATTTTTGTTTGTTAATGAAGTTTTCTAAAATTTATTTTATTTGTATCGTGATAAAATATATATATCATAAAACTTACCATTACAACCACAGCTTTTTTTTTTTTTTTTTTTTTTTTTTATGGAACCCAGGGCCTTGTGCATGCTAGGCAAGAGCTCTACCACTAAGCTAAATCTTCATCCCTTTTTCAATTTTGAGACAGGGTTTCACTAAGTTTCCCAGGCTAGACTTGCACTTGTGATCGTGCATCAGTGTGCTGAGTATCTGGGATTACAGACATGTGCCACCGCACCTGAATCAATTACATACATTCAGGTGTGGTACAGTGTCACCACCATTCATACCCTGAACTTTTTAGCTTCACAAAGCTATAACTTCCATTTAATACCAACTATCCCACCCAAAGCATTCTACTTTTATCTCTGTGCATTTGACTTTTCTAGGTATCTCATGGAAATGGAATCATATACATTATTTGTCCCTTTGTCTTTGGTTTATTTCACTTACTTAGCATGTTGGTTTCATTTTTTTTTTTTTTTTGCTATTTTTCCGTCATTCTTTCAATCAGTCTCTTTTTTAATCTTTATTTCTTTTTGCTTTAGATTCTTTCTGCTTTTCTATCTCTTAGTTCCTTAAGGTGGAAGCTGATATTATTACAGCAACCAAACCAGGGAGCTTGCCTGGATTGTGACTGGCTATATTTGCCACCTGCCTGTGTAAGAAATAGGCAAAATGGGGGAAAAAGGAAAAAATCAATTTTATGCAGTGTGATAAGCTGGGGAGAAGCAGCTAGATTGTTTCTCTGCTGATCCCATAGAAGTGGTTATAATTTATAGAAAGAAAGCAGGTGATTTAGATATGTAGATTTAGCTAGGCTCTGCTTTATCAGAAACAAGTCAGTCTCAAATTTCCTTGACATCTCCTCCCTGTGCATGAAAGTAAAAGCAGTTATCAGGAAGTTGCTTTTAATTTCAAAAGGAGTCTACTTTAAGATCATTGATTTCAGATCTTTTTTTTTTTCTATGTAAGTGTTCAGAGCTATAAATTCCCCTCTAAATAGTGTTTGCTGCCTACAGATTTGCAAATGTTTTTTCATTTTTCATTCACTTAAACATTTTTTCTAACTGCACTTTTAATTTCTTCCTTGACCCATATATTATTTGGAAGTGAGTTATTTAGTTTCCAAATACTTAGGGGTTTTCAAATGCCTCATGTTAGTGATTGCAAATAATTTTATTAAGGTCTAAAAACATTCTTTGTGATTTCAGTCCTTTTAAATTTGTTGATAGTTGCATTACTGCCCAGGATGTAATCTGTCCTGTTTGATGTTTCCTGTGTACTTGAAAACAGTGTGTACTTTGCTGCTCAGTGGATCTCAATGAGGTCAAGTGAGTTGATAGTGTTATTCAAGTATTCTTGGCTTGAAACACTTTTCTGCCTACTTGTTTTTCACCTAACTGGGAGAGGAGTTGAATAACATACATGATTGGGTCATCACATAAGACTGACATGAGTTAGCACAGTCCCTAGTTACTTGCTAGTTTTAAGGATATATGTAATCAGGTTGCATAGGCAGAGCCAGAAGAGATGTGGGACAGTCTGTAGCTTCCAGGTCTGTCCTGTTTTGCCCTAGACGCTTGCTCTCTAGCCTAGTAGGAGAGATGAGGTTTCAGTGGGGCGTGTAGTCACCTCACACAGTGGTGAGCATTGAGGATGTTCATTGTTTCCATTTTATAGCCAGAGAGTTATAGACTGTGTTTAACCTATTCAAGGGAACCACGTCACATAAATCTGTGGGCAAAAGCAGTTCTATCTATTCACATTATGTTAAAAATATTTTAAAGATTAGGGACCCCTTGAAAATACTTGTAGTTCATTTACATGAAGTCTGTCTCCATACTCCATGGAGATTAGGCTCAGCCACTGACTTTTTTCACTAGTGTGTCTGCATTGTGATGGCAGAGAAATAAGTGAACAGCAGCCTGGCTTCTTAGCTTCTTTTTCTCCTAGTGTTAATTGTGGATTTTTCTTTCAGTTCTACAGGCTTTGCTTCATGTATTTTAAAACTCTTATTATCGGGTGCATGTACTTTTAGGATTATTTTTATTATTCTGGCAGTCAAGCAGAAGGTAGACAGATGGCCTAAGAAACAAAAACAAAGACAAAGAAAATCCTGAAAGTCATTTAAAAGTGGGAAACAGCTGGATGCTGTGGTGCATGTCTATAAACCCAGTGATTTGGGAGGATGAGACAGGAGGATCTTAGGGTAGGTTAAACTTTCCAGAAAGCCCTCAGGATCTGAAACAGTAAGAGCTAGTTACTGAGAACAATAAATTGATGAGGGAAACCTAACTGTGGTTGTTTGGAATTGAGGTGGTATTTTTTTCAGTGCTCTGTTTTCTTTTCTTTCTTTTTTTTTTGGTACCAGGGATTAAATCCAGTAGTACTTAACCACTGAGCCACATCCCAGCCCTTTATTATTTTTTATTTTGAGACATGGTCTTGCTGAGTTACCTAGAGCCTTGCTAAGTTGCTGAGGCTGACTTTGAGATTGCGATCTTCCTGCCTTATCCTCCTGAGTTGCTGGGATTACAGGTGTGCATGACCACACCTGGCCAGTGTTCTGTTTTCTGTTGATGAGGTTCTTTGTTTTCTTTTTTCTTTTTATTGTGTCTAGCTCCCAATGCAATAGATTGGGCCTGTGGAACAGAAAAGATGTGCTCTTGGAAAAGTGTTAGAAAGTCAGATGCCAGCTGGGTGTGGTGGCACAGGCCTGGCATCCTTCCACTGGTGCTGTACTGATGCCCCATAGGGCCTGTGGTGGGGAGTGAAGCCATCCTGGGCCTTCTGGGGAGTGGTGAGATGTGAATTTCTAATGCATTCTAAAACCTCTGTTCTCATGTGGAGAGCATATTCTGGTAGGCAACCAGAAAACTGATGTCTTACATCCAAGGGAAGTTGGTAGGGGTGTTGTCATTTTCAGGGAGGCTTTGCGGCCCATGGTTGTTGGCCTCATGCCTAATAAGCATAGAGATGTAAGCTCATGAGAGCCCCACTCTCATCCCAGCACTGGGAGCATGCTGTATAGGGAGTTGATGGGGAATAACCTGATGTACAATTTATCCATAATTTTTATATTCCTTGTCTTAGGCTTAATTGGAGACCAGAATCCTTTGGATTATTTTCATTCTTATGATGGTTTTCTAGCTCCTTAAAAATCACTCCTTAATATGAAGATTTTTCAAAATTGCACTGAAGTACATTGAATAGTCTAATGAAATATCACTTACTCATCACACATTCTGACTAGTTACTTCCTCCTCTGAAAAAGTTCCATAAATGTATTAACTTTCGTGAGTCATGCATCCTGGGTAATTTTATTGAAACATTGTTTTTATTTTGAATTTACTTTCATAACAAGAAAATGATGGCTAGAGTTTTTCTCTGTGTAGGGAATATGCTGCTGAGGATTTGTATTAACCTTTACATGATGTTTACAGAGCTGCAGTATACCATGGAGGCTAAGAGTGGTCTGTGTCTTATGTGGTACTCCTCTGTGTGACCTTACACATGTTACTTAACCACTCTGTGCCTCAGTTTTCTAATCCACAAAGTGGATGTATAGTATTGTCCCTTGAGACTGGATGTGAAGATTGGTTCAGCTAAGATTTTGTATATGTAAAGTGTTTAAAATTGTTTTGGGCATGCATTTTAATATACTTGGGTATTGCCTATCATCATAATCCATTTTTGCAGCATTAAAATCAATCTGCACAAGTTGTTGACAGGTTTATTTCTTACCATGTTTTCTAGATGTGAATGAACTGAAGGAATGTCTTTCTGTGCTGGTTAAAGAGCAGCAAGCCCTGGCTATCCAGTCAGCCACCACTACCCTCTCAGCCCTGAGACTCAAGCAGAGGTTGGTGATCCTGGAACGCTACTTCATTGCCTTGAACAGAACTGTTTTTCAGGAGAATGTCAAAGTTAAGTGGAAAAGCAGCAGCATTTCTCTGCCTCCTGTGGACAAAAAAAGGTAATAATAAAGTGAAGACAGAATCTTGGTGGCCGCTCACTATAAACTCAGGGCCTTTTTTTTAGTTAAGTTTAGTTTAGGGTTTTGGTATAGTCCGTTTCCTCACCATGTGGAATTTTGTCTTTGCTTTCCCTTCTCTGTGTAGGTGTAATCTGGAGAATGATTTGCTGATTTGCTCATGGACTGACAGACCACTTTACTTATTCTCTGTGTTGTTTTAAAGACTTGTTTCTGTCACTGATTGTTAAAGCCAGCTGAAAGTTTAGATCAGCTTCATGTAAATTTGAAAATGGGATCGCAACATTGTATTTTTGGTTCTTTTCTCCAAATTTTTTTCTTGGTTCTTTATAATTATGTCTTTTTGCTTTCTTCTGGTAATGGATAGGGAATAAGCAGAGCATAATGTTTAGTGTCTAACTAGTTTAGATACTTCAATTTTTTTCCCCTTCCTAATGTGGTTTTTCCTATCTTACTACAAGAGATGCTTTCAGGAATATGATCTTTAATTTTTTGCTCTCTGGTAATACGTCAGCAGATTTCCTCTGAGTTATTAGCCAGTGACCACTAGAAGGTTTAATTAAGGCTCTTGTAAAATTGTGTGTTTTCCCAAATGTAGTTGCTTAACAGACTTATTCTCAGAAGGCTGGGTTGCCAGATGGGACTTATATTTTATGGGGTTATTTTTTTGGTTGTAATAGTGACTTTTACTCCCAAGAGCACATGGAAAGTACAGGAGACAGAAGTAAGCGTGAAAAACTCTTGATCATCTTGCCACTAGAGATAAGAGTGCTAACTGTGGCATGTTTCTTTGATTTAAAAAATTTTCAAATCTAGTTGAAATCACATGTGTGTCATATTTTGAGGGCAGCTTTAGGATAAACTAAGCCAAGTGACAGATAGTAGCCAGTGGTGTGGTTCTTCCTTTCCTTCCTGATTGGAGAGTGATAACCTGCCATGATAGTCATTGATCAGAAGGCTCTCCACATGTGAGCAGTAGATTCTGAGATTATCCAAGTGCTCTAGTGTGTTTGTCAGATCATTATTTGTTTTGAGAGTATTTTCCCTGATTATGAATACAGTCTATTGTAGAAATGCTATAGAGTATATGTATATATGAAATACTATACAGCAAAGTAGAATTTGCTATGCATGATTAAGTTTATATTATACATGCATTTTTGTATTGTAGTTTTTTCTGCGTTTTGGCAGAATGATTATTATGTTATACCACTTGTGTAACTTTTTGCAATATGTTGAATGAAACTATGACCTGCTTAGATAACATTTATAAGTAATAAAAATGTAAAAAGATGTGAGGATGATTAAGCACTGCATTCAGGGTAACTCAGCAGGATGGGGTGAAGTGGGTAGGATAAGTGTAAAACCAATGACTAGAAGTGATTGCCAGGCTGTGGTGTTCCCTGTGTTGTGTTGTTCTGTCTGCTCGTCTCCTATTTATGTATTTATTTGTTTATTATCTATTTATCATTGGCCTCCCCTCAATTAGAATACAGCTCCCTGAGGTTATATCATAAGCATTTTCTCAAGTCATTTAAAATTTTTTGTTAATGTCTTTTAGTTTTCTTAAAAAGAAAACATTTCAGCTGGGTGCAGTGACAAATGCCTGTAATCCTAGCAACTGGGGAGGCTGAGGCAGGAAGATTGCAAGTTCAAAGCCGGTCTTAGCAACTTAGAGAGGCTCTAAGCAACTTAGTGAGGCTCTGTCTCTAAATAAAATGTAAAAAGGGCTGGGGATGTGGCTCAGTGGTTGAGTGCCCCTGGGTTCAATCTCCAGAACCAAAGAAAGAAAAAAACAAAAACAAAAACATTTCCTTTATAAAGGACATTTGGTAAGAATATTTTAAAAAATGAAACTAAAATTACCTATGATCTTGCCATCTAAAGAAAATCATTGATCATATTGTGGTCCAACTCTTTCTATATTCTTTGTTTCAGTATTTCACATTTGTTTCACTGACTAGTTATAATATTTCCATGTGTGCATCCACAGTTCCCGGCCCACAGGCAGAGGAGTGGAAGGGCTTGCCAGAGTTGGATCCCGAGCAGCACTCTCGTTTGCCTTTGCGTTCTTACGCAGGGCCTGGCGGTCAGGTATGTGTGCTCAGCATGATCTATTTTCCTGGTATTTCAGGAGATTTGGGTTCTACCACTTCTGCCACCATGTGTCCTTGAGTTGATTTCATATGTTCTCTGTGCCTTAGTGTCTCTTAAAATGAGAGGCTTCTGAGTCTATTTGACATTTAGGCTTATGCTTAAAAAAAGGCTGAGTGTGGTGTCACACAATAATCCTAGCTACTTAGGAGGCTGAGGCAGGAGGTTCTCAAGTTCAAGGCCAGTCTTGGCAATTTAGCAAAACCCAGTCTCAAAAAAATAAAGGGACTAAGTATGTAGCTCAGTGATAGAGTGCCTTTGGTTCAATCCTCAGTAGCAAAAAAAAAAGTATGCATGGACACCCTGCCCACCGACTGAACCATCACCCTTTACCGTGGGATCCCTCAGTACTGATTTATTTCTAGAACACTAAGAACTTAGTACAGGTTGAGCAACCCAATTAGAAAATCTGAAATCTGAAATGCTTCGAAATTTGAAACTTTTTGACTATTGACATGTGCCACAAATGGAAAATTCTGCTTGACCTCATGTGATGGACACAAGATACAGTTGCACTAAATATATTGCATATAATTGCCTTTAGGTTATATGTATAAGGCATATATGAAATATAAATGACATTTGTGTTTAGATTTGGGTCCCATCTCCAAGATGCTCATTACATGTGAGTGAGGTATTCCAAAATCTGAAAAAATCTGAACTACACATGCGTCTGGTTCCAGGAATTTCAAATAAGGGATACACAATCTGTTTTGCTCACTTGATAGCCACCAAATATACAGATGACTTTGAGACAGCTGTGTTAGATTTTGGTCCATTAAATGAGGAACTAAGCAGGTGACAGTGGGCATCTTCCCACCTGAAGGTTGGGAGGCTTAGCTGGAAAGCGAGTCAGTGCTGCCTGAGGTGTAGTCAGCCTTCTCTGACTTGTGTGTGTGTGTATGTATATGTACATGTACTTGTGTGCCCAGGTGAAGATGCAGACCTCTGCAGTGAGCTGTTGCAAGAGTCCTTGGATGCCCTGAGAGCTCTTCCTGAGGCCTCACTGTTTGATGAGAGCACAGTATCCTCCGTGTGGCTGGAGGTGGTAGAGAGAGCAACCAGGTTCCTCAGGTCTGTTGTGACGGGGTGAGTTCTTTCTTTCCATACCTTCCTGTGGGAACAGTTCCAGCATGGTTGAGAATTGTTCTCACTTCCTTTCTTTATAGCTAAGAAACCTAATAGGTTGGTTTCTTACCTGTTGTTCCAGCATACTCTCAGCTCTGATTCCAGGTCTTGGGTCTCAGATGTTCAGATGGCGTGATTTGTGATACTCTGATTTGATCCAGGAAGTTGTCATATTGAATGGGATGGATGCTTTTGTATTTTTTAATTTTTTTAGGCATTTAATGGTTTGGTGATCCATCATTCATAAAGTGAGCACTTCTTGTGTGCCTCTTGGTGATAATAGGAGCCTCTGTTCTCTTGGTGATAAATAGGAGCCACCGTTCCAAGGGTTGTGGGTTTATTTGGTAGGTGACATGCAAATAAATAGCTATTCAGGATCAAAATATATAAACAGGGTGTAGAGATGTAGCTCAGTGGTAGAGTGCTTGTCTAGCATTTGTGAGGCCTGGGGTTTGACCTGCAAAAATAAACAACAAAACAAAATGTTTAAACCTATAGTACATTAACTTTCTGTTACCATTTTTTACTCTGGCAAAATACTCAAAGTAATCAACTTAAAAGGAGGGAAGGTTTTGTTTTAGAGAGTTCAGCCCATCGTCAGTATGGCAGGGGAGTGGGTGGCGGAGACCAGTTTACCTCATGGCAGCTGGAAGCAGGGAAAAGAGGGGGCTTCAATATCTTCTTTAAGGGCGTGCTCCCAGTGACCTAACCTACTTTCACAAGGCCCCACCTCCTAAAGATTCTGCCACCTCTCAGTAGTGCCTCAGGCCTGAGACCAAGCCTTTAGCAAGTGAGTCTTTGGGACCATCTAAGACCCAAACTACTACATAGCTGTTCTTTAGTTTTTTGAGTGTGAATCATTGTCCATAAGGAAGAAAGTGAATTCTAGTCTTGGGTGCTATGTGTTTTGTAATGGTTTTTAAATAAAGAAAAGGCATATACTCAATACAGAATTCAGTAGCAAAGATGGATAGAGAAAAAGTGAGTTCTCTTTATAGTCTCCTCTGTGGGGTCTGTCCCCTCAGACTATGAGTCTGTTTCCCCAGAGCGCTGGTGACATTGTTGCCACAGTGTTTTAAGGCTGAGGACCCTGATAAATAGGCTTGGAATTAACTTCAAAAACTGTTGTAATGTTGATATCATAAGATCCTTCCTCCCTGCTCTTGGGTTTAGGAATTTGCTATATATTACTAACAAATATTTCTTTTGATTAGAGATAAAAAGTGTAAATATTTTTGGTTCTCTGGTGGCTTTAGAAATTGGTTCTTCTATTTAGTAAGAGAACATTGGTATTCTTACAGCCTTGAACTTCAGAGAAACTGGAAAAATGTCTATACATTTTTAAACTCATGTTTTGAGGAATGAGATAACTTATTTTATGATTCAGAAACTTGGAGTATAATATCTTCTTGTATAATAGAGTATCTGCGTTAATGCTTTTAATAAAATATTGTCTTCAGAGGCCAGGGATTTGGCTCAGTGGTCGAGCACTTGCCTAGCACTCGAGAGACCCTGGTTCTGTCCCTGGCACTGCAGAAACGAAACAAACACCATCTCTCCCCCTTCTCTCTCTTTACCAGCTAATTTTACCTTTTACGATCTCTGATTAAATTTGTGTAACAAGTGTCAGAAACCTGATTCTAAAGAGTAAAATATATCTTTCTGTGGGCGAGAGAATATAATTAACATGTTGGTATGATTTTAAGTGTGCTGCTTTCTCTGATTTTGCTTGTCCTGACACCGTTGCTGTTATTTCAGGGATGTTCATGGAACTCCAGGGACAAAAGGGCCAGGAGGTGTTCCCCTGCAGGACCAGCACTTGGCCCTGGCAATCTTGCTGGAGCTGGCTGTGCAGAGAGGCACACTGAGGTGAGCAGTGCTGGGCCTGAGCTCTCTCAGGAGTTGCCTGGGTCTCCATGCATTCCTTTGATTGTGTGGCATTTCACTGAATTGTTCCTGTAGCAAATATAGACCTGTGTCCCAGGGTCCTGTCTTTCTTCTAAATCTATGTTTTCTTTTTTATGCTTAGTTGTCTAGTCACTTAGGAATTATTATTTTTTCCCTAGTTTTTCTCAGATTATTTCATTAAGATTCTCAAAATTTCCTATGGGAAGTATTTTGTGAATGTTGTAACTCTTTTTTTTTTTTTATTTCTTATCAACAGAAGTTGAATGTCTTGCCTTAAAATTTTGGCATTGATTCAGTTATTTTATTGCCAGGAATTATTTCCATGGCATTGTTTGAATTTCCTTTCATGTCTAAAGTCTTTCTTTGCTTTTATTTATTTACCTGCTTGCTTTTAATTTTAATGGGTCATGACAAAAAAGTTAACCTGTTTTTGCCAGAGAATAAATATCTTTCCTCCCTCAGCCAAATGTTGTCTGCCATCCTGTTGTTGCTTCAATTGTGGGACAGCGGGGCCCAGGAAACTGATAATGAGCGATCTGCCCAGGGCACTAGTGCTCCACTTCTGCCTTTGCTGCAGAGGTTCCAGAGCATTATCTGCAGCAAAGATATGCCACACTCAGAGGGGGACATGCATGTAAGTATCACAGTGAACTTTGTGTTTAGGTGCACTCTTCATTCTAGTTATATTAAAGAGTTAGATTTTTCTTTTTCTTTTTTTTTTGTTTTTTAACCAGGGATTGAACTCAGGGACACTCGGCCACTGAGCCACATCCCCAGCCCTATTTTGTATTTTATTTAGAGACAGGGTCTCACTGAGTTGCTTAGGGCCTCACGAAGTTGCTGAGGCTGGCTTTGAACTCGCGATCCTCCTGACTCAGCCTCCCAAGTCGCTTGGATTACAGGCGTGCGCCACCACACCCGGCCCTAAAGAGTTAGATTTTCATAAGCAAGACCAGAGTGCATATCCATGGTAATAATGTCTCTGGGAATGTGTGTTCTTGATGATAACAGTAGCAAGTCAAGTGGATAGGTGTGGGAGGCCATGTGTGTATTACCTTGACAAGATAGAACATCACACAAGCCATGACAATTCACACATATGGCAGTGAGTGCCAGACCCTGCTCTAAAGTGCAGGCCTTGGACTCTGTGTTCTCATTTTTAGATTGTGTGTATTTCATAGGATGTGTTGTGACATGGATTCAATGTACTTTTAGAGAGATCTGCCTCTTGCCATGTGATGCTTTGTGCCACTTAGGAATTCTGATAGCAAGAAGACCATCAACAGATAGCTCTCAACTTAATAGCTCCAGAACCATGAGCCAAAATAAACCTCTTTTCCTTTTAAAGTAGACTAATACAGCAAAATAGACTAATACAGCATCTAAAATTCACTTTCCTTCACAGTCAAGCACAGCATAGTACCTGCTGGACAGAAGCAGGCATTAATCCACATACTCCAAGGACTCAGTGGTTCTGGCTCAGCACAGAGAAAGCTGCTTAGTTAACATGGCAGTTATCTTTCTCTTCTCATAAAGCCACAGTTATGGGAGTTCTCTAATCACCTCCCAAAGATTCCATCCTCATATTGTTGTCAGATTGTTTCTACCCTCTTAATACCTCACAGTGGTAAAAAAGATTGAATGAAATCATATCCAAACCATAGCAGAAATTGTAGAATAGGCAAAGAAGCCTTGTTCACTTCCAGGGTTACTAGAGGATAGAGGACTGGTAAAAATCCTGACACTATTTCAAAAGCCAAAGAGGAGCAATAGGTCATTATTTGCCCTTATAGCCTTGTTGCAGGAAGGTGTGCTGAAGGCTGAGGCTAAGATCAGTGTGGAGAGGAGCCACACGTTCTATTAAAAGGAGGTGGTTTAAAAGAGAAAATCTCACTTTGTCTACATCAAAGAAATCCACACATGGAATCATCTAATTGTCCAAAAAGTTCCTACCCAGGAGACTTAGGTGACCCTTCATCCTCTGTCTTGTCCATTGTGTTGTTTATGGAAAAGACTTGAATCAGCAAGCACAGACTTCATTGTGGACACCAAACCAAGTATAAAACACAAACTTGTAAATAAGTATCACAAAAGAACAGTGGAAATAGTGGTTCATTGCCTGCATTTGGTGTCTTATCTCATCCTTTTCTTCGCAGATCATTTTAATTATGTATATTCTGAACTTCTTTTCTGATGTTTGTTCTACCCTGCTGTCATTGGATTCTATTAATACAGAATCTTTCTTTGTTTGGAACACTTTCTTCCCTTGTTTTATCGTGTTGTTCACATATCTTTCCCTCTAGCATTGTAGATTTGGGGTAGTGCAGTTTCCCCCCTATGGGCGTAAAGTGACCCTGCAGGTTTCTAAAACCTCTTCTTTAAGGGGAGATCCATATTAGCAGCACCCAGTACAGACAGTATGCAGCTCTAAACCAAATAGCACCTATGAAGACATTTACAATATTGTCATAACAAACAGAGAGGATGTGTTTGATTATTATCTGCAGTATAACCAATAGATTTGCAATGAGGTCTACAGTTTCTAATGGTGGACAAAGATGAGGATGGGGAGGGGTGAAGGTTGTAACTGTTAATGGGATAAGAAAATAATATATAGAAGTATTAGATCTTAGGAAGAGTGAAAGCAAAATCAAAAGAAGTTGGTTGTTAGCATGAGAAAAGGGAGAAAGAGACTGAGAAAACAGGTGAACAAAAGGAAAATAGAGCAAGAAAAATAAAGAAATAAAAACTTCAAATTATTCAGAAAGATAAAATAAAAAATCTACACTATAATAGTCATATACTATCCAAACCTCCCAGTCTTCAGTAGCCTGATGCATGAGAGGTACCTGATAAGGAGCTTCCAGTCTCCAGCAGGCATCTCAGGATGGAATTTGCCCCACCTAAAGATGGCAGCTTCCGTTTCCAGGATGATCCAAAATGTCTGCTTTGGTTTCCAAATGTGTTGGCAAAAGGCGAGCTATAGTGTGGGGTGCAGGCGGGGCTGGTGGTCCTGAAGGCGGGGTGGGATCAGTTGGGGGGGTCCTGTAGGTCCCGCCTATTGACCCAAAATGGCGGTAGCCATGTATAACCAAACTTGTGGGTACTGTGACAATGGACTTCCAGGCAACAGTGGGCAGCAAGCGATCTGCTGGCAGTCTGCAGGCTACGGGGGGATGATCTGCAGATGGACCTTGGGCAGTGGGTAATGGGTAGGTGAAAGGCAGGCGATGGACAGGCAAGAGGCAGGCAAATGGGCAAATGGCGGATGATAGGTGGCAGTCAGTGAGTGATCTGCACTCAAAAAGTAGGCGATATGCTGGCAGACAGTGGGCGACTATGGTGGACAAATGGGGTAAACAGCAGGGGATTGATGAACAGCAAAGACTTCCTCACGGAGAAACAGATTTTTCTCTGCTTGAAACCCATGTTATGGAGTGACAAGGATCGCAGCCTCCTTCTAGTCCACCATCTTGGATCTCTGATCTAGTAAGGGGTTTTGTATTTAATTTTCAAAGCCTGGTTGAAGTGCTGTGCTAATCCCATGGAGCTTGTTCTGTGTTGATCTAGGGAACCTGGGGGCAAGTGAGCCTGTAGGGTGGTTTGGCCATAGTAATCCAAGAGGATTCTGCAGGTAGGGTTCAACTACATGTGGTGCAATAAATATATATTTGCATAGTTAGTGTTGTGTGCATTTATACAGCAATAATGAATAGATATGTGGTATAACTATCATCATCATTTGATAGCTACAATGAGCAGATTTTGTAGATAATGCATAATCATAAGTACCAAAATAAAAACAGTGGTTAGAGGCTAATTGTTTTACTTTACTTTTCCTCATCATTTCTGAATGTTTGCTTCCTTTTTTGTTATCTAGCTTTTATCTGGCCCTTTGAGTCCTAATGAAAGTTTCCTGAGATATCTCACTCTTCCCCAAGACAATGAGCTCGCTATTGATTTACGACAAACAGCAGTTGTTGTCATGGCTCATTTAGACCGCCTGGCTACGCCCTGTATGCCTCCTTTGTGTAGCTCTCCTACATCTCATAAGGTATGTGCCAGAGCAATATTTATTTATTTTTTGCAATGTTGGAGATTGAACCCAGGGCCTTGAATGTGCTAGGCAAACATTCCATCCCAGAGCTACACCCTCACCCTCTGGAGCTATATGCTTTATATGTTCTATAGTTAGTAGCACTCTCAGATTCTCTTTCTCTGCCTATGTAAGGCTTACTTTTTCTGGTATTGGGAGTAAGAGCTGGCTTATAGTTTTTAAATGTCTTTACAGTTAAGTATTGTCAGATATACCATAGTGATTGATGGGCAAGCAGAGGTGTATGAGGCTTCTGGTCCCAAACTAGGGTCCCCTTTATCACATGGCCACAGGCCTTCCTGCTTCATGAAGGAATTTCTACAGAAAATTAGTCTTTTTTGTGGTGGGGTGGATTGAACCTAGGACCTTGTGTCTGCTAAGCATGCATTCTCCCACTGGGCTATCTCCAGCCCAGAGCCTTTTTTGTACACTCTGTAAGAATATAGGCTCTTATCTTAGCATGCAATGCTGGTTATTGTGTAATGATGTGATAATCTAGTTATATTTTATATATGATATATGTAATAGTGATGGTGGTAGTAGTGATCTGCACGTGTGGAGAGCACCAGGGGAATGCCAGCCTACCAAGGACCTCACACATATAATCATATATGATTGAAACAGTCTTCCTCCATGGTATCCAGTAGAAACCAAAGTTTGGAATAGAAGTGAATATTGTCGGGGTCACATAGTGATCTTGGTTTTGAATCCAGTTTTCTCTAGCCTTTTATTTTTAACATGAGTTAAGATTTATTTCATTTTACAGTTATGTTTAAAAAATAAGTAATATAGTCACATGGTTCAAAAATCAAAATTATATGCAAACACATATTGTTACTTCCTTCCTTGCCCTACGTTTACCCAGCATCCCTTCTGCTTGTTCTCACTTTTCTAGTCTCCTCAGAAGCCTTTTGTTGTTCTCTGGAATCACCATATTAGTGGTACTATGTTGTAATTATTCTGTGTTTATTTTTCTCACTAAACATATATGCTAGAGAGTGTTCTATATTAATAAACAGAGCTTCTTTTTAAATTTTCTTAACTAGCTTAGTATGCCATGTGCGGATCTCTCTCTCTTTTCAATGAGTCCCCTGTTGGTGGACCCTTGGGTTTTAAGTTACAATTTTGCTACCCAAATACTGTAGTAGTGACCAACCTGGTACATGTGTTTCTCCATCTGTGCACATGTGTGTGTACCTGTGCTTGTGTGCCAGTGGCATAACTCGTGTACATTGGTCATTTCTAGATTACTCCCATACAATTTGGTCTCTTTCACCCTCACCCGTAGGGTGGTTATCTCCCAGCCTTGTGTTTGGGCTTTTGAGTTTTTGTCTGTTATGGCACAAAATGGTAACCCGATGTGGTTTGAGCATTTTAAATTACTTTGAAGGACTGCTAATACTACTTTTTAATAGGCTTTGCTAAAATAAAACATTATGGGGAAAATAACCTGTTCAATTGTTCTCTCTTACCTGTTAACTGAGGTAATGTGGAACATTCTGAATTATTTCGATGTTTTTAATGACCTCCTTTCTTTCACTTGCTTTGTTTTTAGCTTGTAAAATCTCAGTGTTATTTCTTGACATTTTTCTTGTTTATTTACTTTCTTATCTTACAGGGATCATTACAGGAGGTCATAGGTTGGGGTTTAATAGGATGGAAATACTATGCCAATGTGATTGGTCCAATCCAGTGTGAAGGTCTTGCCAACTTGGGGGTCACGCAGATAGCTTGTGCAGAGAAGCGCTTCCTGATCCTGTCCCGCAATGGCCGTGTCTACACGCAGGCCTACAATAGTGACACTCTGGTGGGTATTGTGGATGCTGTGGCTGCATGCTTTCCTAGGTGGGTGTGATCTCTGCTACAGACACTACAAGCTCTAGTCTTTCTTTCACATCACTGATAAGCATCTCTTCTGTATGTTATTAATCATGTTTAATAATCTTAGGGTTAATCATCATTGTCAAGGTTTTGAGTTGTCAAGATCAGGAACTCCTTACAGAGAAACCCATTGTTTATCGTGGTTCCTGTTTATTAACCAACTTTTTATGTGTAAGCTCATTTGACTCTGGGGCCAGGCAGGTAACAGAAGAGGGAGTTGAGCCTGATGGGGATGGTGGCATCTTGGGGACTTGTGTGTTCCCATTAAAGGAAGGTACTCCTCCCTTAAGTTCTGAGTCCCTGTTGAACAGGGACAAACTTCAGGTCATGCTGAGGATCACTAGAGGTTGCTTACCTTCTTTTGGTTCTTGGTGGGTTGGGTGGGGCTTGAGAACCTGCCTGCAATCTCTAGAGTCTTACAATCTTTCAGTTAGAACAGGTTAGTTCAGCAGATACTTGAGGGATAGTCATTTTGTTTTCATTACCTTTCAAATTAATACTAATATTCTTATTTTTACCTTTTTAGGCCCCGCAACTGGTCCAGGGTCTTGCTTCCAGAAACATTGTAAAAATTGCTGCTCATTCTGATGGTCACCACTACTTGGCTTTGGCTGCCACTGGAGAGGTGTACTCCTGGGGCTGTGGGGATGGCGGACGGCTGGGCCATGGGGACACTGTGTATGTACAGCTGCTTATTCCTGAAACTGACCTGTTCTCCTATGTGGTCATATCCACAACAGGATGGAAAAATAGAATAGTACTGGTGTGTTCCAGCTGCCCCAATGTGTAGGGCTCAGAGAGAAAGGGGTGCCATGGTATGTCCACCTTTAATGACTCCTTTGGGAGCTTTGCCCAGGAGTGGAGGGTGATGGTGTCAGCCCTCTTGCTCTGTCTACCAGATGCAGTAATGGCCCACTACTGCACCCATACCATGTTTTTTGAAGCAAATCCCATGTGTTGTCCCTTCATTCACACATATTTCATCTGTCTCCAGCCAGTAAGGCCCCCTGCTTCCCTTGAACCATAGCATTGTTCTTATAGGTACAAATACTAACAGTTTCTTGGTTTTATCTTATTTGGTGGAAACTTTTGATTACTGTAAGAGAATAGAAATAAAATGGAGTGCTTGTTATAAATGTCTGGTTATAAAGATGGAGAGGCCTGCTAGTTTCCATGGAGTGATAGGCACTCATACTTTGCTGTTGTGAGTGGAGCCTGGTAGGAAAGTCTTTGGCATTAGATGAAATTGAAACTCCATGGATGTGTTGAGGTGGTCAGGCACACTTCATGTGATCAGAACCATGAGTAGGAAGAGGGCAGGCACACCATTGGGAACAACCACAATCCTGACTGAAGAGACTGAAGGGTGTGTAACCTGTTCATATTGCAGGGTGGGGATGAAGGCACCACTGCTCATTAAATCTGGGAAGAATCCCAATCCTTAAGAACAGCCGAATATTACATGTACATTACCCATGAAGAGTTCAGAAATATTCTAAATGTGACAGTATTGTAAGGGCTTCAAACAAATATGACAAAACTATAATGCAATACAAAATAATAGAACTATTACTGTCAGACTGGAGGAGGTGGGATTGGCAAGGGCACATGGGACTTAAGAGGCTCTGAGATAGAGGACAGGAGGTATAAGTGATCTGTTAATCATTTTACTTTTTGGTATTTATAATTTACTAAGAACAAAGTATTTCTAAAGAAAATTATTCTTAACTGACATTAAGTGCTACAATGAGTAACTTATCTCTTTTCTAGGAGCTCAGAGAAGGAAAAAGATCAGTACAGGTGACAGGGGTTGGAGAGAAACTTTTGGGGGAGTTAAAACTTGAGCTGAACAGGAAGGGAGAGGTTATACCCAGTAGAGTCGTGGCTGTCCCTGTGTATCCCTATGATCTCTAGTGGATCATAAAGTGAGTAAATTGTGTTTTTTGAGAGGCTAGAGTGGGCTTGTATCAGTTCTTAATAAAATAGGAAATACTGTGAATTATAAGCATAGGGCATTTTGAAAATTTCAAGATTTCTTTAATTAGTAAAATTTTTCCTCTGCTAATCCTTACTTTCTTGTACTTTTTGTGAAATAGGATTGAGGTGTGGGGTAAACCCTGCTGGCCTCATTCTGTCCACATTTATTTAACAAATAGAATAAATCTCAGCCATCTTTCTGAGGTTTACATACAATCAAATGAATCACTTTGAAGTATGTGATTGAATGGGTTTGGCCAGTGCAAGCAGTTGGGGAGCCACCACAGTCAAAATACAGTGTGTTTCTCTTGGTGCTGGCGCTTTCTTTATAACCCTTTGCAGATCCTTGCTCCTCATCTCCAGCTCCTGGCAACTTCTGATCTTCCCTTTGTTATTATTATTTTGTTTTTTCCAGAATTTAATATAAGTGAAGTCTTAACAGCATATAGGATTTTAATTTTGACTTCTTTCACTTAGCATAATGTTTTAACATCTAGCCATGTTGTCAGGTATATTGTTTATTCTGATGTGTTGCTCATGAAGGACCATGGTTTGAGACATGTGAATAAAGCTTGTACAGATTTTATTGTACAAGCCTCATCCATTCATTCATTCATTCATTCATTCATTCATTCATTCATTCATTCATTCATTCTGTGGTACTAGGGATTGAATTTAGGGTTTCACACTTGCTAGGCAAGTATTTTACCTCTGAGGTACATCCTCAGCCCTTTATTATTTTATTTTGAGACAGTCTTGCTCAGTTGCTGAGGCTATCTTCAGACTTGTGATCCTGCTGCCTCAGCCTCTTGAATAGCTGGGATTACATGCATGTGTCACTGCCTCTGGCTATCAAAGACTAATAGACACTGATTTGATATTCTGCTGGATACCATACTTTGTATCGTGTTCCAATATAACAGAAGTGTTGCCAATGAGTGAATTCTCTCTACTTAGTTATTTCATAAGATACTGGTGAAACTGAATGCTGTAGTAGCCTGTTCTTTTTTAAAAAAATTAAAAATTTTAAATTTTTGTGGTAGTCTGTTCTTGATAGTGAACTTTCTTTGCTAACACTAAAAAATACTTAGAAGGTCATTCACATTTGTTCTGTTCCTCCCCATAGGCCTCTGGAGGAGCCTAAGGTGATCTCTGCTTTCTCAGGAAAGCAGGCTGGGAAACATGTGGTGCACATCGCTTGTGGGAGTACGTACAGTGCAGCCATCACTGCTGAGGGGGAGTTGTACACCTGGGGCCGTGGGAACTACGGCCGCCTGGGCCACGGTATGTCTCCTCTGTGAGAACGTGAGCAGCAGTAAAGGGTTGCCTTATCTGAGAGGACTTGAGTAACACAGTTATATCTGTTTGAAGGTTCCAGCGAAGATGAGGCCATTCCAATGCTGGTAGCTGGACTTAAAGGACTGAAGGTCATTGACGTTGCATGTGGGAGCGGGGATGCTCAAACCCTGGCTGTGACTGAGAATGGTATGTAGAGCTCGCATTGCCCTGGGCAGGTTCCCGAGGATGCTGTTGTCTACTTTCCTGGAGGAAGGACATTGGAATAGAGTGACCCTCATGAAGCTGCTTTGCCCTGTTCACCTTTAGGTGGCTGTGGGTCTCAGTGGCCTCAGTAAAGAGAGAGGTCCTTGAAGTTCCAGGACTTAGGCTTGTCTAAAGCCAGAAAGCTGGTTAGGAGCCACTGTTTATCCTATGGGTATTTTAATTTTTAACTAAGAATCAGAATTAAATGGAATAATTGACCTTCTGAATTACATCTACTTATTATCAATATATTCTCTAATGTTCAGCCATTCTTGATTTCTTGTGGCAAATCCTGCTCAGTCTTGTGTATTCTGTAGTCTGATACCACATTGTTTCCTCATTTTCAGTTTTGCTTTTGTGTTTGTTAGAGTGTACAAGTTTTCTTTTTTCTTTCCTTCCTTCCTTCATCTTATCTTCTCTTCCCTTTTCTTTTCTTTTCTTTTCTTTTCTTTTCTTTTCTTTTCTTTTCTTTTTTTCTTTTCTTTTCTGTGGTGCTGGGGATTGAACCTGGGCCTTGTGCATGCTAGGCAATTATTCTACCAACTGAGCTACATCCTCAGCCCTCATTTTCTATTTTTGAGGATGCATTTATCAGGTTTATTTTTTTTCTTTGGCACTGGGCATTTAAGCCAAGGGTGCTTAACCACTGAGCCACATCCCTAGCCCTTTTAAAGTATTTTTTTAGAGTCAGGGCCTCACCAAGTTGCTGAGGCTGGCTTTGAACTCTCGATCCTCCTGCCTTAGTCTCTCGAGCCACTGGGATTATAGGCGTGTGCCACTGTGCCTGGCAATTTATCAGATTTCATGGTTAGAATCACTTTGTTTTTTAGAATCATAGATGTCAATATTTGTCAGTCTGTCTTCATTATCTTGTCAGTCCTTATCATTTGGAGGTGGGGGATCTGTCTGTCAGAATTAGCTGGAGAATCTCTTCAGCCTGCTCTTTCCTACAGAGTTGGAATGGCACATTGACAATTGGCTTCTGGGAATTTCTTTGGTGAATGATCAAAGATTATTTTAGGCACTTTCATGTCCCTAGCTGTAGAAGTAGGTCCCACTACTGTTGATGGCACAATAGCAGTACAGTCATCTTGCTTCTGCTACTGTAAGTCCTAGAGAAAGATGACCTCATCTGTCATCTGAAAGGCTCCTTCTGGCATGAAGCTTTTGATTTGATATTTCATTGTTGGTTTTAAATGCCCATTGTTGAGTGATATACATTATAAAACTTCTAACCAGGAAGTATTTTTGTTTGTTATTTTTTAAAATATTTTTTTAAGTTGTTGATGGACCTTTAATTAATTAATTAATTAATTATATTTATATGTGATGCTGAGAACTGAACCCAGTGCATTACACATGCTAGGCAAGCGCTCTATCACTGAGCCACAACCCCAGCCCCTGTTATTTTTTGAAATAGGTTCTAGGTATGTTGCCTAGACTGGCCTTGAACTTCTGGGCTTAATCAGTCTTACTACCTCAGCCTTCTTCATACCTAAAGCTACAGACATGGGCCACTATGTCTGGCTAGCAAATATTTTCTTAGCTGTAGCTATGTTAGCATATTGACCTTGGTGTTCTTTGTGTGAAATTGCTGTGTTAAGAAAACTTTGTGATTATAATGTTGATGTTGACTAAATTGCCATGAATAGGACTTGTGAATTTGTCTGTCTCACTTGATGTTTCTTTAATGCAGTCTGTTAAGGAAATGTCCTGGTCCACACCATGTTCTGAGAGACTAGTACAGTAGAAGCACCCTGTCCTGTGTAGTCTGGTCTGAGGTTGGCTTCACCAAAATAATTGGTGAAAGGGGGAATTGCCAGGTGGGCTTCATAAACAGCAGAATTTTAGCCAACATGTATAAAAGTGTGTGTACTTTGCGGTCTTTGTGTATATATCTGCTGAGTGTCTTTCATAGCCACCTAATAGTGTACCATCTGCCATTTTCAGTTTAGATTAAGGGTTGGCCTGTTTTTGCAAATATAATTGTTTTGGAACATAGCCAAATCAGACTTGCTTATGTGTTGTCTGCAACTGCTTTCTTGTGACAGTGGCACAGTTGGGTTATTATGACAAAGACCCAAAGGCTAAAAACGCTTACCATCAGAAAATATTTGCTGATCTTAGGTATAGATTATTTGAAATAGAATGGGAACTTAATCATTTATGGTGTAATCTGTTATTTTCTTTCCAATTTTCTTTTTTATAGCTATTCCTCTGCCCAATTTAATAAAAAAAGCCTTTTTTTGTTTTAGCAATTCACTTATATTGAGGTTTTGCAAAGTATTCAGTTTAGTTTTCCTAATTAAAGAAACCCACTTATTTTTGTAGTTATGTATTATCTCTTTAATGTTTAATCAAATTAATATTTACATTGAAAAATGCAGTTAGAAACAAATACAATGCAATATTTGACCTGTGCTCAGTGTGGTGGGAACAGAAGCATGCAGACAGCCGGGACAGTGGTCAGTGAACTCTAGCAGTGTGCTGTGGGCCTCAGTTCCAGTGTGTTCTGGAGACAGTGGAGCTGTGTTCTGTGTTCAGCATTTGTTGAAGTAGTATCACTGAGTCCAAACTAGTGTCAGGACTTTGTTTTTCATTTAATTAAATAAAAAAACTCCAGCTTTCCTTTTTGTAAATTTTCTATATTAATCTGAAGTATTAATTAGATTTCATTTGGTCAGTAAACGCCTGGTTAGTATTAACTATATGCATTGGTGATCTAGATTTGTATGTGTCATTGGCTATGTTATTTTCAGTCATTAAAAGCTTCCATTGAAATGTACAGTTATTTTAACCTAAATACATTTGTATTTTTTAGGGCAAGTATGGTCTTGGGGAGATGGTGACTATGGGAAACTGGGCAGAGGTGGTAGTGATGGCTGCAAAACACCAAAGCTGATTGAAAAACTTCAAGACTTGGATGTTGTCAAAGTCCGCTGTGGAAGTCAGTTTTCAATTGCTTTGACAAAAGATGGGCAAGTTTATTCATGGGGGAAGGGTGACAATCAGAGACTTGGACATGGAACAGAGGAACATGTTCGTTATCCCAAACTGTTGGAAGGCTTGCAAGGTAAATGCAGATATAAACTTTTTAAATTCTTTGAGGAAGTTTCCTTAGTAATCTTTTAAAATCTGTAGATTTATTAACCTGAAATTTGCATGAATGGACCATCATTAGAAACTTTTACTAACATCTTGATAAGTGTGGGTAATAATTGAAAAGTGATTTATCAACATTAAAAAGTGGCCTAGAAGCCAGACGCGGTGGCGCAAGCCTGTAATCCCAGCACTTGGGAGGCTGAGGCAGGAGGATCGTGAGTTCAAAACCAGCTTCAGCAACTTAGCAAGGCCCCAAGCAACTCAGTGAGACCCTGTCTCTAAATAAAATACAAAATAGGGCTGGGGATGTGGTTCAGTGGCCCAGTGCCTCTGAGTTCAATCCCCGGTTCCAAAAAAAAAAGTGGCCTAGACTTATTTTCCCAAATTCAATTTGAAACCCACTCAGTTTTGCTAATATTGGAGAGCTCTTTTTCTGGCAGGCACCCCTTCATCACTCAGTACAGTGGACTCAATGAGGGTAGCTTCTGTTTTGGTAAAGTCATGTGTACTTAACTACAGACAGTACTGAGACCATGGGATACATGTTGTGCTGTGGGGCTGCAGTGGGAGGTGGGATTGGGTCTACCTCAGGTGGTTTGATTGAACTTGTCATTGATGCATACATCTTGCATGCTTGGTTGCACAGATGTCCAGTGTGCATTGGAGGTAGAGGGAACAGATGGGAGCTCAGATACATAAGTATGAGAGCAGGTATCCTTTCAGTGGTCTGCCAGTGTGAACAGAAAGGTTGGAAGACCCTACTAAACCACTCTTACAAGGGATTATATGCTGGAGGAAGTGGATGACTATCAAAACCATGGTGATTGGATTGTAGAAAGGATTTTCTAAAGGTGAAAACAGTTTTTTCACACCACTTGCCTTGGTGGTGGTAGGTAATCTCCATCCTAATGGAGAGCTGATGCAATACAGCTGAATTGACAAGGAAGCAGGGAAAAAGGGGGAGTTCAATGAGTGGTGGGTCATCAGGTGGGTCCTGTAGTGTTTGCTCTGATTAAGGGGTAGGCAGCCTTTTTCTTAAAGGGTCGGATTTTAGGTATTTTAAGTTACTGGGCCGGACTGTGTTCTCACAGAAGTTGATTCACAAAAAGAGGTCTTAGGCTCTATTTGATGGAGGATTGGAGTTTGGTAGATCCCTGCATTAATACATTCATTCTTTTTTATGTTTTTGCTTGTTTATTGAGGGAGTTTGGAAGTAGGACTTTTAATTAAGACTTGCTAGTTCCTTTCTCTATCAGTTTTATTGTAAAGCATCTTAATACCTTGATCATTAGGAGTCTTATGTATTCATAAGGTGTTTATTGTTTTTCAGGCTTCTGAGATAAGTTGTGGAGTAATATAATTTATTGTATGTTAGGGAACTATTTGGGAATTTCCTTTGCTTCTTGTTTATATTCCCCCATTGGTAAAATAACTTCCTCAGGACATTTATTAGAGAGAGAAATAATTTACTCTAAGAGTATTTAAATTATTGTTGTTAAAACTTTTTTGTTTTTGGTGTTAACTTGTGGTGAGTGCTTAAGATGGAATTGTTCTTACTATTGTAGTTTTTCAGCTGAAATATATGTTGACATTTCTGAGAAACACTCCTTGTATTAGTCATGTTAGATTTACTGATAAGGAAAAATATCCTTTAATAGTATTTTTTTTTTTTGAACCAGGGATTGAACTCAGGGGCACTCGGTCACTGAGCCACATCCCCAGCCCTATTTTGTATTTTATTTAGAGACAGGGTCTCACTGAGTTGCTTAGGGCCTCATTAGATTGCTGAGGCTGGCTTTGAACTCATGATCCTCCTGCCTCAGCCTTCTGAGTCGCTGGGATTACAGGTGTGTGCCACCACGCCCAGCCCTTTAATAGTATTTAAATAGCAAAAATGTTTTAAAATATTTATATCTTATGACTTTGAAAAAGTCATAAAGACTTAAAAGAAAAGACTTAAAAGAAAAAAATATTCTTTTAAGAATACTTCCTCAGTGAAGAATGTGTTTTGCATATTTATACATGGTATTGGGGAATGTGATATAATAATTAACTAAAAATACACTTGTTCACTATCATGTCAGAATTTGTGAGAATGTTTTGGTGGCCAGGAATGTTTAAAAACCAAATTCTTGCCATCAGGAAATCTATCTCTTAGAAGAGTTGGATGAAAAGAGGTCACAGCAGTACTTTTCATAAAATCTTAGTTTCCTGTGAAGTGATACTCTCAAGTGTATTCTCTAATCCACCAAAATCCTTAAACATTGCAGAGGGGTAAGGGATCAAACTCAATCCTGTGATCTTCCTATTTAATTATAGAAACAGTCTTTATGCTATATTTAATGTGAATCTCATAAGATTAAGGATGTGAAGTTTTGAATTTTCAGTCTAGTTTGTTCACTGGGGTCCTCAATAAATTACTTCATATCATTAAAAAAAATACTAGTCTCTTTCTTTCTTTAAAATTTTTTTTTTAGTTGTAAATGTATACATCAGCTTTATTTTATTTATTTATTTTTATGTGTTGCTGAGGATCAAATCCAGTGCCTCACACATGCTAGGTAAGCGATTTACCACTGAGCTACAACCCCAGCCCACCCTAGTCTTTTTCTGAATGAAAATCTTGGTAAGGAGAAAAATTATCAATAGATCCTTTTCGTATCCTAGTATTAGTTTCTTTGTAGGCTACAGGTTCCAACAAATTAAAGCTGACAAAACTAACAGAAGCTTTTTTTAAAAATATATTTTTTTTAGTTGTAGATGGACACAGTACCTTTGTGATTTATTTTTATGTGGTGCTGAGGATCAAACCCAGTGTCTCCCATGTGTTAGGCAAGTACTACTACTGAGCTACAAACCCAGCCCCCTAAAAGTTTTAATAACATACTCAAAGCAAATGAATTATGCTTAATATTAAGAAATTATCCTGAAGAAATTAATATTAAATGACTTCTGACCTCAGTAGCTGGGTGCAGATGTCTTTATTTTTTTTGGTACCCAGAATTGAACTCAGGGCACTCAACCATATCCCCACCCCTATTTTGTATTTTATTTAGAGACAGGGTCTCACTGAGTTGCTTAGCACTTTGCTGTTCCTGAGTCTGGCTTTGAACTCACAATCCTCCTGCCTCAGCCTCTCCAGGTGCTGTAATTACAGGCGTGTGCCACCGTGCCCGACTGCAGATGTCTTTTTTATAACAGAATGCACAGGCTTGAAGCTGCATCTACCTTCCTCTTTCCTCATAGGGAAGAAGGTGATTGATGTGGCTGCAGGCTCTACCCATTGCCTGGCTCTGACAGAAGACAGTGAGGTGCACAGTTGGGGCAGCAATGACCAGTGCCAGCACTTTGACACTTTGCGTGTGACCAAGCCGGAACCTGCTGCACTGCCAGGACTGGACACCAAGCACATCGTTGGAATTGCCTGTGGGCCTGCCCAGGTACAGAGTATATAGTTTGGTTTGGTATTTTGTACAGTTTTGTTTTCAAGTTGTTCATTGTTAATGTATAGAAATACCATTGATATTTTTTGTGTGGTCCTTATGTCCTGCAGATGTACCAAGCCACAAATCAGTTCTGTGAGCTTTATTGTAGTTTTCTTTGTGTTTTTTTTTTTCATAGACAATGATGCTGTCTCCATATCAAAACAGTTTTCTTTCTTTCAATCTGTATGCTTTTTATATCTTTTCCTGGCCTTGTTGCCCTGGCTAGAAATTCCATGTGATGGTGAATAGGAGAGGCAAGAGTGGGCACTCTCGTCTTACTCCTGATCATAGAAGAGAAGTATTCAGTCTTTCACTGTTAGCCATGAGGTTAACTGTGGTGTGGCCTTTTCTTTCTTTCCCTCCCTCCCTCCCTCCCTCCCTCCCTCCTTCCCTCCCCCCCTTCCTTCCTTCCTTCCTTCCTTCCTTCCTTCCTTTCTTTCTTTCTTTCTTTCTTTCCCTCCTCCCCCTCCCCCTCCTCCTCCCCCCCTTTCTCTCTCTTTCTCTCTCTCCCTCCCTTCCTTCCTTCCTCCTTTACTTCCCTTTCCCTTTCCTTTTCTTTTTCTTTCTTTGTTTTTAAATTTTTTTTTGATGGATGCTTTATCAGATTAAGGCAGTTTCCTTTAATTTCCATTTTTTTTTTGGAAGTTTTTAAAAATCCTGAGTGGGCATTGAAATTTGTCAAATGCTTTTCTATCTCAGATGATAGTTTTCCCTCTTTCAGTCTGTTTCTATGGTGGAATACATTGATTGATTTTCAAGGATTAACCATCCTTGTATAACGGATAGACCTCAGTTGCTCATTTTTCTTTAAAAGGAAGTAAATTATTTATTTATTTTTGAGGTACTGGGGATTGAACCTAAAGGTGCTCTACTAATTCCCAATCCTTTTATTTTTTTATTTTGAGATAGGGTCTCACTATATTGCGGAGACTGGCCTTGAACTTGTGATTCTCCTGCCTCAGCCTCCTGGTGTTATAGGTGTGCATGCCCCAGTGCCTGATTACATCTATCTGTTCTTGGGTGAATTTTCCCGGTCTTTGGCACTCAGGAATTGTTCCATTTCATTTAAGTTGTCCAATTTTAAAGTTTTCCTTAGTGTTTTCTTACTAACCTTTTGAAATCTGCTGGGCCTGCAGTGATACCTCTTTTTTTATTTCTGATGCTAGTAATTTGTATTTTTCCTCGAACTTTGTCAGTTTTCCTCAAGTTTTTTTAGTCTTGTTGATCTTTTCAAAGAACCATTTTTTTAGTTTCATTAATTTACTCCCCCATCCATTTTTTTTTTGCTTTGAATTTTATTGTTTTCTGCTCTTTGTTATTATTTTTCACATTAACTTGCTTTGGGTTCACTTCTCTTTTTTTGTAATTTAAGGTGGAATCCTAAATTGTTGATTTTATGCCCTTCTTATTTTATACCATATAAGCATCTGATGCTATAAATTTTCTTCTATATAGTGCTTTAACTGCACCCACAAATTTTAATATATTTTCATTTTTGTTCATTTCAAAGTATTTTCTCATTTCTTTTGACAATTGTTTTTTTACCAATGGGCTAAGTGTTTTTAATTTTAAAGTGTTTGGAGCTTATCATATTATCATTTTATTACCAGTTTCTAGTTCAATTCTGTTGTGGTTGAATAAATTGTATGATTTTAGTTCTTTTAAATTGATTAAGGTTTGTTTTATGTCTCAGGATAAACATTCTGTGTTTGCTTAAAAGGTGTATGAATTTTGCTATTGTTGGGTGAAGTGTTCTATAAATGTCGGTTACATCCAGTTCATTGTTGGAATTATTCATTTCTTCTAAATCCTTGATGATTACTTGTTTTCTCTCTTACTAGGAGGGTACTGTATATGTACCTAACATTTCGTTGTCTTCTTAGAGCTACTGTTGTGCCACTGTAAGGGGTTGATAGCCTCACTGCCATCTACTAGTGTGTATTGCTGACTTTGAGAGTGAAAAGATTTTTTTAAAACCTTTTGGTGTGGCACAATGAGAGAGTTAGTGAAATGGGAGAAGAGATTGGAAACTGATAGTATGTGAGCTAACCACCAATGAAAGTGCACATCCATTTGGCAATTAGGAGATGAGTAGATTTTAATTTAAGGCATCTTTATCATGCAGAGTGGTAAACCTTTCCTATAGAACAGACCAGTAGCTGAATTTGTAGATTCATCTTTGATTCTTTTGTTTCTTCCATAGAGCTTTGCCTGGTCATCATGTTCTGAGTGGTCCATTGGTCTCCGTGTTCCCTTTGTGGTGGACATCTGCTCCATGACTTTTGAGCAGCTGGATCTCCTGCTGCGGCAAGTGAGTGAAGGGATGGATGGAACTGCTGACTGGCCTCCACCACAAGAGAAAGAGTGCATGGCTGTTGCAACATTGAATCTTCTACGACTTCAGGTGCCTCTGCTTCTTTTATAAGTATCTCAGGAATTCATAAGAATGTATGTGCATTTTGAAGGGCATGGGTTTAACTTGCTAAGTGAAATGCTGATGAAACTTTGGAGGAATTTTAGAAGTAATATTATTATGGAGTAATGTTAAAACTTGATCTGGTTATTTTATGTTTATCCTGGAAGTCAGTCTTTGCATGCAGGTAAGCATGTGTATGGATTGTGTTATTTCTGCTACCATCAACTTCTTGGCATTTATTGGGCAGGGGGGATAGTCTTGGATTTACTGTTGTATATGGAGAAATGACTGGGTGAGGTAGAAGACAATTGAGAGAGCGAGGGATCCTCGATAAGAGGCTAGTGCTAGTTATCTCTACCCTAGACTATGGAAGCTCTATGCAGTAAGCTCAGCTCCCTAAAGAAGTGCCTTCACTTCTTCATAGTGAAAATGTTTAAAGCTTAAAAAAAAAAAAGCTACAAAAATCAACTTCTTATCTCCCTTCCTTCATTGGTTAGGATGCATTAAACCTGAACTCACTCTTTGCACTTTCAGAGTTCTGATTGTCAGGTGTTCCATTATATTATATCCAAGGCACAGTGTTATTTTTTGTGCCTCTGAAAGAGAAATGTTACCATTTGCAATTTGCAGATACAGATGTTAAATTTGATTTTACAGATGTTAAAACAAAAAAAAAGTTCTTGTTAGCATTGGTGAAGTACTGTAATTATTTCTTAAGTTTCCTTTGATTATTATTTTTTAAGAGGCTATAATTACATAGATATGTAGTCTTTTTTTTTAATAACCAATTTTTCTCATTTTTGCTTGCATCCCCCCACCCCAATTCAACTCATTTCCTTCTTGCTGAGACACATAATTTTTTTCATCAGGGTATATGAGGCAGAAAGTCTGAAAAAAATCTATTTATTTCAACTTCTCTTACGATAATTTAACAGGACTTGTTTTTTAGGTTATCTCAATTTTTGAGTGTTTGTTTATTTTCCACCAATTTTGAGTTTTTCTATGTACATATTCATAGCTGGGTTAAAATTTTTTTTTTCTTATGAAATGCCTTAACAATGATTCTCAACTACTGTGAGTAAAGTCTTTTTTAGTTCAGTTTATAAAAATACATATTAAGGTTGAATATCCCTAAACTGAAAATCCAAAGTCCAAGATACTCCAAAATTTGAAACTTTTTGAGTGTCAACATGCTGCCACCAGTGGAAACTTTATTGTGCACAAACTTTGTTTCACGCATAAAACCCTAAAAATATTTTAAAAATTATCTTTAGATTCTGTATGTAAGATATATATGAAACATAAATGAATTTTGTATTTAGTTTTAGGTTCCATTCCCATTACATTACACGTAAATATGTAAATATTCCAAAATTGAAAATACCCAAGTCCAAAAATCTTCTGATCTGAAGCATTTTGGATAAGGGATACTCAGCCTGTATTGAAAAGTTAATTTTGTTTATTTAAATAATACTTCAAGTTGAGTTTTATTCAATCTATAATAAGATTTTGAAGTCTGTTTCCTTTTAAGCATTCTAAGTAAAAATTGTTCTTCTCCTTTCAGTTGCATGCTGCCATTAGTCACCAAGTTGATCCGGAGTTCCTTGGTTTAGGTCTGGGCAGTGTCCTTTTGAACAGCCTGAAGCAAACTGTGGTGACCTTGGCCAGCAGTGCGGGTGTGCTGAGCACCGTGCAATCAGCTGCCCAGGCTGTGCTGCAGAGTGGCTGGTCTGTGCTACTGCCCACAGCTGAGGAGCGGGCCCGGGCACTCTCTGCTCTCCTGCCCTGTGCAGGTGCGCTTGGGCAAGGAGTGGGCTTGGGTGAGGAGTAGGGGTAGGGGAGTTCAGATAGGGGTGTTACAAGGGGATTTTACTCAAAGTGGCAGAAAAACCAATTTCCTTTTCCAGTTTCAGGCAATGAAGTGAATATAAGTCCAGGTCGTCGATTCATGATTGATCTGCTGGTGGGCAGCTTGATGGCTGATGGAGGATTAGAGTCAGCCTTAAATGCAGCCATTACTGCAGAAATCCAGGTATAGCCCTTGAAATGCATGGGAGCTGACAGGCCAGTTTTACCTGATAGTGAGCTGAGTTTAAAACTATATTTACATTTGTAGAAATCATGAATAATTGCCAGAATTGTTGAAGGAACTAAAGCTCAAAATTTTTAGTCACCTTCAAGTGTTTTCTTAACATTTTAATATTAATATTAAATTATTTAATATTTAAGATATTTAATATTAATATTTTCTTATCTTTCTAATTGAAAACAAGCAAACAAACCATTATTTAGGTGTGAAAAACTGCTCCTACCTTGTCTGTTTCAGTGAAATTGACACATACCCCTTCATCATGTAGATCATTTCCATCACCCATTAAGATCTTTGCCCATTTACCCTTGCAGTTAGGACACTCCCTGCCCCTTAGTTTAGATGAATCCTGCCTGCTCTGAGTGTCATATAAATAGAATCATATAATAGGGAATGGAATCATATAGTAGATACCTTCCTCTTTTATGTCCTCTTTGTTTTGCTTCAGATTCATCCACATTATTGCATGTATTGGTATTGTTTTTATTATTGAGTAATAATCTATTATATGGGTTAGCACTATTTGTTTATCCATTCTTTTATTGAAGGGCATTTGACTGTTTTTGGTTTTTGAATATGTAAAGCCTCTGTAATCACGCTAGTTTTATCATGCATGTTTTTGCCTTGGATAAAAACTTGGAATTTTGCTGGGTCCTAGGGGGTGGACATGTGTTTACAGTTTCCCAGAGTGGCTTTGTCATTTACTTTTGAACCAGCATGTAGCAGAGTTCTAGCCCTTTCCTGTCTTTACAAAGTGAACTGACTTTGTGTTTATGGGGTAGATCATGTTAAATATTTGTGAGAGTCACATAAAATGATTCATATCTGCATTGACAAGTGGTTAGATAGCAGGGGTAAAAATTTTAGTGACTTCAGAATAAGACAGGAGACCATCATCAGTGGGAGTCTGGTCATTGTATCTGTAGGAAGAGTAATCTATTTAAAAACTGAGCAACTGAATGAGGTTTCTGATGAGGTAAGTGAACTTGTGTCACCAAATGTGTGCCTTGGGGCTGGGGGTTGTATCTCAGGGGTAGAGTACTTGCCTGGCATGTGTGAGGCCCTGAGTTTGATCCTCAGCACTGCATATAAATAAATAAATAAAACAAAGGTCCATCGACAACTAAAAAAATACCTTAAAAAATGTGCATTAGCTTATAGAGGCTGGGACAGCTGGACAGTGAAGTCAGGGCTCAGCCTAGGTGCCTTCATGCCTACTGATGAGATCATTGGTCACTAATTTCTGTTTCATGAATTACAGGATATTGAAGCCAAAAAAGAAGCACAGAAGGAAAAAGAAATTGATGAACAGGAAGCAAATGCCTCAACATTTCATAGAAGTAGGACTCCATTGGACAAAGACCTTATTAATACAGGCATCTATGAATCTTCTGGCAAACAGTGTTTGCCTCTGGTTCAGCTCATACAGCAGCTTCTTAGGTAAATAGTAATAGCTGCATATTTTTTTGTGGGGGGAGGGTACAGGGATTGAACTCAGGGGCACTCAGCCACTGAGCCACATCCCCAGCCCTATTTTGTATTTTATTTAGAGACAGGGTCTCACTGAGTTGCTTAGTGCCTTGCTTTTGCTGGGGCTGGCTTTGAACTCACAATCCTCCTGCCTCAGCCTCCCAAGTGCATAATGTTTTAATTGGTTAATAGTTTCATTTAATTTAGTGAACTCTAGTACTAAGATTTCAAGAATGTGTTTGGCTGTTGAAAAATTATTCTGAAAATTACCTAGTGTAGATTTTAGAATAAAGAATAAACTTTTAAATATAGCTGAGAGGAGAGGTTGGAGAGTATGAGGAGATTCTAAAGATTTTCATGGAAGAGAAATTGAAGTGTGCAATAAACACATAAAATGATTTGTATCTGCATTGATAAGCAGAGGGAGACGAAAACTGTCATGGTAAGGTTTGTTTTTAAAATTGGTTGTATCTTATCTAATTCTATATTTGTTTACATTACTTTGTAAGACAACTTTTAATTTAAAAACAAAGTCAATGAAAGTGGTGAGCATTGTTTTGGAAGGTTAGATCAAGAGGAGATTCAGACTGTCAGCAGAGACTAACCTTGGAAAGGGCCAAAGTTGTGAGAGAGAGTTGGCTAAAAAAGATGATTCAAAAGAGCAAAACAGCATGATTTATAAAAATGGATTTGTTAGAAAGTATAAAAATGATTGCTCCTCTATTTATTAAAACTTTGCTATAGGTGAACTTAGATTCCTAGTTTATTATATTTACTACTCCCAGAGATAGTAGAGCCCAAGGTGTGTTGGATCAGGCAGCTGAGCACATAGCAGAGACCCAGGCAGTGGCTGCCACTCTGCCTACCTGTTCTTAGAGGAGGGGGTTGGTGGGCCTGATCCCTATAGTAGAATTTAGTGGGCTTGTAGTGAAATTTTGAAAGAGGAAGGTTTAGGTCTAGTGTCTGTTCAGATTTAGTACACATTGTTTTGAAAAATGTTTTTCTTATCTGATGGTTATTTTCCTCCATCAATATTTCATACATTTTGACCTTTTAATTTAACAAATTAAAATAGAGAATTGACTCTACATAGTTTGTTGTAGTAGAAAGAGCTTGAGGTTTGTTCTTAGAAAATTTTAGTTTTATAACTGCTTGTAAACTTGGCAGGTGAACCTCTGCCCAGCATGGTAACTGTGGGAATAAGAATAAGAGCTGTGTTTACTTTCCCAGAGTTAATTCAGGATTGAATGAGAAAGTGGGTGTTAAGTGCTTGGTAGTTAAGATGTAAAGTTCTATTCTATGCAGAAGTTTTGGAGCAAGTCTTTTCCAGAAGTGCTAAGTTGTTGAATGCTTCTTTCTTCTCTGGGGAGACTGTGTCATGGGCCAATGATATCCCTGGCAGGGAGCAAGTATTGAATTCCCACAGTGGGTCACTTGTCCTCTGAGAGGAGACCAGTGTTTCTCCTCTCCTGTGTTTTCAAGACTGTTCCTTGGACCTGCACAGACTGGTCTGCCTAGGCCTCTATTGTCCAGTTTGGCTGTCATTCACCACGGTTTGTGGATTAGTATTTGAAATGTGTCCATTGTGGCTGAGACACTGAATATGTTATCTGTTTCCCTTTTGTTAATTAAAATTTAAAAACTTATTCCTTATTTAAAACTTTAAAGTCTATTTGGAATAGTAATCATATGTATCTATTCTTTCTAATGGTACATTTTATGAATCAAGTGTAGACCAGCTATTTTAAATGAAAATTTAACTCTCCAAATTGAGATGCTACATAGGTTATCGACCCAATGGCTTCTGCAAACTTACTATGAATAAAACAAAAAAACCCCCAAAACAATGTAAAATATCTCAGTAGGTTTTCTTATATTAATTCATGTTGAAATGTTATTTTCAACATGTTGGGACGTGCTCGCTTTCCATTACTATGACAAAATACTTGAGACAATTTATAAGGAGAGAAGGTTTACTTTGGCTCATGGTTTCAGTCCACAGTTTATTGACTCTCTTACTTTGGGGCCTGTAGTGAGGCAGGATGTCATGGCAGGAGCATGTGGCAGAGGATGCTGCTCATTTCATGGTGACCAGGAAGCAAAGTGATAGAGAGAGGGAGGGGCCAGGGTTTTGAGATCTTCTTCAGGGGTGTGTCCCCGGTAACCTAACTTCCTCCCCCTCGATCCCATCTCTTAAAAGTTCCACCTCTTCTTATTAGTACTAAGCTGAGGACCAAGCCTTCAACACATGGACCTTTCAGTGTCACTTAACCAAACCATAGCATAGAATCATTTAACAAATTATTAAAATTGATTTCATGTTTCTTTTTACTTTTATTAATGTGACTAATAGAAACTTCAAATTGTACATATCACACTACTGGTGTTGTTTATCTAGCTCTATGCTATCCTCCCAGGCCATTTTCTGTATTTTTCTTTCTACTGAGTGTATTTTTCATTTCTGTGGTATCTGGGGTCCTGTATGGTACTTTGGTTCCACAGCAGATTTATTATAAAGATGTCACTATTTAAGAAGCATAAAACCAGAACTTAAATATAGAAATAAATATTGCCTCATAAAATAGAATTGAAAAAGGAAAATATCTTCACAGTCTTTTTATTAACAGAATATCAATTATCCAGGCTCTTCACAAGTATAGACAATGTGTCTCTCCATTTGTATGGATAGATACCATTTTATTTACTTACATGTTGGTGAGTGGAGGATATTCATGTGTAGATTTGACTGATACAGTTCTAGAAAAACAGCCTAAAGATGTAAGAGATTTTGGAGACATTTAATGTCCTTTAGTTTATAGAAAACTTGGATTGAAGAAATTACACTTGCCAAAAATAACTTGGAAAAGATTTGAGAATAATTTTTCATTCTTAATCTGGCAGAGAGCCACAGAATACCAATTTTATTAAAAGAGAGCTGTGAAGTTTTTTAAATTAGTGAACCCTATTGGAATTATGATTTTGAATTTTATGATAAGGAAATAAGTTAAAATATTTATGGTATTTTGCTACTGTCTTTTGCTCCTTTAGGTATAGCATAAGTGCCAAATTCTAGACTTTTTTCTTCTGTTTCAATGATGTCAGGGCAGGTTATTGGGTAGCGAAGTTTAAAGTTGAGGTCAGGTGGCAGTGACAACCCCAGAGCATGCTCATCTTTATTTTGTATGACAAAGGTGATGCATTGCTCCTTTGTAGACAGTCTGGGTGTGAGTCACGTTGCTGTGGGACTTCAGCCCACTAACTGTTCTGCCTCCTGTTGACGGTTTCCTGGTGTGAACCACGGGGCAGGTGCCACTGATAGCTCTTCTCAACAAATCTACTGTCACATTAGGAGTTAAAGAAGTGGAGCCAAAAGCACGCCCTTGACCTTGGTGTTATGCAGAGATCTCCAGGCCTGTCTTTTGGTGGCAGTGGCAGTGATATCTGTTGGCTGTCCTAGCCATACACACTCTTGGTTTAGATGGGGCGGCAGGATGTACCTGGTTCAGTGGCAGCCCTGGAGCCTGGCGGCCGTACTTCCATTGAGTTTTGATTTCAATAATCTGCTCCCTCCTTTTTATTGTCAGCACCAGACATCAGTCCTCGCTGCCTGCTGCTGGCACTGCTGCTGTGCGGCAGGGTCCCTACCCTCATCCCCTCCAGTCTGCTTTCACCCTGTCCTAAGAGTTACCTTCTTTGGACACAAACAAGATGTCATTGTCCTTTCAAAACCTCAGTGGCTTGGTATTGCAGAATCTAGTCCTAACAGCCTGGCCCTCTGTTACCTGAAGTGTCCCCTTCCTGCTTCTGTGTCTTTTCCTCCTCACCTTTTGCTCCTTCGTATTCTGCTTTTATAATCAGAAATATTTACTATTCTTCTGATGGTACCTCTTGGAAGCTCATGTTTTTTGTCCTTTCTCCTCATCTGCTGATGATTTATGCTCATGACTCAAGTCAGTTTGCCCAGTTGGGATTGGAGTTACTGCCACTTTCCTTGCTGCCGTGTTCTTTGGGCACCTGTTATGCTGACCTGGCGCTGTTTGTACATATTTTGGTCTCCCTTCTGTGTGCCCTGGGTACCCCCAACATGGCCTGCCCCGTGTTCCCTTGCTGAATGCAGCTGGTAAAGTAGAAAATGCAGGCAAGTCTTGTCTTTAAGAATAGATCATGTTTATATATTTGAAATGCAGTTTTAGATAAAAAGTGCCAATTTTTCCTTTCAAAAGTTTGTATAGAAGTATTCCTTTTTGAATAAGATCTGCTTTCAGATGGACCTTTCCACGAGGCTCTAAGAAACACATTTGTAAAGCAAAGGGGCATTATATCTTTCCAGTCTTCTTTGCTCCTGTACTCAATTTTGACTAAGGTTGTGCTTCTTGCAGATACACCTGACACTTTTGGGGTGGATAGCCAGCTGCAGGTGACCTGCATGTATGTTCTATGCTTCTGATGCTAGCTTATATTATGCTTTATCCCCCATCCATCTTTTTAATAGAAATAATTTGCAAACCTTTTTTTCCCCTGCATAGAAACATTGCTTCTCAGACTGTAGCCAGATTGAAAGATGTTGCTCGTCGAATTTCATCGTGTCTGGACTTTGAGCAACACAGTCGTGAACGATCTGCTTCATTGGATTTGTTACTGCGTTTTCAACGTTTACTTATCAGTAAACTTTATCCAGGAGAAAGTATTGGTCAGACCTCAGATATTTCTAGTAAGTTGCTTAAAATGTGAAAGAATCTGTGTGTCTTTTGGGCTTTTTAAATTTAGGCTTTTTTACATGCATATTCTCTGTGCCCAGATGTGTAGTTCTCATACTATAAAATGCACCGATTTTGGTGGCTTCATTTTGCATCCACTTTCTTTGAGCTAATATTTCTGTATTAGACTGATCAATATATTTTCATTGTCTTAACATTTAAATTCTTTAGACATCATACATAGATGCCTTTGTGTTCAGTTTGTTCTTACAAAGATTTGTCAGATGTGTTCCACATTTTGTGGAACTTTGATGACTGACATGACAGAATGACTGTTCATATGCCACGAAGGGAAGTCAGCTGGATATAGTGGGAGGAAGACTGAGTTTAAGGTATAGCTCTGGCTAATTAATAGCTGTTAGACTTTGGATTTAAGTCTTGGGTTCAAAGATTTCTCATCTGCAGAATTGGGATAATCCCTGAGGATGAAAATAGGGTGATGTGTAGGAGCTTTGTACTGCATAGGACATGTTGCCTCTCTGCCAGGTTTAGAAAGGTCTGCTTCTTTTTAAATATTTTTATAACTTAGTTACTTCCTGAAAGGAGTTAGGCAGGTGTTGATGATGGAAATAGGTAGATTTATGGTCTGAAAGAGATGACCATCTTGAAAGCAAAACCACAAGGACTAAAAAACTATTAATAATCATGAAGGCAGAAAGTTAAGATTTTATGAGACTGAAAATTGTCTAGCTTTGTTCATTGAGAATAATTTACAAGCTTTAGGATAACAAATATTTTTGTATTAGATACAAAATATAAAAAAATTTATATATTGTGACTTTAGCATTTATAGACCCAAATTTCTAGGTATAGAGTATAAAATTCACTATAATCAGATTCATTGTCCCTCACATTGTATGCTGTAAAAAGAGCCAAGGAACTTAGTGAGGCACTGTTTCAAAAATTAAAAATAAATAAATAAATAAAAGGACTGGGGATGTAGCTCAGCAGTAGGATGCTTACCCAGCTTGCACAAGGTCCTGGGTTTGCTTCCCAGTATCACAAAAAATGAAAACCAAACCAAACCAAACCAAAACAAGAAAACCAGACCAAGCTAAGGACTAAGGGTTCATAGACTCCTATTTGGGAAAATTATTACAGGCAAAAGATGCAAACTTGAGAATCAATAGTAGTTTGTTTATAGAGTAAATTTTTAATAGCGAAAATGAAATTTTCTAAATCTTTTTTCAAGGTCCTGAGCTAATGGGTGTTGGTTCCTTGCTGAAAAAGTACACAGCTCTTCTGTGCACACACATTGGTGACATACTGCCTGTGGCAGCTAGCATTGCTTCCACCAGCTGGCGACACTTTGCAGAGGTGGCCTGCATTGTAGAAGGGGACTTCACAGGTAGCTATCTTGTTTTCTGCCTATGGGCAAATGTTTATTTTAGGAGATTGAGGAAAGCTACCTTTTCCAGATAAAATTACATGTATTTATTGTATACATTTTCTTGTCATCTTGTCTTGTCTTCTTTTTTTTTGTCTTTTGGCAATTCTGTTGTATTAGGCCATCTGATATGGGAATCATATCCCCTTAAATATAAATGGTAGTTTATATTTATAACATCACTTTAACACTTCAATAATGAGGTCAGTTGTAATAATTTAATTTTATTTGGGCAGCATAAAATTTAGTTGCCCCCTTCAGAAAATCATAATACATTCTAATGTTACTTAGTGTTTTTAATGTTTCTTTTATAAGGTTAGAACATTATTTTTGAGTTCTTTTTCTGATGGTAAACAAGTGGCAAACATTTACTTCTCTGAGTGAAAGACCATAGTTCACAGTTCTGTGCTGGAAACAGTGTTTTTTGAAAATATTTAAATTTTGAGGGTTCTTTTTGGTAACTGTATCCCTCTTTCAAAATAGAAGATAAAATAATCCTACAGAAAAGGCAAGCATTCCTTATTTTGTGACTTTGAATTTAAAGATCGAGTAAGATTATGCAGAGCCTTTAGAGGATATGCACCTAAAATTTTAATGCCTTTTAAATTTCTTTTTAAATATAGGTGTTCTCCTTCCAGAACTAGTAGTTTCTATAGTGCTTCTTCTCAGTAAAAATGCTGGTCTCATGCAAGAGGCTGGAGCTGTTCCTCTGCTGGGTGGCCTTTTGGAACACCTGGATCGCTTCAATCACCTGGCGCCAGGAAAGGAACGAGACGATCATGAAGAGTTAGCCTGGCCTGGCATAATGGGTAAGGCATCTTAACTTAGAACTTTCGGTGAAGGAAACTTTGTCTTTATTTAACTCGTTCTTGTCTTTCTGTTTGAAAGACTTTACAATGGAAGATCGATTATTTGCCATTTCCACTAATGGCAGTGGAAGTGAAAAATGAAGATAATCCAAATCGGGAGAAATTGGGTTGCATTTAAGGAAGTCTGTTGTATTAGTAATTGTTGTTAAATCCTGAAATGGATTACGTTAGAAAACACTGGAAAACCCTTTTCTGGAAGGTTTCTCCAGAAGACACTGTTGAGGTGGTTAGACGAAGTGCAGTTCAGGAGTCAGGAATTGGTCTGGGCTGACGTCCCAAAGTCATTAGTGTTATTTGGCTTCAGTGAGATAAAAGATTCCTGGTGTCATAGGCACTGTCTGGAGTGCATTCCAGATTAAAATGAAACTTTGATGTTCCAAGTTAGAGCTTGGGCATTTTTGAATCTAAGTCACCATGCATAGTCCTGGTTTCCTGGACTTACAATTAATCTAAGTTGTGGTTCCTATAAATTGCAAGCCGCAGCTGGGTGGGCTTTTTCCTCTTATATTTTAGACCTTCATCTTTACCACACAGGAGCTTAAAACAAGAGGTGCTAGTTTGCCAAGGAAAATAGCCTTAGGATATCAAATGCAGTTTTTAAATTTTAAATACAGTTGTACTTTCAGCATTTGTCTGCTTTTGTATAGGAGTGAACTTAAATTATCATGTTATTTTTGTCTCCATAGTAAATATGATTGAGGCATTGAGTTTACTAAATTTTTTTTTTTTTTGTACCAGGGATTGAACACAGGGGCACTCCACCACTGAGCCACATCCCCAGCCCTATTTTGTATTTTATTTAGAGACAGGGTCTCACTGAGTTGCTTAGGGCCTCGCTAAGTTGCTGAGGCTGGCTTTGAACTTGGGATCCTCCTGCCTCAGCCTTCCAAGCCACTGAGATTCCAGGTGTGTACTACCAAGCCTGGCTGAGACTTTTTTTTGTTTTTTTTGGTACTGGGGATTGAACCCAGGGGCACTCCACCACTGAGCCACATCCCCAGCCCTATTTTGTATTTTATTTAGAGACAGGGTCTCACTGAGTTACTTAGGGCCTCGCTAAGTTGCTGAGGCTGGTTTTGAACTCGAGATCCTCCTGCCTCAGCCTCCCAAGTGCTGGGATTACAGGCGTGCGCCACCGCGCCCGGCAAGTTTACTCATTTTAAAGCTTTTTTAAAAATTGTGAAATATAACACACAAAAGTACACAGAGCAGGTCTGTGGTTGATCACAGGGAAAATTGTGTTATATCCATCAGGGCTAAAAAGTGGAACATGGTAGGACCCTGCCAAACGCTGCCTTGTTTCTTACACCATGCCCCTCTCTTATTTCTTGTGATCATTTTGTTATCTAAGCATGTGTCCTTGAACAACATAGTTTAAATTTTGTCTTTTCTTGGACTTCATGTAAGTGGAATTTTATAGTATGTGCCCACTGGTGTCTTGATTTTTACCTTAGCATTTAGTTTCTGAGCTTCCTCATGTTAGTTCTTTTCACTTTAATTGCTTTATGTAGTATGCCTTTGTTTGAGTATACCACAATTCATTTGTTCTACTTATTGATGGAAATATGAGTAGTTTCCAGGTTTAGGTTATAGTTGATAAAATTGGTTTAGACATGTTTATTCCTTGGTGAAATTGCTGGTTTGTAGAGGATGCTTTACTGTAGATTGTTAGTTTTCTATAGTTGTGCCCGTGTTCATCTCCATTGCAGAGCATGAGAACTCTTGCAGTTTCACCTCCATGCCTGGACCTGGCATTGTCAGTGTTCCCTGCTTTAGGCACTCTGGAGGTGTGCACTGGTGTCTTGCTGTATGGTTAGTAGCGTTTTCCTGATATTTGATCAGGGTTAATACCTTTCTATGTATGTTGTGATCACCAGTTGAATATTCTGTTTTGTTAAGTGTCCGCTCAAGTCCTAAACCCCAGTTTTTGATCAGGCTGTCTCTTTTTGTAAAGTTTCATAGAGTTATTGTACATTTGGAATACAAGCTTTTGGCACTCTCTCTCCATAGATTTTTCTCTCACTCTAGTCTCTTTGGTCTCTTAATGGTGTTTTTGGTTGAATGGAAGTTAATATTAATGAAATCCAACTTGTTAATCTTTTTATGATTGTTCATTTTGTGCTTTAAGAAGTCTTCTCTGAGCCAGGCGTGGTGGCACACGCCTGTAATCCAAGCGAGTTGGGAGGCTGAGTCAGGAGGATCGCGAGTTCAAAGCCAGCCTCAGCAACTTAGTGAGGCCCTAAGCAACTCAGTGAGACCCTGTCTCTAAATAAAATACAAAATAGGGCTGGGGATGTGGCTCAGTGGCCGAGTGTCCCTGAGTTCAATCCCTGGTTCCAAAACAAAAAAAAAAAGAAGTCTTCTCTGTATCCACATCTTCTTCTGTATTATATTTAAAAGTTTTAGTGTACCAACTTCGACATTTGGAGTCATAGCACACTTAGAGTTGGTTTGTGTGTAACTTTTGAGATAGGGTTTATTGTGCAACCACTTTTGGGTGGAAGGCTTGTCCTTGGTCACTCTTCTGGAGTGCATCTTAGGTCTAGGTCGAGTGACTGTCTTTATGTGTGTCTGTTGTCACTTACAGCTCTTTCCTTCTTGACCAACTGCACTTTTTGGGCCCTCAGGTAAATTGTCAAGTAGAAATGGTGGCACTGTGCATCCTTGTTTTATTCCTACTAGGAAACAAGGCAGTTTCCAGAGGAAATGTTTTCTGTATTTCACACATGGCATATAATGTTTATTGTGGGATTTTTTTGTACATTTTTTTGAATATTAAAGATGTTTCCTTCTGCTTTTGTTTTGTGATGAGGTTTCATTTATGATTGGATGTGAAATTTTGTCAAGTGTTTTCCTGTATTTCTCGATGATCTTTAAAGTTTTCTTTTTTTCTATTAATGTGTCAAAGATTAAATCACTTATATTTTTGAAATGAAACTATCTTGGTTATAATGTATTGGTCTTATTAATACTTAATGCTGGTCTTGGTTTGCTTTTTTAAAACACTTTTTGCATCTGTGTTTATAATATTCCTGGATTTCTTTGCATCTGTATTTGTTGTTTTCCTTGGTTATTTTTTCTATGGCTTGTTATTTTCTTTTTTTGTAATACCTTACAAGTTATTGATAACTACTACCCCTTTGTTCTGAGGAAACTGTAATGCAGGAAGAGGGCAGTTCCCATACAGTCCCTTTTTTTTTTTTTTTTTTTTTTTTGGAACCAGGGATTGAACTCAGGGACACTCGGCCACTGAGCCACCTCCCAGCCCTATTTTGTATTTTATTTAGAGACAGGGTCTTATTGAGTTGCTTAGGGACTCGCTAAGTTGCTGAGGCTGGCTTTGAACTCGAGATCCTCCTGACTCAGCCTCCCAAGTCGCTTGGATTACAGGTGTGCGCCACCACGCCCGGCTCCCATACAGTCCCTTTTTGCACTTCTTGACAATTTCTTTACCTAAGAATGTTGACTAGGCAGGGGAGAAAGTAGTTGATGGATATGAGAACAGAAAAGCAATAGACATTTAGGTTTTAATTACCAAGATTATACTAGTCTTAAAGGGAGTTGGAGAATGTTCTTTCCTTTTGTTTTCTTGGAAGGGTGTTTATTAGATTGGTAAAATCATCTTGGCCTGTAGTATTCTTTTTTAGTGATCAGGTGGAGTGGAACCAAACTTAGTTTTTTAATTGCAGTAAAATATGTGTAACTTAAAATTTATCATTTTATTTTTATTTATTTATTTTTGTGATGGGAATTGAGGGTTTAACCCAGGGCACTTTATCACTGAGCTACATCCATTTTTCAATTTTGAGACAGGGTCTCTCTAAATTGCCCAGGCTGGCTCTGAAGTTGGCAATCCTCCTGCCATTGCCTCCCAAGCATGCATGATTCCAAGTGTGCACCACCACACCTGGCCATTTTAACCTTTTTTTTTTTTTTTTTTTTCTTCAATTGGTACTGGGGATTGAACCCAGGGGTGCTTAACCACCGAGCCACACCCCCAACCCCTTTTTTATATTTTATTTAGAGACAGGGTCTCACCAAGTTGCTTAGGACCTTGCTAAGTTGCTGAGGCTGGCTTTGAACTTGTAATTCTCCTGCCTCAGCCTCCTGAGCCACTGGCATTACAAGTGTGAGCTACTGGACCAGGCTCACTTTAACCATTTTTAAGTGCATAGTTCAGTGGCATTGAGTATATTCACATTGTTATGCAACAATATTGTCCATCTGTAACATTTTTTCATTTTCCCCAACTGAAACTCTGTACCTACTCAAGACTAACTTCTTATTTCCCTCACTCTCAGCCCGACTACCTTGCTCTCAGCTGTGTGGTTAACTTTAGGTATAGTTCTTATAGGATGGGTGTGATCTAAGTTTGATTCCCCCGACCCAGCCATTTTTCATAATACTAAATTGGTATCCTAACATTTTCAAAGGTGACCGATTAGTCAGGTTTTACTTTTTTGAGTGTCATTATCAACTAATAGAATTTTATTGATTTGATGTTTATTAACTCAAAAGTAAATTTTAGCTTTTTTTCCCCTAATATATAGATTTAGTGTCCTCAGACATGCATTTAACTATTCATCCCAAGATTTGATGGGCAATATTTTCATTATCACTCATTTTAATCCATTTTCTAATTTCCATATCCATTTTTTCTCAGAATTTTGGGTTACTTAGAAGCATATATTATAATTTTCAATTATGTGGACAATTGTTTTTCTTATTCTTACCTGTTTCTAGTTTTAACTATATTATAAATGCCAGCACACAGGCTCTGTAAGTTTGTCTTTGAAATCAGTTGAGATTTCCTGTATGGCCTGGCACATAGTCAAATTTGATATTCCTGCTAAGTGTTTTAAAAATATCATTCTGTATTTAATAGAATTTGTTTGTAGTGTTAGTTACAAAGAGAGATGTTATTTTTCTAATGCAATTGCAAATTTTAGGATTTTTATTCTTTCAAACAATTTGTGTCTTTCATTTGATCTATTGATTGATTTGTGGTTTGTGTGTATGCAGAGTCATTTTTTACAGGTCAGAACTGTAGAAATAATGAGGAAGTGACGCTTATACGAAAAGCTGATTTGGAGAACCACAATAAAGATGGAGGCTTTTGGACTGTGATTGATGGGAAAGTATATGACATAAAGGACTTCCAGACACAGTCGTTAACAGGAAATAGTATTCTCGGTAAGGCTATACATTTTTTTTTCATGGTCAGTAGCATGTGTTATTTTAAGCAGAGCGGTCAGTTTATAAGTGATCTCTTCCATTCTTCAGCCCCTACATATTTTCATGTCTCTGTGACTTTTAGTGTTTATTTTATCAACAAATTCAGGCCCAGCTGAAGAAGTTCTGTACATTATTGTGCATTCTTTGTTCCAGTACTTATTGGAATTTGTTTTGTTCCATTTTCTGTGGTGGGCCAGGCAGTCCTGGGAAAGAGTGAAAGATAATTATACTCTGTAACCCTCACTTTTGAGTTTACCTGCTCATCCTTTCTATATAGCTGTCTAGGCACATTGCATTGGAATCATGGTGCTCCTTCTCTTTTTGTTTCAGCTCAGTTTGTAGGTGAAGACCCAGTGGTAGCTTTAGAAGCCGCTTTGCAGTTTGAAGACACACGGGAATCGATGCATGCTTTCTGTGTTGGCCAGTATTTGGAGGTGAGGACTGCCAGGAGTGACGTGGAGGACATCAGGAGAGGCCCTGTGTGTGTTTGTGATAGAAAAAGTTTTAGCCTGAAGTACTGATATTTGGGCCCTCTGGAGGAGTTAAGTGATAAATATAAAGATTGGTTAGAAGTTTTTTTCATAAATGAATTTACACTTAAGATTTATGATCTGCTAGCTTTGAATAAATTTTTGATTTGATTTTTTTTTTAGTTGTAGTTATAGATGGACACATACCTTTATTTTATGTATTTATTTTTATGTGGTGCTGAGGATTGAACCCAGTGCCTCACACATGCTAGGCAAGTGCTCTATCTCTAAACCACAATCCTGGCCCTGAAAAATTATTTTTAAAGTTGTCAATGTGTAAGAAATATCGATACTGTTCCTCAAAAAAGGAGTTTAAATTTTGGTCTTTACAATTTTATTGTGTAAACTTATGTAGAAATTTGGAATGACTTACTATACTCAATTATGTAATTTTTGGGAAGAACTATAGGAGCATAGCTCTATAGGATAGAAGTAGATCCTTCTCACAGATTTCTGTGGATTGAACTTTATATATTGGGATTGGCTTTTCGGATTTCTGAGGTAGTAAAATTCAGTAAATAATATAGGGTAGGGCTTAAAGCATTTTATGAAAGGGAAAACTAAATTGGTGTGACTGGAAAAATTTAAGATTATTTCACTTGAACTTTTACTTTCTTTTCTAATGAGTTTGCTTTTTATTAGAATTAAATTCCTCCACAAGTGGTCACAGTTCACTAACCTATAGTAACACTTATATTTTTGTTTTTCATTGAGTTCTTTATGCACATATCAACTCCATTGTTTTCTGAAGCATTGTGTATAGTCACATTGGAAACTATTTGATTTCCTAAGGAATATTCTAGCTAAGTTTTTTATCTATATTTCCTCCCCCACATCCCCATAGATTTGTGTGTCTGCTGTCTGCTTTCTAGGATTTTTTTTTTCTTCTTTTTTTGTGGAATCTACTGTTATTTGAGCACAATGGTATAAATTCATTGCAGGATGTTGGAACAGGGTGCCCAGAACACCCAGTTGCCCTCTCCATGACTCAAGAACAAGTTGAGCACAAAAGCTATTGTTTTTTGGTTTTATGTTTTTAATTAACCTTGTTTTCTCAGACTGACATTTAAATTAATTTTTCCAGCCTGACCAAGAAGTTGTTACCATACCAGATCTGGGAAGTCTTTCTTCACCACTGATAGACACAGAGAGGAATCTGGGCCTCCTTCTTGGATTACATGCTTCCTATTTAGCAATGAGCACACCGCTGTCTCCTGTGGAGGTTGAATGTGCCAGTAAGAAAAACTTTGTTTTCTGCTAACCAGTCAGCAGATTATTTTATTTCATTTGAGCCATCAGTGCCATTAAGGGTAGCAGAGGGATAAAATTCAACTGTTGCTGACGAAAAATAATAAGGATAGGGTAGTGAGATTCCACCAGTTAAGTTAGAAAAGGGCTTTCATTTGTCTTATGGTCTGTGACCTCAGGAAAGCTAACTAGTGTGCAGGAATGTCTGTCCTCTGACTGGTCTCATTTACTGCATCTGACAGATGGGTCCAATGTAGCCATTATCTCTAAATTTCACACAGTGTGGATTGGCTATTCCTATTGGGAATAACCTTCTGTTTGAGAATTGCATTTTTACCAGACTCAGGTCAGATACATTTTGGAATGATAACTTTTGTAACCATTTAAAATATTAAAGTTTCTCTGTATCTCATATGATGGAATTAACCTTTTCTTTGTGTAGTTGTACATTTCTCTTCTGTGTACCTGTCCATCCAGCAAGTGTCTGTTGAGCAGTTAGTTGCTTATATCAGTTACCATGCTGGGTGTTAGGAATGCAGAGATGGATAGGATATGCTTCCACTCTCAGCTGCTTGTGTGATGTTTGCTAAGTGGATCAGAAAACAGGTGGTAAAGGATGAGATGAAGGCATTTAGAAGTGCTTCTGCAGAAGAAAGGCTTACCAGTGTCAGCAGTCCTGGAACTGAATGTGGGAGATTCTGGGCAGAAACCCAGATGGTAAGGGGCACTGTTGAGAAGGGTGGGGTCACCAGCTTTTTGTTGGAGTGGATGTCTGTTGAGGATGATGTTGGTGTCTGCTAGGTCCCCTGTGGAGCAGGCCTTTGGGCCCATGTCCTCACTGTGCTTACCTGCATTCCTCTTTGAGACTGGTCATAGTAGAGGAGGATGAGTTTCCCTCAAATCATGAGGGAGTGAGAATGGGAAACTCCAAGATAGATAGAGTCAATGGGCCCTGGTGGGGTGGGGGCTAAATCCACTGTAGGTTCAGATCTGAAGCTTGTCTTTGAGAGATAAGGAGAAGCTCCCAGCATTCTGAATAGAGCCAGGGAGGGTCAGGATCAGGTTTGTGTTTTAGAATAATTAATGTGATCATTTGGGGAATGCTCCTGAGTGCTCTAAATCTAAATGTCCAGTAAAGGAATACTGAGTGCTTCTCAGATTTGATTGTGTTTTTGGAACAATACTTTGTAAACCTAAATCATTAATAAAAATCAGCAGTGACATATATTCTGGTTCTTTTTGGGTGTATTTTCCTTTGGTTGTCTTAAGAGTTATAGTTAATATTCCTGTTTGTCCCAACAGATGGCTTATTCTTGTTGAACTGTCATTTCTGTACCTGGTACTACACAGGTTTCCTTTCCAGTTCATTGGGCCTCCCATCTCTAAGATCTTTCCTTTTTAAAGATTGTGTGTTGTTTGTTAAATATTCTCTTGTTCTAGTTACTTTATAAATATTCTTGTAATATTAGCCTACCCTGAGGATGTTCTTTGTAGAAATCCTTCAGATATGCTGTTCTCCTTTTCGCATACTTGGCATTGATAACATGGCAAGACAGGAGGTCAGAGAGCGATTTAGGGGTCAGGCTCAGGTTTTCATAGCAGCTTGCTTTCTCAGGAACCAACTAGCATCCTGGGAGAAGAGAACTACATCAGTTTCTTCTGAGGCTCTGGTGGCTTTAGGGCCCCACCTGTCAGAGGTCTCACTGCCTTTTTTCTTTTTTTAAATACCTTTATTTTATTTATTGATTTTTATGTGGTGCTGAGGATTGAACCCAGTGCCTCACACATGCTTGGCAAGCACTCTACCACTGAGCCACAACCCTAGTCCTCTCACTGCCTCTTAACATCTGCTTCACCATACTGAGGACTCGAATCCTAACCCACAAATCCTTGGGGGACACTCAAACCATATTTAAACCATAGCGCATGGTATATGTGGAACCAGGCAGCTCTATGTAGAGTACAGGTGATCTAGTAAACATTGGACTGGAACTGTTATCCTGAGTTCTGATGCCATGCTTAAAGTATGTTGCTTAACCTGAAAGTGTTACTTGTGCTTGTATGTACAGAAAATTTATAAGTCAGTTTATAAATACATTACAGGTAATTCTTTCTTATACATGATGCTGAATTTCACCTAAATTGAGCATTCAGTTCAGTGTCTTTTGTTTGTTTCTGAAGAATGCAGTCAAGTTCCTCTTTAATGCTTGCTTCTGCATTTTCTAGAGTGGCTTCAGTCATCCATTTTCTCTGGAGGCCTGCAGACCAGCCAGATCCACTACAGCTACAATGAGGAGAAAGATGAGGATCACTGCAGCTCTCCTGGGGGCACGCCTGCCAGCAAATCCCGACTCTGTTCTCATAGACGGGCCCTGGGTGACCATTCCCAGGCCTTCCTGCAAGCCATTGCAGACAACAACATCCAGGACCACAATGTGAAAGTAAGCTGGACCTTCCCCCACTTCTGACTCAGTGTTCTGTTATATGAGTGCTTGACTTGGGAATACTCGTGTGCCTTGATGAGCAGCACAGATTTTGTGTATTATCGGAAGGGTTGATTTTGTGGTTTCAGAGTATTACTGATTGCAAGTACATCAGAAGCTGTGACACATTAGGGCTTATGCAGATTCACTGGGTGGCTCTGAAGTTGCCTCCGGTCATTTCTGTTGCAGGACTTTCTGTGTCAAATTGAAAGGTACTGTAGGCAGTGCCACTTGACTACCCCCATCACCTTTCCTCCTGAGCATCCTGTGGAAGAGGTTGGCCGCTTGCTGTTATGTTGCCTCTTAAAACATGAAGATTTAGGTATGAAGCTCAGTATTCACATATTTTAGCTGTACAGAGACCTTTCAACTGATTTACAATACTCATACTTTCCTGTCCTGCTCCTCTTTTCAATGTCTTACAGGTCATGTGGCATTAGCTTTAGTTCATGCAGGTACGCTTGGTATTGAGCAAGTAAAGCACAGAACATTGCCTAAATCAGTGGTGGATGTTTGTAGAGTTGTCTACCAAGCAAAATGTTCTCTCATTAAGGTGAATACTTTTTAATTCTTTTTCTCCTTTGCTGTGCAAACATTTGCTGAAATACTTGTTGTTAAATTGTCTGTTCCCATTTAACTTTGCAGACTCATCAAGAACAGGGCCGTTCTTATAAGGAAGTCTGTGCTCCTGTCATTGAACGGTTGAGATTCCTCTTCAATGAATTGAGACCTGCTGTATGCAATGACCTCTCTATAATGTCTAAGTTTAAACTGTTAAGTTCTTTGCCCCGTTGGAGGCGGATAGCTCAGAAGATAATCCGAGAACGAAGGAAAAAGAGAGGTAAGAATGTGAAACATTGGAAAATACTATTAAAGGAACTACATGTATCGAATCCCTGATTTTAGAGAAGAGCTGCTTGCTATTCTTCAGTGCACTTGGCATTTCCACTACTGCCAGATAAATATGTGTACTTATGATTAAACATTAAGAACCTGCTTATTTTTCCAAAAGATCAGAAAATGAAACAACTTGGAATTTAATGTGTTATGATTTGGTAACCAGAAGATTAATGTTGTGAGGGGTAAATACTGTGAACTTCACTAAATTGATGGAGAAAAGAAAGTTTTTTTCAGTGTCAGTTGGTAATGAGAGTAAAATATTTAATCTCATAATTTAATCTTGCATTCTTATAAAGAATATTTTTTAAAAATATTGAGTACAGTAGTACCCCCTTATCTGTTAGATACATTCCAAGACCCCCAGTGGATACTTGAAACCACAAAGAATAACAAACCCTGTATATGCTGTTTCCCTATATATATATGTGCATGTATCAATGATAAAGTATAATTTGTAAATTACATTCAGTAAGAGATTGAGAATAATAATAGAATAATTGTAACAATTTAATATAATAAAATTATGTGAATGTGGTCTTTCTCTCTTGAAAAAGTCAAAGCAAATATGAATATTTTTGGAGCACAGTGGACCATAGGTAACTTACACCATGGAAGGCAAAACTGTGGAAAAGGGGATCTATGCTATTCTGATCTATGGAGAATTATTATAAAGGGGAGCTGAAAGAGTTACTGATTTTGAGGAAGCAACTATGTGAGGATATGAAAAAAAAAGACTTGTGTTAAATAATAGTTTGGTTACTTGTGATTATAAATACAAAAATTTCTGATCACATTCTTATTTATATTGGTTTAACCTCAAACCAGCCTACTAAACAATACTGAGTTTTTGATGAACCTTTTGAATAACAAAGGAAGGCTAAGGTGTTCTAGAAGCCATCCTAAAATGATTGTTCCTGAGGAAACCACAGCATCTTGTCTGAATCTTGGAAATGCTCTGGATTAGGAAGTCACAGCAATAGCACTTTTGAGATCCTTTTGGCCAAGGCAGCTGGGAAACTCATAGCCAAATCACAGGCCTGTTCTTGGCATGAGGAATAATGACCTCCCTCCCCACTGGCCACCTCATGTCCATGGATTCTGAGACTGCATTATCACCTTTTAAAATTTCTTTTTGTGGGTTTATAGACTTGTTATGATGTTTGAAGCTGCTTTTCTGTCTCCTTTTCTTTTTCTCCTTTCTTTGTCCTTCCTTTTCCCTCCCCTTCTTTGAAATTAATTAAATGACATGTCAGGGGTCCCTGAACATACCCTCAGATTTGATCGCTTGTGGGAAGCACTCTGTACGACCCAGGAGAGCTGCTATTATACTTATAGGATATAGAATAAAATTAGCAGAGGGACGGGGATTCCAGAGAAAGTTAGGCACCAGCTTCCAGGGTCTCCTCCCAGTGGTGTCTTGTGGGGATGTGCTTAGTTGTTCTAGCAGTGCTTTGTGGCAATATGTATGAAGGGTTCATCGGGGGAAGCTAACCTGGGCCTTGGTGTCCAGGGGTTTTACTGGGGGTAATTTTATATTGATTTATGTTGTCCCATAGGCAGGCAGTGCCCATATGGCTGATCTCAATTACTTAGACTCCAGCTCCCCAGAGCAAAAATAGGTAAGCACTGTAAAAGTTGCATTCTTAATATTGCCTTTCTGGCCAAATTGGTGACATATGATCCTGAGCCTTAGGTGCTCAAAAACACTTATCAGGCAGGATATTTCAATGGTTCAGGGTTCAGTTCTTGGGAGCTGGCCAAAGTATAGACCTTTGTTGGGAATATGCAGAGTTTGAGCAGACCTACTGTGTTAGCCCTTTGTTGCCCAGGTATATTGTTTTTTTTCTTTATATTATAGAATTAGACTAAAAACCTTAAAAGAGATTTAAAAAAAAAAAAAACCAGGGAAGAAATATCACACTTTACATTGTACTTTCAATAGAAGTTTCTCTAACACAGGAAAAGTATTCATTTGGTTAAGTTACACTCTGGTGTTGAGAATCGCAGCTCTAGATCAGTGAGGATAAAAGAGGACCTCTGGGGCAGATATGGCCTGTTGCTTGCTTTGTGTTGCCCATGAGCTGCAACTTTTGTAGTTTAAATTGTTAAAAAAAACCAGGGGGATATTTTTGACACATGAAAATTTGATGAAGTTTAAGTTGCAGAATTTGTAAGTGAAATTTTATGGGAATGAGCTACATCTATTGATCTAATTTTCATCTGTAGCTATTTTTTGTGCTAAAAAATTATAGAGTTAAATATTTACAACAGATTGAATGACCTAAAAGACTCAAAAATTCACTTTCTGGCTCTTTAAGAAAAGTTTGCTGTCGGGTGCGGTGGCGCACGCCTGTAATCCCAGCACTTGGGAGGCTGAGGCAGGAGGATCACGAGTTCAAAGCCAGCCTCAGCAACTTAGCGAGGCCCTAAGCAACTCAGTGAGACCCTGTCTCTAAATAAAATACAAAATGGGGCTGGGGATGTGGCTCAGTGGTCGAGTGCCCCTGGGTTCAATCCCCAGTACCAAAAAAAAAAAAAAAAGAAAAAGAAAAGTTTGCTGACCCTGGGCTCCTTTCTTTAGAGCTACTCATCAGAGCACCTTCATTCTTTTTGTCCTTAACATGGTGTGGCAGAGTGTTATTACTGGATATCATGAGAAATTAATTGTGATACTTTTTGTCATTTGAGCATTATGGTTACATACAGTTTACATGTTTCTTTGAAGAAAATATTCATCTTCATGCAAACTTAAGTGTTTCTTAATTTGACATTTTATTTAAATAAATGATTTTTATAATGCATGATGTTTTCAAACAGTGCCTAAGAAGCCAGAATCTACTGATGATGAAGAAAAAATTGGAAATGAAGAAAGTGATTTAGAAGAAGCTTGCATTTTGCCTCATAGTCCAATAAATGTGGATAAAAGACCCATTACAATTAAATCTCCCAAGGTGAGGTATTTTCTGTGATTCTGAGATTGGCTGAATAGAAGGGAATTTGCAAGTATTACCTTTGTCCTGAGCATCTATAAGGCAGTGAATAAAGTAGTTTATAATTAAAAATTCAGCCCCCATTGATAGCTAATGGTCTTGACTAATGGTACTCCGGTCAGAGCTATAGCTAGGGAAGTGTTTCCTTTTATTTTTGGTACTAACTTGCATCATTATTCATCTGTCATTTATTCATTGAATGTATGCTTTGTTCCAGAAACTGTATTGGTCCCTGAGGTATTAACATGAAGGGTATCTTAAACCTTGTATGCAGAGTTAGCTCTTTCCAAAGTATGTAAATACAGAGATTTATGAATTCATTTGTAAACATGTTTATAGGATATTTTTGAATAAAAAACTATATATTATAAAATATTGGGCTGGGAGCTTAGCTCAGTGGTAGAACACTTTCCTAGCATGTGTGAGGTCTTAGGTTTGATCCTCAACATCACAAACCCCCCCAATAAAAAACCCAAGCAACCACAAAACAAAAACTTATTCATTTAAATTTATTTATTTTTATTTTTAGTTGTAGATGGACACCATACCTTTATTTTATTTATTTATTTTTATGTGGTGCTGAGGATTGAATCCAGTGCCTTACACATGCAAAGCAAGTACTCCACCACTGAGCTACAACCCTGGCCTTAATTTAAATTTATGGCCATTATTTATATTAAAGTAACTTTTAGAATACATGTTAATAAGATAAACTAATGGTGCATATTGTCCTCCTTTGTTAGGATAAATGGCAGCCACTGTTGAGTACAGTTACAGGTGTTCACAAATACAAATGGTTGAAGCAGAACGTTCAGGGTCTTTATCCACAGTCTGCACTCCTCAGTACAATTGCTGAATTTGCCCTTAAAGAAGAGCCTGTGGATGTGGAAAAAATGAGAAAGTGCCTACTAAAACAGGTAAAGTTTTATGAGAACATTCCTCTCTGCATCAAGTAATAAACCTAACACTGAACTGTATGCATTGATATCTTGCAGCTGGAGAGAGCAGAGGTTCGCCTGGAAGGGATAGATACAATTTTGAAACTTGCAGCCAAAAATTTCTTACTGCCATCTGTACAGTATGCTATGTTTTGTGGATGGCAAAGGCTTATTCCGGAGGGAATTGATATAGGGTAAAGCTCTATAACATTTTTTCTTTATTATGGGAATCTGTGGCAACACAACATTGTTCTATTGAAGTTAAAAGTCTGGCAGTGTCCTAAGTAATTTCTTTTTTTTTATTCTTTCTTTGAAAGGGAACCTCTTACAGATTGTTTAAAGGATGTTGATTTGATCCCGCCTTTTAATCGGATGCTACTAGAAGTAACTTTTGGCAAGCTGTATGCGTGGGCTGTCCAGAATATTCGAAATGTTTTGATGGATGCAAATGCCAAATTTAAAGAGCTTGGTGAGTTAAAAAAAAAATCCCCAATGTTTAAAAGACTGTATTAGCTGGGCGTGGTGGCACACACCTGTAATCCAAGCGTCTTGGGAGGCTGAGTCAGGAGGATCGTGATTTCAAAGCCAGCCTCAGCAACTTAGCGGGGCCCTAAGCAACTCAGTGAGACCCTGTCTCTAAATAAAATACAAAATAGGACTGGGGATGTGGCTCAGTGGCCGAGTGTTCCTGAGTTCAATCCCTGGTTCCAAAAAAAAAAAAATAAAGACTGTATTAAAGTTGATGTTGTGGTAATATCAGTGAGTGCATCAGCATCATTTCATAGTTTGGCATTCATTATATGTTGTTGTAGATACTTGCAAATGCCACTTTTTTTTTTTTTTAGTGATTTTGCATGAATCTAAGCCACTGAGCATTCATAGATTCTAAAGAGAACTTTCAAAATTTGACCGAAGACAAAATCTTGAAGTACTCTAATATAAAACTTAAATTTTCGCATTTTAATGATTATCACTTGTAACATGCCTGTGTTCTTTATTAATACTTATTTCCTGAGTTATTTGAATATCCACAGTGAAATGCTAGGATTGATTTTGTGGGATAAAAGTGAAACATAACTGTTATATTGGGAATGAAAGGAAGCCCCAGGGATATTCAGAGAGCAGCTTGCTAAGTCTTAGAGACAGGTGGAGATAGTTGTGAGTGGAATACAGGTGGAAGGATTATTGTAAGACACAGCTGTCCTGTGTGCACACTGTACGGAGACTCACTGAAAAATAGAATTAAAGCAAAACAAACACCAAAATGCCAATGCTTTCTGTATCATGCATAGTCTTGTATCTGTGAACAGGAAATTGAGTGAATGAATGCTAATGCTTACCAGGTATTCAGCCTGTTCCTCTGCAAACCATTACCAATGAGAACCCGTCGGGACCGAGCCTGGGGACCATCCCACAAGCTCGCTTTCTTCTGGTGATGCTCAGCATGCTCACCCTGCAGCATGGTGCAAACAACCTTGATCTCCTGCTCAACTCTGGCACACTGGCCCTTACGCAGACAGCACTACGGCTGATTGGTAGGTTGGCAGCCTCCTTGGGTGTTTATGAAAAATGTCACAACTTCGCTTTGATGTCTTTTTTCTTTTTTATTATGGTAAGATACAAGTAACATAGAATTAGCTTTTAGCAATTTTAGATTTATAATTCTATGGCTTTAAGTACATTAACAATTTTGTGCAACTGCCACTACTGTAGGCATAGAACTTTTTCATCACCCCACAATCACTTTTGATTTCCCCCTCTCTCCAGTCCCTGGCAATCATAAATCTGCTTCTCTTTCTACAGATTTGCAAATTCTTGGTATTTTATAAATGGAATCATACAGTTAGTGGCATTTGGTGTCTGGCTTATTTCAATGTTTTATGCCTCTTTATGAGAGAAAGTGTTTCATTGTATGAATTTACAGCATTTTTCTGTGTATTTGGGCTCTTTTTGCCATTTGGCTTTTCTGAGTAATTCTACTAGGAACACATGTGTACAAATTTTTGTTTGAGCACCTCTTTCCATCCTTTTTGATGATGTACCTAGGGGCAGAATTGTAAGGTCATATGGTAATATGTACTATGCTTAATTTGCTGAGACATACTTATCTTTTCCATAGTGCTGCACCATTTTATATTCAAGGGCTCTAGTTTCTCTACATCCTTCCCAATTAGTTATTTTTTGTCATTTTGTTGTTGTTTTTGGATTAAGTACATCCTAGTGGGTGTAAAGTGGTATCTCATTGAGATTTTCATTTGCATTTCACTAATGGTGAGCAATATTGAGCTTCTTTACATGTTGACCATTTGCATATCTTCTTTGGAGAAATGCCTACTTAATTCCTTTGTGCATTTTTGAATTGGATTGTTTGTTGTCTTTTTGTTGTTGAGTTGTAGGGGTATCAATAAATGCACCGTAGAAGTATACTAGATATTTAAAGAGGAATTGACACCAATCCTCAAACTCTTCTAAAGATAACTAACATCTAGGGATGTTAGTCTTTTACATATCTTTAGATCTTTACCAGCTTTATGATTTGAGGAAATTTTCTCCTATTCTGTGGATTATTTTCCCTTTGATGCCCTGAGTTTTTAATTTTGATGAAATCTAATTTTTAAAAATTTAATTTATTTTGATTTATTGTACATGAGTGGAGTATAGTTGTTTCTCTGGTTGTACATGAAGTAGAGTCACACCATTTGCATAATCATACATGTACATAGGGTAATGATGTTTGTCTCATTTTGTTATTTTTCTCCCCCTGTACCCTGTCCCCACCCCACTTTTTCCTCTATGTAATCCATTTTTTTTTGTTGTCATCGTCTGCTTTTGGTGTCATATTCAAAAAACCATTGTCAAATTTAAGGTGGATTATCCCCTGTTTTTTCTTCTGTAAGTTTTGCAGTTTTAATTTTTATTTATAAATCTGTAATCCATTTTTTAAAATTTAAAAAAAATGTTGCTATACCTTTATTTATTCATTTATTTATATGTGGTGCTGAGAATCGAACCCAGGGCCTCACACATGCCAGGCAAGTGCTCTATCACTGAGCCACAACCAAAGCCCCTATAATCCATTTTTAGATAAATTTTTTCATGATGCTAGGTAAAAATCCAGCTTTTTATTTTTATTTATTTTTAATTTTTTTGTTATCTAGCTTCCCCAGTGTCATTTGTTGAAAAGATTATTTTTTGCCTCAACATCTTGGTATCCTAATGAAAAAAATTGTGTGTAGTTATTGACGGTTTTATTTCTAGATTTTGAGTTTCTTTCTGTTATTCTATATGTCTGTCATTTATACCAGTTCTTTGCTGTTTTGAACATTGTGACTTTGGTAGTAACTTTTATGGACTTGAATAGTGACTTTTGAGACATCAGAGTCAACTTTGCTTTTTCTTTCTCAAGATTATTTTGGCTATTTTGGGTCCTTTGCATTTCCATATGAAATTTTTTTTTTTCAAGAGACAAAATGTAATATATGCAGACAGATTTATATATAATGCAGCATCATACCATGTAGGGCATTTACTCATTTTGTACATTCAGATATATCTGGAACACTTCTTAAGGCTACAAAACAACATGGAAAAATAAACAGGAATATATTCAACACTTACAAAAAGTGATATGATAAAGAATATAAAGTACTATTTTCCTTTCAACACTTCAAAAGATATGTATATATACTTGTTTTTTTTTTTTTACAAGTAATATCACAAATGATCACATCTTCACATGCTTGTATTATTTGTACTCAGTGTAAGGCTATTATCATTTTTCATACATAAATTTTTTCTAGCTCTGTAACAATGCAATTTTTAATCCCTTTGAGTAAATCCAACCCCAAAGTTGCTGCTTCCCAGCATTAAGACATGCACCCACTCCTCCTTATAGGATTTTCTAAAACTTGCCTTTCAGGGGGTGGGGGAGAAAAATCTCTTAAAAAAAAAAAAATCCTCAATCAGTGGGAGAGTAAATGGCTGACACTAGTAGCAAACCTTAGTTCCTTGAAAATGACATACTGGAAGTGAGCCATTATTAAGATTTTAAAACAAAAACAATAGCCTTTAGACATAACAGGGAGCAAAATACAGTACACAGAAACAGTGTAGCCAAATATGCATTCTCTTCAGCAGCACTGGAATGGGCCTTGCTTAGAACCCATAAGTGAAAGATAAAAAATTTACCTCATCTAAAACTGAAGGTAAAACAAATGAGGCAAAATAAATATTGCTAGTTTCTAGGATGACTGAGTATTTTCTAAACCATTTCTAAATGGTTAGAAAGGAACTTTATTGCACCAAGTCAATCTTAAGCAAGTTTGCAGTTTTTTCTCCATATGAAAAATTTTGAGGCTAAGTTTTCCATATCTGCCAAAAGTCCTTTTGGAATTTTGCTAGGCATTGTATTATATGCAATCTATACATCAGTTGTGGAGTTTTGCCATCTTCATAATATTAATTTCCATTCTATGAATGTGAGATGTCTTTGCCATTATTTAGGTCTTTAATTTCATTCAGCAGTATTTTATGGTTTTACAGTTATAGGGGTAATAATGGCTTCACAGAATGAATTAGGAAGTGTTTCCTAATGCTCTCTTTTTTAGAAGGGTTTGAGGATAGGTGTTAATTCTCTTTTTCAAAAGTTCGATGGAATTTACCTTTAAGACACTGTTAAGACAAGTAGTTTTGTACTTTCTTTGTGGAGTTATTGATTACTGATACAATCTCTTTACTTGTTATAGATCCATTTAGATTTTCTATTTATTCTTGAGTCAGGTTAGATTATTTATTTACTAGGATTTTATCCATTTCATCTAGGTAATCCTGTTTATTGGCATATAGTTTTTCATAATACTCCTTTATAATCATTTTTATGTTGGTAGTAATCTCCCTACTTAAATTTCTGATTTTATTTGCCTCTTTTTTTTCATAGTTATTCCACAGAAATTTGTTAATTTTGATGATGTTTTTAAAAAACAATTTTTGGTTTTGTTGTCTCTTTTTTGTTTTTCTGTTCTCTATTTCATTTACCTTCTGGTAGCTTTGGTTTTTCTGTTTTTATTTTCTAATTTCTTTAAGCATGGAGTTATTGGTTGAGATCTTTATTAAGGGCATGCTTTCATTAAGTATAGATGTCCCTTTTAGCACTGTTTTTGCTGTACTAAGTTTTGATATGTTATGTTTTTATATGTCTTCAAAATATTTTTTAACATTGATTGTGACTTTTTTAACCCAGAGATTGCTCAAGTGTGTGTTGTTTAATCTCCACATACTTGCGGATATTCTGCAAGTGAATGAATCTAATTATTCCATTTTTGTTGACAGTGATTTGTATGAGTTTACTCTCTTTAAATTTGTTTTATGGTTTAATACATAGTTTATTCTGGAGGGTATTCCATGTATACTTGAGAAGAATGTGTATTTTGCTCCTTAGATGGAGTGTTCTGTATATGTCTGTTACATCTAGTTGATTTATAGTCCTGTTCTTCGGCTAAAAAGTTTGTGATGGTTTAAGGCCAGTGCTTGGCTCAAGTCCAAATGAGAAAGGTTTTCTCAGGCTCTTTTTATCTTAAAGTTCATATTGACCCATTGTAAAACATGTGTCAGGCTGGAGCTCAGCTGGCCTCTAATAGTCAGTCATACATCTGATTACTTACGCCTCATTAGCAACTAAGAATTGCTTAAAAAAAATGACAGTCGTAACTCCTAGAAATTGCCTTTTTAAAAATGTAATTCCAGGGGCTCCAAGAGGAAATAGTCATAGCACAAATCATTAATTATAGGGGCTTATTCTATTAATAGTACTCATGAGTTTGGATTCCAACTGGTACTGCAGAAAACCGAGGGAATTTCTATATTTGAAATTTCCCTTATCAGTATGATCTCTAGAACTTAAGAAATCAAAAGCATATAATATTAACATTTTATATTAACTTTATACATTCACATACAGTAGCTTTAAAATATAAATTATTTAAAGAAATCCCCTTTTAGGGAGGGAGGAGGGGGAGGGAAAGAAGACATTTGGGGGGATGAAACTAACCAATTTACATTGCTGTATTGTGGGTATATACTAATATGTAACAATGAATCCCACTGTTATGTATAATTATAACGCACCAATACAAAACAGATATGCACCTAGAAAAAAATAAATCCTTCTTTTATCTCATTGCAAATTTATTTAAGCCCCTAGTACTAAATTTAACATTTTTAAGATAAATAGCACAGCTGGGAGATCCTAGCTCACTGGCAATTCCTCTTTGCTCCTGGGTACCTGTGGCCTAGGCAGCCCCTAAGCTGAAAAAAGACTGTTTGCCTCTTTAGTTTAAAGCTTTGTTCCTGCCTTGGAATTTAACCTTTTTGTTTTTTTTAATGCTTAGAGGAGAGAGGAACACAACTATGTATATTTGGGGCCCACCTAAGCCTGCCTTTGGGACCATTTGGACTCTTGTGTCTTCCACCTAGTGGAGAAAACAAAAACTGGAGGAGTTACCAGGACTGCATTTTTCCCCCTCTTAGCTTAGTCAGTGAAACTGAAAGGAGCCAAGAGATCAGCAAGCCCACTCTCTTGGGGCTCATTTTACCATTTCCAGATACACTGATAAATGTTACTTCTTTTCAACTGAGCGCAGCTCAGTTTCTGTTTCGTACTGTGGATGATTGCAGCCATCCATGCACCAAATACTTGTCCTGCCCTGCCTGCTTCATTCTTCTTTCTGTCAATTGGTGCTTTTGCAGTGTTCGAGGAAGAGTTAGGGTTGTGCTGAAGAATCTTCCTCCTGCTGCCTCGTGTCTGGACCTTCTACTACTTCTATCCCCAGATTTAATTTGCCTGGAGAACTCACAAGTCTCAGAATGTAGTGGTACTTAGAGTTACGATTTATTACACTGAACAGGTACAATGCAGAGTCATCAAGAGGAAAAGGCATCTGGGCAAAATCCTGAGGAAACCAGGTGCAAGCTTATGGAGTCCTCCTTCTCCCAGTAGAGTTCCATAGGACACTTAATCTCCCCTCCTCCATCAACTTGTGATGACATGCATGAAGTGCTGACACCTGA
>JAJEJO010001934.1:206959-252021 GCA_020662805.1 Glaucomys volans
CTCATTTACCTCTAAGAATTTTTTCATCTCCTCCCTGATGTCTTCTGTTATCCATGTATCATTCAATAGCATATTATTTAATCTCCAGGTCTTGGAGTAGTTTCTGTTTCTAACTTTCTCGTTGATATCTAGTTTCATTCCATTATGATCTGATAGTATACAAGGTAGTATCTGTATGTTTTTGTATTTGCTAAGAGTAGCTTTGTGGCATAACATATGATCTATTTTAGAGAAGGACCCATGTGCTGCTGAGAAGAAAGTGTATTCACTCGTTGATGGATGGAATAGTCTATACATGCCTGTTAAGTCTAAGTTATTGATTGTGTTATTGCGTTCAGTGGTTTCTTTGTTTAGTTTTTGTTTGGAAGATCTATCCAGTGGTGTCAGTGGTGTGTTAAAGTCACCCAGAATTATTGTATTGTGGTCTATTTGATTCTTGGAATTGAGAAGGATTTGTTTGACATACATGGATGTGTCATTGTTTGGGGCATAAATATTTATGATCATTATATTTATGATTGTCTTCCTGATTTATGGTTCCCTTAAGCAGTATGAAGTGACCTTCTTTATCCCTTAAGCAGTATGAAGTGACCTTCTTTATCCCTTTTGACTGACTTTGGCTTGAAGTCCACTTTATCTGATAAGGATGGAAACTCTCACTTTTTTACTGAGTCCATGTGTGTGGTGGGTTTTCTCCCATCCTTTTATCTTTATTCTGTGGGTGTCCTTTTCTATGAGATGAGTCTCTTGAAGGCAGCATATTGTTGGGTTTTTCTTTTTAATCCAATCTGCCAGTCTTTGTCTTTTGATTGATGAGTTTAGGCCATTAACATTCAGGGTTATTTTTGCGATGTGATTTGTATTCCTGGTCATTTTGGCTTATTTTTGGTTTTTAATTTGACTTCGTTTCTTCTTTGATTGGCTTTTCCTTTAGGGTAGTGCCTTTGTTTGCTGTCTTCCATTGTTTTTTTTTTTTTTTTCATTTCCTCCTCATGGACTATTTTGCTGAGAATGTTCTCTAGCACAGGCTTCCTGTTTGTAAATTCTTTTAACTTTTGTTTATCATGAAAGGATTTTATTTCATCTTCAAATCTGAAGGTTAGTTTTGCTGGGTATAAGATTCTTGGTTGACATCCATTCCATATTGGTTTCCCCCTATATGTAATCTGCTGCTTTTCTCTTGCAGCCTTTAAAATTCTGTCTTTATTTTGGATGTTAGGCATTTTCATTTTAATGTGTGTTCGTGTGGATCTGTTGTAATTTTGTGCATTTGGTGTTCTGTAAGCCTCTTGTGTTTGATTTTCCATTTCATTCTTCAGAAATTTTCTGGTATTATTTCATTGAATAGGTTGTTCATTCCTTTGGTTTGTATCTTCCTCAATCCCGATAATTCTTAAATTCGGTCTTTTCATGATATCCCATAGGTCTTGGAGATTCTGTTCATAATTTCTTACCATCTTCTCTGTTTGGTCAACTTTATTTTCAAGATTCAATATTTTGTATTCAATGTCTGAGGTTCTGTCTTCAAAGTGATCTAGTCTGTTGGTGACACTTTCCATTGAGTGTTTTATTTGGTGTATTGTTTCCTTCTTTTCAAGGATTTTTTTTTCCAGAATCTCTATCTCTTCGTTGAAATGATCTTTTGCTTTCTGCAGTTGCTCTTTCAACTGTTTATTGGAGTGATTGTTTATTGCCTGCATTTGCTCTCATCTCATCCTTTGCTTTGCAAATCATTTTAATTATGTATATTCTGAACTACTTTTCTAACATTTGATCTACCATGCTGTCATTGGATTCTGTTAATAAAGAATCTTGGTTTATTTGGAACAGTTTCTTCCCCCTTTTTTTTTTTCACGTATCTTCCCCTCTAGCATTGTAGATCTGGGATATTGCAGTTTCCCCTCTACAGGTTTCCAAAACCTTTTCTTTAAGGTGGAGATCAATATTAGCAGCACTCAGTACAGATAATATGCAGCCCTAAACCAAATAGCTCCTATGAAGATGTTAAGAATATTATCACAATAAACAGAGAGAATGAGTTCAGTTATTATCTACAGTATAACAAATAGATTTGCAATGAGTTCTGCAGTTCCTAATGGTGGACAAAGAGGATGGGGATAAGAAAATACTATTTAGAAGTTAATGGGATAAGAAAATACTATTTAGAGGTTCTAGATTATAGGAAGAGTGAAAGCAGAATCAAAAGAAGTTGGTTGTTAGCATGAGAAAAGGGAGAAAGAGACTCTGAGGAAATAGGTAAACAAAAGGAAAATAGAGTGAGAAAAATAAAGAAATAAAAACTTAAAAATTTTTCAAAAGGACAAATAATCTACACTATAACAGTCATATACTATTCAAACATCCCAGTCTTCAGTAGCCTGATGCATGAGAGGTACCTGACAGTGACCTTCTAATCTCCAGCAGGGGCTCGAGATGGGATTTGCCCCACCTAAAGATGACAGCTTCGGCTTCCAAGATAATCTAAGTTGGCTCTACTGGCTTCCAAACATGTTGCAAATGGGAAGCCACAGTGTGGGGCATAGGCACTGAGTCCATGTAGGGTGTGGTCGGTTAGGCTGGGGTTCCTGGATGCGGGGCGCCGTTAGTTGGGCCAGGGGCCCTACAGGTCCTGGCTGTTGTCCCTAAATGGCGACAGCCACATATAAGCAAACCTGTGGGTACTGTGACAGTGGACTTCCAGGCCATAGCAGGCTGCTGGCTATCTGCTGGTGGTATGCAGGTGGTATGCAGGCTACCGGTGGACAATTAACAGGTGGAATTTGGGTGATGGATAATGGGTAGGTGAAAGGCAGGCAGTGGACAGGCAGGAGGCAGGCAAATGGGGAAATGGCGGATGATAGGCCGCAGTCAGTGAGCTATCTGTACTCAAGGAGTAGTTGATATGCTGGCAGACTGCCGGTGATCGAGGTGAACAAAGGGGGTAAACAGCAGGGGATCAATGAGCTGCAAAGACTGCCTCACAGAGAAACACATTTTCCTCTGCTTGAAACCTGAGTTATGGAGTCACAAGCCTCCCTCTATTCTCCCATCTTGGGTCCTCCACACTTTTTATTGAATGAATTGATTAAAAATACAGTATGGATTCTTTAAAGTTTTCACCAGTACTTACTTTTTTTTTTTTTTGATGTGTGTGTGTGTGTGTACCAACAATAGGGCATTGTAGCTACTTACCAGCTCAACTATTTGGGTTTTGTTTTGTTTTGTTTTTTGGGAGTATCAGGGATCAAATCCAGGACCTCGCACCTGCTAGTCAACTGTTCTACCACAGAGCTGTATCTCCACTTCTGAGCTTTTGTTTTTGATGCTCTGACAGGTCCTAGTTGCGACAACATTGAGGAAGACATGAATGCTTCTGCCCGAGGAGCCTCTGCTACAGTTTTGGAAGAAACACGGAAGGAAACAACTCCTGTGCAGCTCCCTGTTTCAGGGCCAGAACTGGCTGCCATGATGAAGATTGGAACCAGGGTCATGAGAGGTGTGGATTGGAAATGGGGCGATCAGGTACTTTGAGATTTAACACAAGTCACATTGGTTATCTTTGGCACATCCTGATTTATATGATACTAGTGGAAATTAGAGTGTTTAACTGTCTTAACTCAGGGCAGGTGTGATTGATTGATGACTTAGTTATTGATTCCTGAGCAGCTAAATAGAGGCAAAATAAGCAGAAAGTAACAGCAACCTACTGCAAAGGACACCTTGAGCAGAATCAAGGCTGGGAAGAGTGGCAGCTGTTTTCAGAAAACTCACTGATATATGGCTTCATTTGATGTGCAACAGCAACTGGAGTGAGAGTGAGCAAAAGAAAGTAAATTTCTTTCTGAATGCTGGTATTGTGAAAGGGCAAGAAGCCCAGATGCTGCCTCTGGGACTCACGGCCATTTGCCCTTGAAGTGCCTAAGTCTCATAACATATATCACTTCCAAATCTCTCTCAGGTGCCCCCAAATAGGGGTCACTTATCATTGCTCTAGTTAAGTTAGGGCAGTGTTCACCTTCATATGATTTTATCAGCTACATTGTTAAGCATGGGATTTGTCACAGTAATTGTAGAAATGAAAGTGTCCAGGGATAGATAGCAGCATCCTATAAATAGTTTTCTCCCTTCGAAATGGAAAGAGACTGTCTACTGTGGGGCCCAGCTCCAGGGGAAGCAGAAGAGGGGGAATGCAAAGAGCTGAGGCTCTTTTCATGTTTCTGCTTTTGCAGTGCCCCATGAGGGATTTGAGGGGGGTCAAGGAAAAGCCCATCAGGACTTTGCTGGAAAGCCTGTCTTTGCATTTGCTCAGTGGAAATTGGAATTATAACCGGAGAGTGTTATTTCCTGGGTAAAGGAACATGACCATATTATTCCATGGCATTTAATTTTAAATGATGTGAATTGCACACTTTGCATGTAGGTTTTGAACTAGTCTATTACTGTGGAGTTTGCTTTACATTGACTTAGACCTCTGCACAGGGAGGGTAGCTGGCAGAGATGTATTTACATGCAGGGCTTTAGTGAGGGACAGTGGTGGACACAGCAGGACATGTGCCCTCTTAACTGGTCTTTATTTTGGCTTTCTCAGGATGGGCCACCTCCGGGCCTCGGCCGTGTGATTGGTGAGCTGGGAGAAGATGGGTGGATCAGGGTCCAGTGGGACACAGGCAGTACCAATTCCTACAGGATGGGGAAAGAAGGAAAGTACGACCTCAAGCTGGCAGAGCTGCCAGCCGCTGCACAGCCCTCAGCAGAGGACTCAGACACAGAGGATGATTCCGGTGGGTGATTTACTCAGTCCAGAGCAGCCTGGCAAATTGTTCAAGTGTTGATTGGCTGTTATTTTTCTCTGGGAAGGTAAAATAGTGGTCAGGACTCATCTGCATATAGTGCTCTGTGGATTTGGGTTTGATCTCTGGGCCTGCAGTTTAAATACTCTTCCAGGTGATTTTTTTTTTTTTTTTTTGGGTACTGAGGATTTAACCCAGGGGTGCTTTACCTCTGATTGAGTCACATCCCCAGCCCTTTTTACTTTTTACTTTGAGGTTGGTCTCACTTAGTTGCTTAGGGCCTCCCTGAGTTGCTGAGACTGACCTTGAACTTGCCATCCTCCTGCCTCAGCCTCCTGAGTATGCTGGGATTACAGGTGTGCTCCACCCTTGTCTGTCTTCCAGGTGATTCTGATGCAGGTGTGCAAAGTGGCTCTGGGTACTAGCTGCCCAACTGGAACTGACTTTGTGCATGTACTCCTTAGCCCTCCTTGCTCTTCCTCTGAGGGCACAGTGCAGCCTCACTCCTGCTGGAGCTGTGTGCTTGGTGCTGAGCCGTCCGAGGGAGTGAATCACCGTGTGGTGAATCAGCATAGCCAATGCTGCTTGGGACCCTTTACTCCTTTTGTAGTAGCTTCAAGTTTGGCAGAGCATGGGCCCATGTGCTCCCATGTGTCTCCTCCTTTACCTTCCCTCCTTGGTTCTTGACTCATCAGGTCACATAATGTAAAGTTAGTCAGCACTTTATTGCCTCTGGAAAGCAGAGGGGAGGTTTTTGAGGTGGACCCAGAAAATTTGATCCTGTCTAAAGATGTCAATCTGAGGTTATGGGAGGAGGACTTCATGCTGTTTTTTAGATGTGTGAAAAAGACACTAGGACATGAGAATGAAGCACCACATGACTGGTTTTGCTGAGTTCATAATAGGAGCCTGAACTATCTCATGGGACTGTGCCAGTTGTATGTGGTTTGTCATCAGTCTTCAGAAACTGCTCTTACAAAGAGCAGTTAGGACCTTCAAGGATGTCCTCAGGAGAGAGCAGGTGACATGGATTTTGGGGGGTGGGAGAGTCTGTGCCACAGAATACAGTTTGGACTTGGATCATGTGGGCTCAGATCCTGACGTTACAGCTCTGGGCCTGGGCCCCTCAAGTGTGAACAGAGATGCCTGCCACTGATAACTGTTAGAAGTGATATATGTGGTCCCCCGATGGTGGCTGCTGGCTGTCTCATCAATGCATCTGGCATTGGCATTACAGAGTGTGACTCTAGACCAGGTGCAGCCTCTTCCTCCATCCACTTAACAGAGAAAACAGGCTTGGTTCTCTGTCTGGGGGCTTTCCTCACTGAGGAGTTGGAATCCAGGCAGGGGTGTTCGTGTGAAAAAAAGATGGCTGCTTTGTCCCACAGCCAGTTAGGCTGGACATGTGAATGTCCAGTCTCACTGTCCTACAGGTGGAGGCACTTTGCCCTTATCCAGGCTGGAATTAGCTTGTCAGAAACCAGCTTGACAGTTGACAAGTTGTTTTACCAAAGAAGTGAAATTTTGGAATCATTCTGTTTCAGTGCTTTTGAGTTACATGCTTAGGGTTTTTTTTTTTTTTTTTTAAATTGTGAGTTTAAAGTGCATTTTCTTTGAGGAAACTGGAAGCAGAACTGATCAGAACAGCCAGACACAGTGGCCTGTGCTTATAGCACCAACTCCCTGAGAGGCAGAGGTAGGAGGATTGTTCAAGTCTAGTTGTTCAGGCCAACCTGGGCAACATAGTGAGGCCCTGTCTAAAGAAGAAAGAAAAAAGGGAAGAGGAGAGATGAAGGCGACCCTTTAGTGCATCCTTTGTTCCATTTTCTTGTAAAGATCTGCTTCCCTTTCCAAAGTGAAAATAAGGATGTGAACTCTCTGTACCTTTTTCTTAATTTTATTGTGAACCTAGAACTGCTTTAAAAATTGAAATTTTTAAAAATAAAAGGTGAAGAATGTGATATTAAATCACCTCAATTGTGTGCAGGGCTTTCTTCCAATTTTATTTGGGATTATAGTTTCTAATCTTGATTATCTTTTTCAGAAGCTGAACAAATTGAAAGGAACATTCATCCCACAGCCATGATGCTGACCAGCACTATTAACCTACTGCAGACACTATGTCTCTCTGTTGGAGTTCATGCTGAAATCATGCAGAGTGAAGCCACCAAGACTTTGTGTGGACTGCTGCGAATGTTAGTGGAAAGTGGAACAACGGATAAGACATGTATGGAATGAATAACTGTGGGCTCAGAGTCAGTATTGGTGGGGGGCTGTAAATTTGTCAAGTTTGTGTATATGTGAACAAGTATGAATGAGAGGGTGTGTGTGTGTGCATATAAGGTTCTGTGAGGCAGGACTGATTCCTTCTGAGGGCCATGAGGAAGAATCTGTTCTAGGTCTGTCCCCTAGCAGATGGTGTGGGTTTGCTAATAAACTTATCTTTGGCATTCTTTGACTTGTAGACACATGAACCTAATCTCTGCCTTCATGTTCAAAAGGTTTTTCCTGTTTCTGTATCTGTGTCCAGATTTACCTTTTATAAGGACACCAGTAAATGTCACTCAAACTAATTTTATCTGCAATGACACTGTTTTGGAGTTCTGGAGGTCAGAATTCTCAAATCAAGCTATAAGCAGGGCTATCCTCCTTTCACAGGCTCTTGAGGAGGATCCTCCCTTGTGTTGTCCAGCTTTGAGGGTGCCTCCAGACTTTCTTGGCTTGTGGCTGCATTACTCCAGTTTCTACCTCTGTCTGAACATGGCTTCCTCCTCATTGTCTCTTCATGTCCTTTTCTCTAAGTACTCTTTCCTTGGATTTTTTGTTCACTCTAATGAAGTATAATATCATCTCAGTCCTTTTGATGTACATGAACTTCTTTTCCAGTAGGAACATACTCTGAGGTTCTGAGTGAATGTCAATTTTTGGAGGGACATGATTCAAATTATAAAGTGTTTGAACTTTTGTGAATGAGAGTTTTAAGTATGAGGAAGGTGAATTGAGGAAGTAGCTGGTGTATGTTCATGTGTGAGAACGAATATGTCCACCTGTATCTCTGTGACGAGAGCTAATGTGAGTGAAGGTTTGAGTATACATGAGCATGTTTCAGAGAGTGCATATATGATCAAGAACATGTGTGTTTATATGTGTGCCTAAGCTGTGAATATGGGAGAATGTGTTAGTAATCAGTGGGTGAGAGTTCGTTAGTAGCCTGACGGTGTGTGTTTGAGAATATCAGTGTGATTGGATGTGTAAGTGCATTTGTTACGTGTGTGAATGGGAATGAGAGCATATGGCTGTGGGTAAGTAGCTACGTATGGATGAAGTGTGAGTGAGAGCTTGAATGAATGTGAATCAACATGTATGCCAGCTTGTGTCCCTTGTGGATAAGTATAGTTTGTGTGTGTTTGCACTATGTTTGAGTATGCATGAGTGATTGTAATGAGTGTATTACTGAGTATAAATGAGAGACTGAGTATGAGACGGTAAACGTGTGAAGATTACTGCATGTGAGTGTGAGGGGGAGTGTGTGGCAAGAGTCATGAATGTTGTGCATATGTGTGATTGTGGGAGTGTATGAACATGCGTCTTTGAGCATATACACTTGTATGTGTGAGTGCATTGTATGTCAGTTTGAAAGCATGTAACTTGAGTGAGTATTGTGTGAGACTGTCAGTGTTTTGAATGTCAGTGAGCAGAAGTCTGTATGAGTATAGGTGTGAGTGTGAAGTAAGAAAGCAAGCACATGTGCATGACTGTGTGGATTTGAGTGTAAGTGGTTATGTGGAATAACTGGGTGTGACTGAGTATATCTGAATAATTGTGTAAGTAAATGTGAGTTTGTGTGCATGAGAGTAGTGGCAAGTGTATGTGAGTGTGTATGAGTAAGTGTGAGTTTGCATCATAGGTCTCATGTACATGTGGGACTGGATTATGTGATTGTGGGTGGCTGTTGTTGTGATGGTGATTTGAATGTATGTGAGGGTGGATTAGGTGTAAGTGACCATAACAATGTGGGAGTGCCTGTGAGTGTGGGAGTGCCTGTGAGTGTGGGAGTGCCTGTGAGTGTGCGAGTACCTGTGAGTGTATGAGCCTGTCTGAGTAATTGTGTGAGTTAATACGGGTGAGTGTTTGAGAATGCATGTGAGAGTGAATGTTAGTGAGTGTGTGAGCATGTGTCAAGTGTTGGAAAGGAGGTTGTGTCTCTGTGACCCCAGGCAGTAGGGCAGGGTGGAGTAGTGGAGAGGGCAGATGGATATTGCAGGCTGGAAAGAGGGGGTCCAAGCAGGGACCTGTGGGAATTCATCTTCTGGACCACACACCTTAGCTTAGAAGGGAGTGCAAAGGATGAGGTGACCTGAGTGGCCACTGGGAAGCACCAGGGAGCAGGTGTGATCCCAGTCACGTTAGCATCAAATTGTGTAAACCTAGTGAAAATCTTATTCTTACATTCTGTTTGTGCAGACTTCTTAAACTTGGATTGGAAATTTATGGTGCAGATTAAATGTAACCAAGATCATGGGGATATTTAAAACACACAGATTTAAAAAACAAAATAGATGTACTGTTGTAAATTACTGCTTTTAAAATTAAAGATCATTTTCCCTATTACCTGGAAATAGTAACCAGATGAGATTTATTAACTATCTTGAGTTACTACACATATTTTAGAAGGCTTAAAAAATGCTGTGAAATGTTTCTTGAGTTTAAAGCCTTCTTATACTCCTCTCACATTGAAGTAAGTCCCATTGTAATATGTTTGTAAAGTAGCTTGTTGTTGGGGAAAAAAATCCATTAGTTTAATTAAAAATGAGAATTGTACTCATTATTTTATTTTTAGGGATTTGGTGCTAAGCATGTTTATTTTCCCTCCCGGCAGCTTCTCCAAACAGGCTGGTGTGCAGGGAGCAGCATCGGAGCTGGTGCACCCTGGGGTTTGTGAGGAGCATTGCGCTCACACCTCAGGTGTGCGGAGCCCTCAGCTCCCCACAGTGGATTTCACTGCTCATGAAGGTCGTGGAGGGGCATGCACCCTTCACTGCTGCCTCGCTGCAGAGACAGGTAATCTTGCCAGGCAAAACCCAGCCCACAAAGAGGCACCCATGTGCCAGCATTCCCAGTTCTTTATTCAGTAATGAATGCCCAAGAGAGCTAGAGATACTGCACGGGAGATTTTCTGGAGACAAGGGTTGAGGTTCTTGATTGTTTGGAATAGGGTAAATTGCTAAACTTCAGTTTACTTGTTTTTCTGTTAAATGATTAGATCCTACAGCTGCTCTGATTTCCTCACTGAAGTTGTAGTGTAATTGTCTTAAGGAGAATTAAGCTGAAAAGAATTGTTTTTTAATTACATAAACACACACATCTATAAAGTAGCTTAATTTTTTTAACCCCTGATAATCCTTATCATTACTCAACTTGTATAAGTAAAATAAGGAACATCAAAGTTTCACATGATTGATTGCATTAAAGGAACAAAAGTAAAGAGAAGAAAAAATGTCTGTAAACCCTTAATCTATCAGGTAATGGCTTCCTTTAAAGCTTGTCATTTATGATTATCTGATCAGATCTTAGCTGTGCATTTACTACAAGCTGTTCTTCCATCATGGGACAAGACAGAAAGAGCAAGGGACATGAAGTGCCTTGTGGAAAAACTGTTTGGCTTTTTGGGAAGTTTGCTCACAACTTGTTCTTCTGATGTCCCATTGCTCAGAGGTGGGTGACTCTTCTCTTACTTGTGTCACCTGCTTAATGAGTAGTGTACAGTGCAGCTTTTCACTTTGCCTCTTCCTCAGAATCCACACTGAGGAGGAGGAGGGCCCGCCCACAGGCCTCCCTGACTGCCACCCACAGCAGCACTCTGGCTGAAGAAGTGGTGGCACTGCTCCGCACGCTGCACTCCTTGACTCAGTGGAATGGGCTCATCAACAAGTACATCAACTCCCAGCTCCGTTCTGTTACACACAGCTGCATGGGAAAGCCATCTGAAGGGGTGGGTTCTGTGTTTTCAAATAAGCTTGGTTTTCCTTTGTATAGTATCCAATTCAACTTTTAAATTATCTGTTTAAATGCTATGTTTTTGTTTAAAAATATATTTAAAATATTTTTAATGGACATAGTTATTAAAGAAATTAATATGGAAATTGGGAAGCAGGCACAGTGAGTGGCAAATGCCTGTAGTCCCAGGTATTTGGGAGGCTGAGGCAGGATGATCACTTGAACCCAGGAGTTTGGGGCTTTTCTGGGCAACACAGAGACTCTGTCTCCTAAAAAGATAATTAGTTCAGTTCAGTTGTAAATTTGTAAGAGTGGGCAACTCTATGGGCTTCCCTGGTCAAGACAGCTTGCTGTCTGCCGTAGGCCCTATTAGAGGACTACTTTCCTGACTCGGACAACCCTGAAGTTGGGGGCCTTATGGCAGTCCTGGCTGTGATTGGAGGAATCGACGGTCGTCTGCGCCTTGGAGGCCAGGTCATGCATGATGAGTTTGGAGAGGGCACTGTGACTCGCATCACCCCTAAAGGCAGAATCACCGTGCAGTTCTCTGACATGCGGATGTGCCGTGTCTGCCCATTGAATCAGCTGAAACCAGTACGTGAACTTGTGCTCAATTACTGAATAAGATGATTTGATACTTGAATTGACTTTGAATGTTAGAACTCGAAAGAACTTGTACTTCATGTTTGGCTTCTAGGAAGCTGTGTGACTCAGGAAAACCACTTTTCTTTCTGTGTTAGTTTGTGCTCCTGTGGTAAGCAGGACCTATCTGACAAGAAATACAGAGCAGTGGTTCACATGTTTTCTTTTAGCCTCAAAGACATGAAAGACATTAGCGACCTGTAAGGTAGTTTTAATTGCTTCAAAATGTGAATTTATAAACTTATTTTTAATTAAATATATTTTTAAAAAACCTAAAATGGTTCCTATAAGGAAATAATCTTTCTTCATGTTGAAAATATTTTTCAATTGCATTGAGTGACATGACTTCTGAAGCAGCTAATGTCATCATAAACCTGTGAATTAGGGATACATAATGAAGGAGGTGACTTACATTATTTGATGTAACCCAAGTGCAATTTGGCTATAGCTTTCTATAAAATGCTGTTTTTTAAAAACATTATTATAGGAACATATACATGTTGTAGAAAATTTTAAATGTATAGAAAATACTTCAGTTTAATAATTACCACTCTGATATAATTACTCTTGACAGGTTGGTGAAGATACAGTTAATATATGTTATATTTATTGTATGTTTTATGTCTTTATCCTGCCTTAAACATTGCCTTGTAAAACTATTCTCTGATGTGAAGCGACTTAGGGATTTGTGTGGTACTTCAGAATTAAGACTCATGGTTATAGTAGCTTTGAGACTGTTTCACTTGTTAATCTTATTGCCACACTTTCAAGGTTTCTGTGCCCTTTCCTCAGCTTCCTGCCGTGGCCTTTAGTGTGACCAATCTGCCTTTCACAGAGCCCATGCTCTCTGTCTGGGCTCAGTTGGTGAACCTCGCTGGAAGCAAATTAGAAAAGCACAAAATAAAGAAATCACCTAAACAGGGTTTTGCAGGTCAGTACATCGCGCTTTCCAAAACAACTTCAGTCTTAACTAGCATTGTTTGGTTAGCGTTTGTCCTTTTATCAGAGTGAGTTTTCATATAACATCTGATGTCTTAGGTTTCATGTGGATTTTACCATTTGTTGAGTTACAGTTGGGAAAGTAACCCTGTGTGGTGATGAGAGTGATTTTGAGTCAATCTTTGAGCCACTATTTGGAACCACATCTGAAGAAGCCCTTCATGCTCTTCTTAGTGCCAGCATTTATTCTGAGTCTATGTTATCTTCCTCCTCAGTAACTCTCCAGCCCTGTGGCCAGTCACCCTTTTGTAATGTTGCTCATTGCCTCTTTAGTGCCAGCTCCAGGGTGCCTTTGTATTTGGGTACACTTTGCTTTTCTCTGTGCATGGTGGGTTGAGACAGCAGCCATTCTTTTCTTGAACCCTTCTTCCCTTTGAGTGTAGAATACCACTCTTATGATTTTTCTTTTTCTTACCTTGAGTATTCTTAGAGAGTATACTTACTATGGCTGCTTTAGCCCTTAATGATTGTAGCCACTTTCAGCTGAGTCTCCAGTTCACATCTCTGACTGGAGGAGGGCCCACACTTCCAAAATTCAGTCCAACTTCTCTGATAACCATTTCCTATCATGGTTTTCTGCCAGTTGATCAAACTCAGTGCCAGGGTCTCCCTTCCTCCCCCCTCACCTCACTTCCTATGTTGCCTCAAGTTTTTGCCATACCCTGCTTGGGATCACTGCTGCCACTGTAGTTGAGGCCCACACCACCGTAGTGTCTTCCTTAGTCTGCTCTCAGCTATCCTGTGGTGTGGCTACATGTGACTAGAATAGAGAAAACTCTAGGGAGATGGCCATGATTTTCATCAGTTGAAGAACTAACTGTATCTAATACATTTTCTCAGAGGAATCTTGCAAGAAAATGTGAAAGTTTATTGTCTCTGACTTAGTTATCTGATTGAAATTTCATCAATTTGGGAAACACTTGATAATGTAAATAATAGCTAATAGGTTCTAATCCTAACTCTAGGCAGTTGAGGTAGGTACCAGAAGAGCAGGGAAGGAGGAGGACTGTGAAGTTAGAGGATGTTCACTCAACCTTTCATCGTTGACTATGTTGGTGTACAGTCAGTCCGTTCCCAGAGGACAGGGCATTGTTCTTCTTCCTGTTGCAGAAGTGGCACAGCTGATGAGGGGAGAAACAAGCAGGGCATGTGGTTCTTACTGAGCCCCTTTGTTCCACAGGACAAGTGGATGTAGATCTGCTGCGGAGCCAGCAACTAAAGCTGTACATACTGAAAGCAGGGAGGGCGCTGCTCTCCCATCAAGACAAACTGAGGCAGATCTTGTCTCAGCCTGCTGTTCAGGAGATTGGAACTGCTCATACAGGTATCTGTTTAAGTTAAGAAAGTTCTTACAGATATATAAGATAGGCAAAGTGCATGAACAAGCAGTTCATAAAAGGGGAATATGGACGGTTTAAAAATGTTCAGCAGAGATGTGTGACCTGAGCAGTACTCACCAACTGTGAATTCAGTTGTTATAGTCTTGACGACAGATAACACAAGGGGATCTGGTGAGAGGGGAAGGAAAAATGGTACTCTCAGGCTTTGCTGTTCATAGTGTGGTAGGGCATATAACAATATGTCAGAAACGCAGACTCCCAGGGCTGGGGCTGTAGCTCAGTGGCAGAGCACTTGCCTGGCATGTGTGAAGCACTGGGTTCGAACCTCAGCACCACATAAAAATAAACAAATAAAATAAAGACATGCTGTCCATCTACAACTACAAAAAAAAAGAAAAGAAAAGAAATGCAGACTCCCACTCTGTGCCTGGAGGGAAGAAATCAAATCCTGCATTTTATCAACAAGGCCCTAGGGTGATTCTTGTTGTGCACATAAAGTAGCTCCTTTAATTCATTGCTAGTGGAAATTCAAGTTGGTACAACTGTTTATTGAGCATTTGAGGAAATGGCTGAGGCTTTAAAATGCATGTGTTTTGATATTTTATACTTTGACTCAGCCAGTTATAGTGTGAGCCTTTGTCACGTGAAAAGGCATGAATATAACAGTTCACTGCCCAGTGTGGTGGGGCACACCTGTAATCCCAAAGAGTTGGGAGGCTGAGGCAGGAGGATCGAGAGTTCAAAGCCACCCTCAGCAATGGTGAGGCACTAAGCAACTCAGTGAGACCCTGTCTCTAACTAAAATATAAAATAGGGCTAGGGATGTGACTCAGTGGTTGAGTGCCCCTGAGTCCAACCCTTGGTACAAAAAACAAAACAAAACAAAAAACAATTAATATAACAGTTTACTAATGCCTATCATGGTTTCTTTTTCTTTTTCTTTTTTTTTTTTTTAGTAATTTTTTAATGTTGAGACCCTAATAATACATTATTATTATGTGGTGTATTCATATAGTGAAATACCATGATGCCATTATATAGTGAAATACCATGATACCATGCAAGAATGTTTATTGTCATGGAAGCATGAAGACAATAAGTAAACAAAAAACACATTACTATGTTTATCTGTTTGTACATATGCCATAGATTCATGTAATAATAATTGTTTAATAGTGGGATTCAGGCTGATCTTGTTTTCTTTATACTTCTCTATATTATTTTAGTTTTCCAGAATGAGTTCATATCACTTTCAATATGAAAAAAAAAGCAAAGCTATGAAACGTTTTTTGATCATTGATCACATGTCTTTTCATTAGTATATAGTAAATGAAGACATTGTGCTAAATATTAAGGGGAAAAATAGTTCTTGTTTAGGATCATTGCTCTCTAGGGTTAAGATGGTGAGAGGAAATTGATGCAGGTGGCTCTGCAAACTTGTGTGGTAAGTGCACTACGAGGTGTGTGAGTGCATGTCCATAGGGATTCTGGGTACAGCAGCCACTGAGGACAAGGATAGGTAGCGTTTCAAAGGTGTGACAGATAGTTGTCATGTGAAAAGGAATCTCCATGCTGATGGAGGTGGTAGAAGTACTAATGAAAACGGTGAGCCTTTGGGAGAGAGTGTGAAGAAACTCTCCCTCGTTTGCCACTCCGGGTTTATCAGTGAATGGTGGCTCTGAAGCTGGGGAGGTGGGATGAATGCCTGTTAGAGTGCCTGGAATACCAGGGCGAAGATGGAGGCAGACTGGGAAATCTGTGGCAGGAGACCACGTGACAAGAACTGATACTGGGGTGTTAATCAACAAGTGAGATGTAGAAGTATTCGGAATGGGAGATAGGGAGAGGGATGATTGCTCTTTGTTAGGTGATGAGGTATCTTCCAGGGGAATGTATAAAAAGTGGAAAGAAGGTTTAGTAGATACGGCTGTGGTAAGGTTTTTTAGATGACACATTTGTGGGAAACCAACAAAAAGTAAAAAAAGCTTCAAGCTTGAGTTAAATGCAGAACAGTGAGTAGTGCATCTGAATAAAATCAGTCCTGTGGAATGTTCAGGCTTGTTTGTTTCTTTATCTTGAGAGGGTACAGGGAAATTAATATTAAACCTGATGAACATGGGAGAACTTGGTAAGAAATGCAGATTTATTCAGTGCCATAGCTGTTAGGAATCCTGTAGATAATTTATCATAGCAGAGATTGGAAAGCAGGAGCCTGGGAATTGGATTGGTTCTTTGGTTATTGCCTGGGAGCAGTGATGGCAGAGCTAAGTCAGGGTCATCCATGTTTTAGGCAGAGCACCAGCTCCCCATGGAGCTGTTCAGAGATGGGGACAAATAGCTGCAGCACCTATTCCTGCAAAGAAAGGTTTATGGGAACACAGGGCCAGCCACTTGTTTTCATATCATCTCTGCTCCTTTTGTTCTAGTGATGGTACAGTGTTGAGTAGTCATGATGGAGACCAGATGGCCTGTAAGCCTATTTACTATCTGGCCCTTTGTGATAAAGATTTCCAACCCCTGGTCTAGAAGATTTGTTGAAGTTGTCACTAAACAAAAGTAGCACGTTTGAAAAAAGTACTGTGCATTGTGTGAAGTGAGTCTTGTGGTAGTTGATATTGATGGAACTATGGCAAACATAGTTTTAGAGGTCTCACCTAAAGCCACTTACAGGACAAAAAGACATCAGCTTGACCTTGTGACACATTTGGAATTGATGTCACTTAGTCATCTGAATAAGGCTTAGCAGTAAAAGTCAGGACTGGAAATACCAACATGGATGTATTGATAAGCAGGGGTTACTGAAGCAATGAGTGAACAAGAAAGAGAGGCTAAAAGAATTGGAACAAGGGTAGAATTTTAGAAAGAAACTTTTGTTGCCTCAAATTAGACAGATGTGCAAATGAAGGGCAGAGACTGAAAAGCAGGGAGTAGAAAATTACAAGTGTAGAGACTAGTTTTTGTTTGATATTTGGACCTTGAAGATTTTGATTGTCACTTAAAGAGGCAGAAATTGAATCTGGCTTAACATACTCAGTACATTCTCTTTAATAATCAAAGCATTTACAGTTGAAATACAATATACACTTTTTTTTTTTTTCCTTTTAATTCAGATGATGGCGCAGCTGCATCTCCTGAGCTTGGGGACATGTCTCCTGAAGGGCCGCAGCCCCCAATGATCCTGCTGCAGCAGTTACTGGCCTCAGCCACCCAGCCATCGCCTGTGAAGGCCATATTTGATAAACAGGAACTTGAGGTACATTTGTATAAAGTTGAAAATTTTTAAATCAATGTATTAAATTGTGATTGACTTTTTTTTCTAGATGTATATTTTCTTAAGTGTTATGGAGTGCAACTTAAGAACAGACCAATCACCACGAGAAGTCCAAATTTGAGAGTCTTTATTGCTGCCCAAATAGTTCTTATGGCAAAATAGACTTTAACCATTATTATACACAGCAGAATACCTTAATATTAGTTAAAGAATGGGAAGGTTGAAGTTTAATCTTAGTTTGGATTTGTATAAATTGAAAAACTATACAAACTTTCAATTTGTATCAATTGAAAATGCAGTGTGTGTTAAACACTCATATATTCATGGGGTGATCTTTTTCCAGGAAATATTCCAGGAAATATGAGACTCATTAGTCCCATAAATATCCCACCTGTTGTTTGTTTCATTTCTCAAAAACTTTTGGGCATGCTTCGTTGCCGCAGGCACTCAGTGGTCCCTGTGCAGCGGAGGGTGTGAAGCAGGACTGTGTGCACTTGGGGTTGCAGGACATTCCAGAGTTCATGATTCTTATTAACAGAGGATAGTTTAGTGTACCTGGACTCCCCATTTTGAGAACCAAAACTCTTAGCTCACTTGGGCTCTGAATTATGAGCTTTTAGGATGAAGCCTGTCACTTCCAAGTTTCTTTGTCTTCATTGAAAAATCCTAGGCTTTGGACACTTCCTAAGCATTGGAAGGCTCCATGGGGTCCTCAGTTTCTTACAGATTCCTTGCTCACATGTTCAAAATAACAAATATTCAGCATCATGAGATGCAGCTGGGAATGAGAAACAGAGTCTTGCAAGTAGGTGGGCAGTTCCCCTCTACCAATCTTGGTGTACACATGTTCACTGGTTGATTGTTTCCCAGAGAGTAATCTTTAGTTTCCTTATTTTAAAATATCATGTTTAACCTTCTATAGTGGAGGGTTGATTTGGTGGTATGTGAGAGAGTTCCGTGTGTTTCTGGCCTGTGTTACACTGGAATGAGTTAGTACTTGGGATGAGCAGGCTGGCACTCAGTTACGGTGGGGGATGTCTTTTCTCTGCCCCCTTTCACTGTGCTTACTTTTTCACAGCCCAGGGCTGCTATGAAGTTTTGCTTAATGGACATTGATACTTGGCTGATTTATTAGACTGTGCTGAAGGAGTCAGGGAAGTTCTTTGACCACCACGTCTTTCCTCTGCAGTAAACTATGAAGTTTGGCTTTGTTGTTTTCTAACCTTTTAATCAATTCGCTTAAAAATATGCATATAAATCTGGGTTCTATACTTCTATCCAGCAGTCTTAGTAGACACTGGTCATTCACCTTTTTTAGTATAAATTAGCTGAGGGCACTTTGACACACCTCCCAGAACCTTCTCCTCTGCCTAGGCTGCTGCATTGGCTGTGTGTCAGTGTTTGGCTGTGGAGTCCACTCACCCTTCGAGCCCAGGGTTCGAAGACTGCAGCTCCAGTGAGGCCACGACACCAGTCTCTGTTCAGCACATCCGCCCTGCCAGGGTAAAGAAGCGCAAGCAGTCGCCAGTTCCTGCTCTGCCTATTGTGGTGCAGCTCATGGAAATGGGATTTCCTAGAAGGAACATAGAGTTTGCTCTGAAGTCACTCACTGGTGCTTCTGGAAATGCATCTGGCTTGCCAGGTATTCCATCTTTCCTTGTCAGTGTTTGTGTGCTTACCTTTCAGTGCTGTTGTAGTTTACGGTGCCCTGTATATGCTTGTCTCAGGTGTGGAGGCCTTGGTAGGGTGGTTGCTGGACCACTCTGATGTCCAGGTGACAGAACTCTCAGATGCGGACACAGTGTCTGACGAATATTCAGATGAGGAGGTGGTGGAAGACATGGATGATACAGCCTACCCTGTGGTCAGTGCCTTCTTGTGTCCTGCTTGTGTTATATTCTGAGTAGCTCAAATGTCAGTTTTCTCTGTTCCTTGAAAGAACCATGGAACTATATCTCATGGACTGTTCCATGAGACTCCCTTTTGTTGTGCTGTGCACAGAAGAGAGCTGTCTCTTTTGCTGCTGAAGTGATGATTGGGTTTTCTATATTATAATTACTTTCTTTAAGACATGCCCTATTTAAATATCTAATGATGTTGGGAAGGCATTAGAAGATATTTTATTTAAAAATTGGTATAATACTGATTTTTGATCTGAGTAAATTGTTTTATAGGATTCATTTGGAAATGCCTTGAAAGTTTTCTGTACTTATAGTTTTTGAGATTCATTTTCTGCCTATTATACTATTGTTTTTAAATGATGATTTTTATAGGAAAGACTAGTGTTTTTATTTCATAATATTGTAGATTTCCAGACTTATTTCTTATTAAATGGGTTTATCTAGTTCTCTCCCCCCCTTTTTTAAAAAATGTATTTATCTCTTGTAGTCTACTGGTGCTGTTGTGACAGAGAGTCAGACTTACAAAAAGCGAGCTGATTTCTTAAGTAATGATGATTATGCCGTGTATGTAAGAGAAAACATTCAGGTGAGTCACTTAGGCTGGAGCCTAGCTCATTTTTCATTTGGCATATATGTGAGCATCTCCTACATGCTGAACTTCAGTGAACAGAGGCCCCTGCTGTCAGGGAGCCTGCCTCCATGTGGTGGAAGACAAACATTAGACCCATCCAGTAAACCCTGTGGTCTGTTAGGAGGAGATACATACCATGGGAACAAGAAAGAACAGGCTAGGGTGAGGGATTGGAGTCAGGGTGCTTTATTGGGATAATGGTTGGGAGCTTGTTGGGAATGTGCAATGTATAAAGGCCTGCAGATGTGAAGGGGCAGCTCAGCAGCTGCCAGGAGAGGCCCCGGTACTTAGGCAGGCCACTGTGGCTGCAGCGAAGCGACTAGAGGATGGAGTTGCAAAAGGCGGGTAATTGGGGCCAGAACTGGAGGACTGTCTGCACAGTGGACATGGTGCAGAGATGTTATTTTTCTTATCCCCGTTTGTGACCCTTTTATAATTTGTTTGTAAACAAATTATTTCTTTTATTTTAAAACAAATAATTTTATATTTGTTTTTCTTATATCTTTCTTTAATGTCAACTAACTTGCTTTGGCCATATTTGTTTTATATAGTCCTATATCCACCGTAAATCCTTTGTTTTCACATTCAGATTCTCTTTTTTTAGTGTATTTCAGAGAAAAAAAAATCTCAAATACCTGATTTTACCTATGTCATTATATATCTCTGATGAAGAATTTCCTTTTTTAACATAATGACCTTTACTTTCCAACAAAATAAATAATAATTCCTTAATATCATCTCGTATCCAGTGATTGCTGAGGTTTTCCCAATTTTCTCAAAAATGGCTCTTTATGATTAGTCCCCTGCCCCCTAATTTGGATATAAGGAGATCATATACCTTACTTTCAGCATATCGTAAGTCTCGTAATCTAGAATAGTTATCCCTTGTCTTAGACAGATCAGGCTACCATAGCAATACCATAGACTGGATAACTTAAGCCACAAACATTATTTTCACAGTTCTGGAGGTCTGAAATCCAAGTTCAAGGGATTGAATTGGTTTCTGCTGAGGGCTCTCTTCCTGGCGTATATAGATAGCCAACCTTCTCACTGTATACATACATACAGTGGGTGAGGGGAGCAGGAATAAGCAAGAAAGTTCTGATATCTCTTCTTGCAAGGACACTAATCCTAGCTGGGCACCTATGGTGCATTTCTTTCTTTCTTTCTTTCTTTCTTTCTTTCTTTCTTTCTTTCTTTCTTTCTTTCTGGAACTGGGGATTGACCTCAGGGACACTTGGCCACTGAGTCACATCCTCAGCCCTATTTTATATTTTATTTAGAGACAGGGTCTCACTGAGTTGCTTTGGACCTTGCTAAGTTGCTGAGGCTGGCTTTGAACTCACGATCCTCCTGTCTCAGCCTCCCAAGTGTCTGGATTACAGGCGTGTGCCACCGTACCTGGCACATTCCTTTAATTTTAGCAATTTGGAAGGTTGAGGAAGGAGGATCCTAACTTTGAGGCCAGCATCAATAGCTTCATCTCAAAAGGGGTTGGGGTTGTGGCTTAGTGGTAGAGGGCCTCTGGGTTCAAGCCCCAGTACCATCAAAAACCAAAACAAAATAAAACACGCTAATCCTTTGTATTAGGGCCCTGCCATTATGACTTCATTTAACCTTATTCAATTCCTTTGAGGCCCTAGATCTTAATACAGCTACATTGAGAGTTAGGGCTTCAACACATGGATTTTGGGGGAACATAGACATTCAGTCATAAAACATACTTCTCTTCCTCCTGTTCCTTCCTTGTCTTTTGTTTGTTTGTTTCTTTGTTTTTTGGTTTTTGGGCCACAGCTGTCCTCTAAATGTCTTAAATTCTGGTATTGGCGGTGGCTTCCCTGTGGTCGTGGTTAACATCTTCTTTTGTCTCTGTTTCTTCAATAAAGAGTTATTTATACTCAGGCTGAGTCTCAGGCAGGAAGAATTCATAGGTGGCATTATGCTCCTTCTTGCCTCTTGTTGACGGGTATGCAGAATTGGGTGGGTTAGATCTTGTCAGCCTGCTCCTTCCATGATGAAGTTCTTCATGAATCATTCATCTCCTGTAGCCATAAATGTCGTCTCCTAGACCAATCATTAGGGACTGCATTGTGGGGGATTTCTAACACTGCCATCTCTTTGAATTTATTAGCTAGAGTTCTTGCTGTGGAAAAAAATTCTTATCAATTCTGATTATTTTTTATAATGCCATTTTTACAGGCATTATATGCATATATATAAATGCATGATTTATTTTGTGAGCATTGATAAATTTTCAGAATGATGCACTGGTGCTCTGGTGCTTGTAAAGGTGCCCAAGAAGCTTTGGTTTGTTTTTATCATGAGGATGAATTAATTCATTGACTTTAGGATTTGATGAGGTTGAGGTATGATTCCTTTTGATGATCAGACTGTTCTTTTGAGTGAACCCAATAATTGTGTTCCCTTGTTTTATGGCCAAGTTAATCCAGTCTCATCTTGTATATTTCCTGCCCCAGACATAGAGCCAGCCAGTTTTCTAAAGAGCCCTGGTTCCATTTAGTGTAAATAATATTTGGACCTGCACTATAGGCACTAAACAAAATTTTAAAAAACAGAATACTACTAATGATGGTTCATTTCATCTAGATACACTATACTGGACTTTTAATTTTATTTCAATTTTAGGTGGGAATGATGGTTAGATGCTGTCGAACATATGAAGAAGTGTGTGAGGGCGATGTGGGCAAAGTCATCAAACTGGATAGAGATGGATTACATGACCTCAACGTTCAGTGTGATTGGCAACAGAAGGGGGGCACTTACTGGGTTAGGTATATTCATGTGGAACTTATAGGTGAGCACATTCTTAATATTAAGTTCTTTTGCTTTATTCTTATAGACAGAGTTCCCAGAAATGAATACTAATTATAGTGCATTTCATTGTTGAATTCTCTAGGCTATCCTCCACCAAGTTCTTCTTCTCATATCAAGATTGGTGATAAAGTACGAGTGAAGGCCTCTGTTACCACACCGAAGTACAAGTGGGGATCTGTGACTCATCAAAGTGTGGGAATTGTGAAAGGTAATATTATCCAGGGAATAAAATTCCAAATGTTGACTTTCCATCAACTCAGGGTACACTCCTTCCACCCCATTTAAAGATAAGAAAAATAACAAACGTGAAAAAGAAAGCCTCATGATAGTAGTTGGGGCTTTTTGTTTTTGGTATGGAGAGTTGAACCCAGGGGTGCTTTACCACAGAGCTACATCATCAGTCCTTTTATATTTTTTATTTTGAGACAGGACCTTACTAAGTTGCTGAGGCTGTCCTCCTCAAACTTGGAATTCTCCTGCTTCAGCCTCCTGAGTCACTGGGATTACAGGCTTGTGCCATCATATGATGGCTTTGATCAGACATGATTAAGGAAATGTGGTTTTTCCTTGATCCATTAGCTACAGAGTGGTCTTATCTGATGTTAGGGTTCTATTATTCTGTCAGTTGTTCTGCCCTTGGTCAAGCCAGCTCCCAACTTTTAGGGACTGCTTTTTTTTTTTTAATTTAATTTTTTGATTCATTGAACACAAATGGAGTACAGCAATTGTTTTTCTGGTTGTACACAAAGTAGAGTCACACCATCTGTGTATTCCTACATGTACACAGGGCAATGATGTCTGTCACACACACTGTTATTATTCTTACCCCCCAACTTGGGCAACCCCACCCCTCCCTTCCCTCTATGCTGTCTATCCTTTCTCCATTCTTGCCATCATTCCACCCCACATTATGCATCATCATTCACTTATCAGAGAGACCATTCAGCCTTTGGATTTTTGGGATTGGCTAATCTCACTTAGCATAATAGTCTCCAACATCATCCATTTACCTACAAATGCCATAATTTTATTCTTCTTTATGGCTGAGTAACATTCCATTGTATATATATACCACAGTTTCTTTATCCATTCATCTATTGAAGGACATCTAGGTTGGTTCCACAATCTAGCTATTGTGAATTGAGCAGCTGTGAGCATTGATGTGGCTGCATGATGTGGCTGTAGTAATCTGATTTTAAGTCCTTTGGGTATAGGCCAAGGAGTGGGATAGCTGGGTCAAATGGTGGATCCATTCCAAGTTTTCTAAGGAATCTCCACACTGCTCTCCAGAGTGACTGCACCAACTTGCACTCCCACCAGCATCTTATGAGTGTACCCTTTTCCCCACATCCTCGCCAACACCTGTTGTTGCCTGTATTCTTAATAAAAGACATTCTAGTTGGGGTAAGATGAAATCTTAAGGTGGTTTTGATTTGCATTTCTCTTATAACGAGGGATGTTGAACATTTTTTCATAAATCTGTTGATTGCTTATAGATCTTCCTCTGTAAAGTGTCTGTTCATTTCCTTGGCCCATTTGTTGATTGGGTTATTAGTGTTCTTGGTGTAAAGATTTTTGAGCACTTTGTAGATTCTGGAGATTAGTGCTCTATCTGAAGTGTGTGTGGCAAAGATTTTCTCCCACTCTGAAGGCTCTCTCTTCACATTGCTGATTGTTTCCTTTGCTGAGAAAAAGCTTTTTAGTTTGAATCTATCCCAATCATTGATTCCTGCTTTTATTTCTTGCGCTTTGGGAGTCATATTAAGGAAATCTGGTCCTAGGCCAACATGATGAAGATTTGGACCTATTTTCTCTTCTATTAGGTGCAGGGTCTCTGGTCTAATTTCTAGGTCCTTGATCCATTTTGAATTGAGTTTTGTACACGGTGAGAGATATGGGTTTAGTTTCATTTTGCTGCATATGGATTTCCAATTTTTAGGGACTGCTTTTTATCTTTTATGTAGTACAAAATTTAGGACTGTATTTAAGAAAAAGAAATACGCAAATATTGGGAGTTAGGGTCATGAAGCATAAAATTCTCCTCAGGTTGTATTTAATGAGAAATTGAGATAGCCAAACATATGGCACACTCTGAAAAGTATATTCATGTTAATACTTACTTTAAAGTGTGTTCATTTTAACACTTGCACAAGAAAGAATTAAATATGCAATTTAAACACTTCTGATGTGACAATTGGTATATCTGCAGTAGATGGGAATGTTGTTAGAGTTTCTCAGGTTATGTGAGAACAAATGGCTTATTTAATATATAACTTTTTAAAAACATTTTTCTTAAGGTATTCTTAAAGACTTACAAATCAAAAATTTTAAAAAGAATTGGTTTCTAAGTCAATGTTTTGAGTGGCAAATTACTTTTATTAAAGGAGAAGAGAAGTCTTAACATTATTAGTTTGGTTTTTATTCCCTAACATACTGAAGGTACCAAAAGAAATTTTGGATGTGGTGTAATTAAAAATTTCTCAGTGGTTCAGTCTCTAGTGGTCCTTCCCCTCCCCAACGCAACTTCCTACTGTGGAAAATTATAAACATATGAAAAGTAGAAAGTATCATATAATGAATCTCCACATGTCATTAGGTTGAATGGTGATCAATTCATTACTAAAATTCATCCTTGGTTCTTTCTTTTGATTATTTCGAAGCTACTTCCTGATGTTAAGTGTCCATTTTATCTGCAAGTATCTAGGCACATACTTCTGAAAGATAAGGACTCTTTAAAATGTACATAACTGCCATTTTACATGGCTAGGCATATTTTAATTTTAGTTGTGGGTTTATAGTCATGGTAAAGATGTCTCAGATGCTTTCTGTTCTTTAATAGCTTTCAGTGCCAACGGGAAAGATATCATTGTCGACTTCCCTCAGCAATCTCACTGGACTGGCTTATTGTCAGAAATGGAATTGGTGCCTAGTATTCATCCTGGGGTTACGTGAGTTTTAATTTTAATGATTGCTAAATTCTTTTGTGGGAGGAAGGGTATTCTTTTGATTTAAGTTTAATAAATTCATCTCTTTCTTATCAACTCAATGATTATTTTAAAAATAGGTGTGATGGCTGTCAAATGTTTCCTATCAATGGATCCAGATTCAAATGCAGAAACTGTGATGATTTTGATTTTTGTGAAACATGTTTCAAGACTAAAAAGCACAACACCAGGCATACTTTTGGCAGAATAAATGAACCAGGTAGGGTAGATTGGTTATCCATTGAATATTGCTAGTGAGATGATTACTGTGGGCATCAACGTATTAGAGTTTTTTTGGTAGGTTCCTATATAAATAGTGAGCACAGTTAGACAGAAGGGTTGGTCATGCTCACTGCTGACTGTTTTTTTTTTTTTAAGTAAGGGGGGAATTAAGGTAATACGTTTTGTTTATCCATTTGTCTGTTAGTGGACATTTGGGTTGTTTTTTGCCTTTTGGCTGTTGTGAGTAATGCTGCTGTGAACTTTGATATTCAGGTATCTATTTGGGTCCTTGTTTTCAAAACTGTTGAGTGCGTACCTAGGAGTGGACTTTGCAAGGTCATTTGGTAGTTCTTTGTTTCATTTTTGGAGTTACTGCCAAGGTACTTTTAAGATTAGCTGCTTCATTTTATATTCCCACCAGCAGTGCAAATGGGTTTAATTATTTCCACATCCTCACCAACGCTTGTACTTTTCTAGGTTTTGATAATGGCCATTCTGGTGGGGGAGAAGTGGTATCTCCTCTGACTCCCCGCCCCCCATACCCTGTATTAAATCCAGGGGCACTTAACCACTGAGCCATATCCCTAGCCCTTTGTTTTAAATATTTTATTTAAAGACAGGTTCTCTGAGGTTGGCTTTGAACTTGAAGTTCTCCTGCCTTAGCCTCCTGAGCCGCTGTGATTACAGGTGTGCACCACTGTGCCTGGCTCAGTGTGATTTTGATTTCAATTTCCCTAATGACAAATATGTCAAACTTCTTTCATGGTTTTTTTTTTCTTTTTCTCTTGGCTTTTGTATACCTTCTTTGAGGAAGTATCTTTTCAAGTCCTTTGTCCATTTAAACATTTTTGCTGTTCACTTGCAAGAGTTCTTTGTGTATTATGGATATTACACCCTGATCAGATTAAGTATTTGCAAATATTTTATCCCGTTCTGTGGGTTGTCATTTTACTCTGCAGAGAAGTTCTTAATTTTAATGAAGTTCCCCTTTCTCCTTTGTTGCTTGTGCATTGGCATTTTGTTTACTTTTGTTGTCAATTTAACCATTGCCAAATTGAAGGTCATGAACATTAGACCCTGTTTCTTTCTAAGAATTTTGTAGATTTCGTTTTTAAATTTAGCTGTTTGATCCATTTTGAGTTGATTTTTAAACATATAGTCTAAGGGTCCAACTTCATTGTTTTGTACATGCACGTCCATTGTTCCCAGCACCACTGGTTAAATAGACTGTCCTTTAGGCTTCTTGGCTCTCTTGCGGAAAGCCAGGTGGCCATGGATATGAGGGTTTATTCTAGGTTCTCATTTCTGGTCTGTTTTTCTGTTTGTCTATCCTTATGCCAGGTACCTGTGATAGCTTTGTAATAAACTTAGAAATTGGGATGTGTGAGGCCTCCAAATTTCTTTTTCTTTTTCAAGTTTGTTTTGTCTATTTGATGTCCCTTGAAATTCTGGATGAATTTTGGAGTAAATTTTTCCACATTTGTTAAAAAGAAGAAAAAAGCCATTGAAATTTTTTTTTAGGGATTATATTGAATCTTTATGGTACTCTGGGTAACATCCTCATTTTAATGTCAAGTCTTTGCATTTACTTCAGTAAAAAAAAAATTAAAGTCTTCTTTAATGTTTTTCAACAACATTTTGTCATTTTTGGTGTACAAGTTTTTCACCTTCTTGGTTAAAATTATTCCTATGTATTTGTTTTTCATGCTATTTCAAATGGAATTTAAAAAAAAAATTCCATTTTGGGAATATTTGTTGTTAGTGTATAGAAACTTTTTTTGGTGGCTAATGTATGCATAAACTGATTTTTGTGTGTATCCTACAACTTTGCTGACTTTAATTAGCTCTAATGGTTTTTTGTATGAATTCTTCTGAGTATTCTACATATTAAGATAATTTCATCTATAAACAGAGGTAATTTTAATTCCTTTTTTTTTTTTTTGCTACTGGGGATTGAACCCAGGGGCACTCCACCACTGAGCCACATCCCCAGCCCTGTTTTGTATTTTACTTAGAGACAGGGTCTCACTGAGTTGCTGAGGCTGGCTTTGAACTCGTGATCCTCCTGCCTCAGCCTCCCAAGTGCTGGGATTATAGGCGTGCGCTACCAGGCCCGGCTTAATTCTTTTCTTTTCAATTCAAATGCCTTTATTTATTTCTCCTCCTCCTGCCCCTACCCCTCTAATCATTCAGCCTTTTTTCCCCATATTGCCTCTGCCCTATTCTCTAGTCATCCTTTTTTTGGGCAATCCTCTTTTACCTTATATTTTACTTAACCTCTCTCTAGGAAGTATTTGACCTTCCCATTTGTGTTTTCTAAATTGTTACTTTTCAGTTCTTAATTCTAGGTATTTTTATTACCTCTTCATCTCAGTTCAGTCTACTTTGAACATATTCATTAGGTTCTTTTTATTATGTTTTTTTTGTGGTGCTGGTGATCGAACTCAGAAGCTGCATGCATGGTAGGCAAGTGTTCACTACTGAACTGCACACCCTATTCATTAAGTTCTTGTTTTTAATTATTGCATTTATCAGTTCTAGTCTATTTTTTTTTTAGATAGTTTTCAGTTCACTACTAAAATATTCTATAGTTTCTTGCTTTATCAAACACAGTGAGCATAGTTAAAGTCTGTGTCTTATAATTTTGTGGGTCTACTTATATTAATTTCTGGGAGTTTTTAGTCATGTTTTCTTATCTCCTCATGTACTGTTATATTCTGGATTATATGGAAAAATTATTTCTTGAATCAATTTGAGGGTATTATTCTCTTTCTTCAGTGATTGAGGGAGAGAGGGTTATTCTGCCAGGAATTAGTGGTAAGTAGCTATCTGAGCTCACCCTAGTCAACTTTCAGTCATTGAGAAGATTTCATGCTGAGGTACAGTCTGTAAAAAAGACAAAAACCAAAACCAAAACCAACCAAACAAAAACCTTTCACAGTTCACCCTTCTTTGTATTTCCTCTTGGGATCTCAAGTGCAGGTTGTTTTCTGTGGACATCTCTCCTGCTCCTGGTCTTCTCTGGACTGCAGTGCCTGTCCCCTTCCCTTTCCAAGGCTGACAGAGTGCCATGTGTCAGGGGCTCCGTGTAGAACCTGACAAGATAACAATCAGGGAAGATTAGCCTGTGATCCAGGGTGTGCCTCATCTGCATGCTTCCATTGGGTTGCCAGTATTCTGTAGATGCTGGCCTTGCCATTCTCCACTATCTCATTAATTCTAATACTTTCAAGATGCTCATTTTTTGAATGTTTGGTTTTTTGAATGTTGTCTGGTTCTTCCATTTGTACTCAATGGGAAAGGCTAATTGAATTTCTGTATTTGCCATTAGTGGATATGGAAGCACAGATTTGTTTTGTTCTCTGCATTTATAAAAGCATTTTTATTTTTTGTGGTGTTGGGAATTGAACCCAGCCCTTCTGTATGCTAGGCAAGTGCTGAACCATTGAACCATATTCCCAGCCCCTATAGGTGTTTTTAATAAGAATATTTTCTGTGAGGACTATTACTGAACTAGTCTCACAACCTGTCTGAGTCCTTTTTGTTTGGAAATACACTGTATTATTATCTTGGAGATTTAAGTGGAATAAATTAAAGCATTATATAGACTTCATAATTTGGTGTAAAATACCTTGATTAGATTTTTGAAATCATTTTTGGTATTTATTAACTATGATTTTCAATAAAGTAAGAAGTTCATCTGTATATAATAAAATATTCTTGATTTCTTGGTCATGAAGATTCTTTCCCACTTCACTAAGTGTTAACTCTCTTTTTGACCATGTGAAATAGGACAGTCTGCAGTCTTTTGTGGCCGTTCTGGAAAACAGCTGAAGCGCTGTCATAACAGTCAGCCAGGAATGCTGCTGGACAGCTGGTCCCGCATGGTGAAGAGTCTGAACGTGTCTTCCTCTGTGAACCAGGCTTCTCGTCTCATTGATGGTACTGAGCCCTGCTGGCAGTCGTCTGGGTCGCAAGGAAAGGTAGTGTGCAGCGGGACAGGGCAGGGAATCCGGAAGCACGTTCGTTTAGGTTTTGTATTTTAGATTTTTAAAATGAACTTTGAAAAACCTGGAGTTTTACTAATGGTACCTGTCAGTACTCGTTGTATTTTCACGTCATAAATTATTTTGAAATAACAGACTAACATGCCATCCAGTTTTTATTGTCAAGAGATTTTAAACAGTATAAGTAACAGATTTTATCTAATCAATTGATAGAGGGTGTTGTAGGGTGTTGTCCTTTTCTGCAAAAAAGCTGTGAATTCCAAATCTGGCTCTGGTGAGAAGTTTTTTTTTTATTAGGATGACCTAAGGTCTTTGGCAAGTCCTTGTGATTGCACTGACATGGGTTTACCTCTAGAGGGCCTATAGGCAGACTTGGGAAGAGGTTTATTTCCTCCATCTTGATCCAGTGTTTTCTCTTACCCACTCCTTTTTTTTTTTTTTTTTTTGGTACTGGGGATTGAACTTGGGCACTCAACCACTGAACCACATCCCTAGCCCTGTTTTGTATTTTATTTAGAGATAGGGTCTCACTGAGTTGCTTAGCGCCTCACTGTTGCTGAGGCTGGCTTTGAACTCAAAATCCTCCTGTCTCAGCCTCCCAAGCTGCTGGGATTATAGGTGTGTGTCACCATGCCTAGCTTCTCACCCATTTTTGATGGTATGAAGGAGCACCCTTGGTCTGGAGTCATAAATATATCATTTCTTGGACTTTGAGTGATGGTATGGAAGAATATTCTTGTTTCTGCCAGGGTAATGCATTATTCTCTTACGCTATATTTTATGTTTAAAAAATATATAAATTAAAGCTTCAGTGATACTATTTTAGTATTTTAATAGCTGAATTTTGCTGAGAATGTGTATGTTTTGTTTTTGTTTTCTTTAAAGCATTGGATTCGTTTGGAGATTTTCCCTGATGTTCTTGTTCATAGATTAAAAATGATAGTGGATCCTGCTGACAGTAGCTATATGCCTTCCCTGGTTGTGGTGTCAGGTAACAGAATTAATTTCTCAAAATAAAGTATCTTCTATCTTTTAATAAAACTCCTTTGATTCCTTGACTTTTTCTTTTTCTAGGTGGAAATTCCCTTAATAACCTAATTGAACTAAAGACAATCAATATTAACCCCAGTGACACCACAGTGCCTCTTTTGAATGACTGCACAGAGGTAAGTAGCAGTGGTCCTGCTTCTTTTTAGTGATTTAGAGATGGTAAGGGCGGTGCCTTGACTATTTGTATACTAGCATTGAGCCCCCTTTTTTCCATTCTAACTAAATATACTTGTTTTAAAACTTAATATTATCTTGGCAACTTGTTTTATACAACTTGAATCTGCTGTTTATCAGATCAGCTTAAAAAGGAAACAAAACAGATTTCATTCTTACTCTTTACAGTACGGGTAAGTGCCCCTGATAAAAGTCAACAGGCATTCAATTGAAGGTGCTGTTTGCATCCACAGATTTTTGTCATCATTAAATATATTTTAGTGTGCAGTGGTTTTTCTGACCATGTATGTGACATTGAAATTACTTTTTTATTGTCATAACCTTTGATGTCAATTGCTGAACTTGTCATGTGGTAGCAATCTTTCAATTGTTAATAAGGTAACTTTCAGAATGAGTTCGAGTTTATTGTATTTCTTAAAAATTCTAAGAATCATTGAGGGCTGTTGTTTTTTAAAAATATTTTAGTTGTACGTGGACATAATACCTTTATTTATTTATTTTTATGTGGTGCTGAGAATTGAATTTAGTGCCTCACACATGTGAGGCAAATGCTTTACCACTGAGCCACATCCCCAGCCCAATTGAAGGCTTTTTCAGGCAGCAAGTACTATAGCTCAGTGAGATTCTCTTCTCTCAAATCCTCCAGTAAATCTTTCCACATAAGATATAAGCACTATTCTAATATATAAAGTGTATTTAAATTATATCAAATTATTACAGTTTTCTCTAGTACCTGCACTATTGTTGTGTGAGGACTAATTTAATTGGTACAGTGATAGGAGATAATAATATCATATTTATCCAAACTTGAGGAGTTTACTTTTAAATTATTAAATGCAGTATGGCGTGTGTGTGTGTGTGTGTGTGTGTGTGTGTGTGTGAGAGAGAGAGAGAGAGAGAGAGAGAGAGAGAGATATACTGGGGATTGAACCAGGGTCTTTGAGAATGGTAGGCAAGTGCTCTGCCACTGATCTACACCCCAACTCTATCATTCCTTCTTGTTTTCTAAGCTTTATTTGAAATTGACAATAATTGCATATGTTTATGGAGTAAAGTGCAGTTTTTCATTACATGTGAATGTTGTGGGATGATCAAATCAGACTAATATATTCATTTAAAATATTGATCATTTTTTGTGGTGAAAACATTTAAAATTCTCTAAACTATTTTGAAATATACAATACTATAGTTGCTGTTTATTCTTTTTTAAAATTTGTTCTAATTAATCACACATGATAATGCATTTTGACACATCATACATAAGTGGAGTATAACTTCTCATTCTTCTGGTTGTACATGATATAGAATTACACTAGTCGCATAATCATATATGCACATAGGGTAACAATGTCCAATTCATCCTACTGTCCTTCCTACTTCCATACCCTCTCCCCTCCCTTTACTCCCCTCTGTCTAATCCACAGTATCTCTATCCCTCTCTATGCTCCCCACCCCTTATTGTGAATTAGCATCTGCTTATCAGAGAAAACATCCTTTGGTTCTTTGGGGTTGGCTTATTTTGCTTAGCCTGATATTCCCTAGCTTCATCCATTTACTAGCAAATGCCATAATTTCTTCTTTAGGGCCAAGTAATATTCCATTGTGTATATACACCACATTTTCTTTATCCATTTGTCTGTTGAAGGGTACCTCAGTTGATTCCATAGTTTAGCTATTGTGGATTGAGCTACTATAAACATTGATGTGGCTGCATCAAGGTAGTATGCTGATTTTAAGTCCTTTGTGTATAAACCAAGGAATGGAATGACTGGATCAAATTGTGGTTCCATTCCAGTTTTCTGAGGAATCTCCATACTGCTTTCCATAATAGTTGTACCATTTTGCATTTCCACCAGCAATGTATGAGTGTTCCTTTTTCTCCACGTCCTCACCAACATTTATTGTTGCTTGTATTCTTGATAATTGCTGTTCTGATTGGAGTAAGATGAAATCTTAGAGTAGTTCTGATTTGCGTTTCTCTAATTGCAAGAGATGATGAACATTTTTTCATGTGTTTGTAGATTGATTGTATTTCTTCTTCTGTGAAATGTCTGTTCAGTTCCTTAGCCCATTTATTGATTGGGTTATTTGTATTTTTTGATGTTAAGTTTTTTGAGTTCTTTATATTTCCTGGAGATTAATGCTCTATCTATGGTGCAGGTGGTGAATATTTTCTCCCATTTTGTAGGCTTTCTCTTCACATTATTGTTTCCTTTGCTATGAAGCTTTTTAGTTTGATTCCATCCCCTTTATTGATTCTTGATTTTCCTTCTTGTGCTTTAGGAATCTTGTTAAGGCAATCAGTTCCTAAGCTGACATAGTGGAGATTTGGGCCTACTTTTTCTTTTAGTAGGCACAGGGTCTCTGTTCTAGTGCCTAAGTCCTTAATACACTTTGAGTTTTGTGCAGGGTGAGAGATAGGGGTCTAATTTCATTTTATTACATATATACCAGCACCATTTGTGGAAAAGGCTATCTTTTCTGTAATGTATGGTTTTGGAGCCTTTGCTAGAATGAAATTGTATTTATGTGGGTTTGTCTCTGTGTCTTCTGTTCTGTACCATTGGTCCATATGTCTGTTTTGGTGCCAATACCATGCCATTTTGTTATTATAGCTCTGTAGTATAATTTAACAGTCTCCTTCTTTACTTTTCTTGCTGAGGATGCTTTGGCTATTCTGGGTCTCTTATTTTCCCAAATAAATTTCATCATTGCCTTCTCTATTTCTGTGAAGAATGTCAGTGGGATTTGAATAGGAATTGCATTAAACCTACATAATGCTTTTGGTAGGATGGCCATTTTGACAATGTTAATTCTGCCTATCCAAGAGCATGGGAGATCCTTTCCATCTTCTAAGGTCTTCTTCAATTTCTTTCGTTAGTGTTCGGTAGTTTTCATTATAGAGGTTTTTGATCTCTTTTGTTAGATTGATTCCCAAATATTTTATTTTATTTTTTGAGGCTATTGTGAATGGTAGTTTTCCTAATTTCTCTTTCAGTGGATTCATCACTGATATATAGGAATACATTTGATTTATGGGTATTGATTTTATCTCCTACTACTTGCTGAATTCATTTATTAGTTCCAGAAGTTTTCTGGTGGAATTTTTTGGGTCTTCTAAATATAGAATCATGTCATTGGCAAATAGTGGTAGTTTGAGTTCTTCTTTTCCTGTTCGTATCCCTTTAATTTTTTTCTTCTGTCTAATTGCTCTGGCCAGAGGCTCTAGGACTATATAGAGTAGAAGTGGCAAAAGAGGGCATCCTTATCTCATTCCAGTCCTTACAGGGAATGCTTTCAAGTTGTGTTCATTTAGAATGATGTTGGCTTTGGGTTTAGCATAAATAGCTTTTGTATATTCCTACTATCCCATTTTTCCTAGTGTTTTGAACATGAAGGCATGCTATATTTCATCATTGCCTTTTCTATATCTCTTGAAATGATTGTATGTTGAACCAACCTTGTATATAATTTGCCATAATTTTATTGAGAAACAGGGATATTGGTCTGAACTTTTCTTTCCTTGATGTGTCTTTTTCTGATTTTGGTATCAGGGTGGTGCTAGCCTTATAGAATGAGTTTGGAAGGTTCCCTCCTTTTCTAGTTCATGGAATAATTTAAGGAGGATTGGTTTTAATTTTTCATCAAAGGTCTTCTACTGAGAATCTGTCTGGTCCTGGGGTTTTCTTTCTTGGTAGGCTTTTGATGGTGTCCTTAATTTCATTACTTGAAATTGATCTGTTTAAATTGTGTATGTCCACCTGATTCAATTTGGGTAGTTCATATGTCTCTAAAAGTTTGTCAATGTCTTCAAGATTTTCTATTTTATTGGGAGTATAGATTTTCAAAACAGTTCCTGATTATTGTTTGTATTTTATTGTGTCTGTTGTGATACTTCCTTTTTCATTGTGAATGTTAGTAGTTTGAGTTTTCTCTCTTTCTCTTTGTTAACGTGGCTAAGGGTTTATCAATTTTATTGATTTTTTTCAAAGGACTAACTTTTTGTTTTGTCAATTTTTTCCATTGTTTCTTTTGTTTCATTTTCATTGTTTTCAGCTCTGATTTTAATTAGTCTGTCTTCTGGTTTTGGTATTGATATGGTCTTCTTTTTCTAGGGCTTTGAGATGTAATGTTAGGTTGTTATTTGTTGACTTTCTATTCTTTCAATGAATGAGCTCAATGCAGTGAACTTTCCTCTTAGTACTGCCTTCATAGTGTCCCAGAGATTTTGATATGTTGTATTGCTATTTTCATGTACCTCTAAGCTTTTTAAAATTTTATCCCTGATTATGCCCATTCAGTAGCATATTATTTAGTCTCCAGGTGTTGGAGTAGTTTCTATTTTTTATTTTATCTTTGATTTCTAATTTCATTCTATTATCTGATAGAATGCAGGGTATTATCTCTATATTTTTGTATTTATTAAGCATTGCTTTGTGGCCTAAGATATTGTCTGTTTTAGAAAAGGATCCATGTGCTGCTGAGAAGAAAGTGTATTTGCCTATTGATGGATACAATATTCTATATTTGTCTGTTGAGTCTAAATTATTGATTGTATTATTTAGTTCTATAGCCTGTTTAGTTTTTGATTGAGGATGTATCCAACGTGAGAGAGGTATGTTAAAGTCACCCAGTATTATTGTGTTGTAGTCTCTTTGATTCTTGAAATTGAAAGGATTTGTTTGAAGTACATAGATGCTCCATTGTTTGGGGCATAAATATTTACAATTGTTATGTCTTGTTGTTGTATAATTCCTTTAAGCAGTATGAAATGTCCTTCTTTCTCCCTTCCGATTAACTTTGGCTTGAAGTCCACTTTATTTGATATGAGAATAGAAATTCTTGCTTGATTATGCGATCCATGAGGGTCATATTTTGTCCCACCCTTTCACCTTCAGCCTGTAGATGTCTTTTTATGAGGTGAGACTCTTGGAGACAGCATATTGTTGGGTCTTGTTTTTTAATTCAGTCTGCCAGCCTGTGTCTTCAATTGATGAGTTTAGACCATTAACTTTCAAGGTTATTATTGAGATATGATTTGTATTGCTGGTCATTTTTGTTTATTTCTGGTTTTCATTTGAATTGGTTTCATTTTTGATTGACTATTCCTTTAGTGTAGTTCCTTCCTTTGATGGTATTCACTTTTTATTTTTTTCATTTTGTCTTCATGGAATTTTTGATTGAGACTATTCTATAGGCAGGCTTTCACAATTCTAGTTGTGAATTCTTTTAACTTTTTTTTATCATGGAAGGTTTTTATTTCATCTTCAGATCTGAAGCTTAATTTTGCTGGATATAGATTGGCATCCATTTTCTTTCAGAGTTTTGTATATATTATTTCAGGACTTCCTAGCTTAGAGAGTCTGTTGAGAAATCAGCTGAGATCCAGATTGGTTTCCCCCACATGTAATGTGATATTTTTCTCTCCCAGCCTTTAAAATTCTATCCTTAGTCTGTATGTTAGGCATTTTCATAATAAAACGCCTTGGGGTGGGTGGATCTGTGGTAATTTGGTACATTTGGGGTTCCATAAGCCTCTTGTATTTGATTTTCCATTTCATCCTTTAGGTTTGGAAAATTTTGTGATGTTATTTCATTCACAAGATTGTGCATTCCTTTGGTTTGTATTGCCACATCTTCATCTATCCTGGTAAATCTTAAATTTTGTCTTTTCATGTTATTCCATAATTCTTGGAAGTTCTGTTCATGGTTTCTTAACATCTTCTCTTTGTGGTCAGCTTTATTCTCATTATTATATATTTTGTCTTCAATGCCTGAAGTTCTGTCTTCCAAATGGTCTAGTCTGTTGGTGATGCTTTCCATTGAATTTTTAATTTGGTTTACTGATTCCTTCATTTTGAGTATTTATTCTTGATTTCTTTTCAGAATCTTTATCTCTTTATTGAAGTGATCTTTTGTCTCCTGAATTTTATCGTTGATTTCATGTCTTATATCATCCTTTTCATTGTGAATCAGTTTAACTATGTACATTCTAAATTCCTTCTCTGACATTTCTTCTACTGTGTTGTCATTGGATTTTGTTATTGAATTATCTTGGTTTCTTTGGGGTGCTTTGTTCCCTTGTTTTTTCATGTTGTTTGTATGTCTGCCCATCTTGCATGTGGATCTGAGGCAGTACGGTTTCTACCCTATAGACTTATAGTTTAAACCTTAAACTTAAGGTTTCCAGTACCTTGCCTTTAAGGGGGAGACAGATAATAATAGTAGCAAATGCATACAATATACAATCTTAAACCAAATAGCTCCTATTAGGATGTCTACAGTTTTGTCACAAGAAACAGAAATGTTCAATTATTGTCCACAGTATAAACAGTTTAGTTTGCAAAAGGGTTTACAATTTCAAATGATGGGTGGACAGAGAGAAACCATAAGTGATGTAGAATGTGATGTTTATAAGGAGGAGGAGAAAAGATAGAAGTAAAAAGTTATAGGAAGAATGAAAGAGGCTGTTGAAAAGCTGCCTGTGTGCTTTCCTTGGTTCATGCCTCAGAGCCCCGAGGGAAGTGACCCTTGTTCCTCCATATTGCAGATTCCCTAGTGACTGTTTATTCTTGAATGTCATTGAAATATTTTGTGACATACTGATTAATTACAATTAAAATCATTGTTGTTAATAGATAAGTTGGAAAATCATAAAAATGGAACTAATGAAAACACATGCCTGTAATCCCAGCAACTCAGGAGGTGGAGGTAGGAGAATTGCAATTCTGGTGGGCAACTTAGTGAGACCTTGCCTCAAAATTTTAAAAGTGCTGGGGATATGTAGTTCAGTGGTAGAGTGCCCCTGGGTTCATTCCGCAGTACCACAAGAAGAAAAAAAGGAAAATAAAAAAGATAACATCAAGCTTTTCTGAGAAAAGATAATACTGAATTGTAGTGCATTTTAGGGTTTTATTGCAAGGTAACTGAGGGCAGTTATTAGTCTTAGGTATTTTTGTGTTTTAATGAAATCATTAACTACAGTTAAATCACCAACTGAGATTGTCACTTATAAAAGGAGTACTTGGTCTAAAATTTTCAGTTCAGAACAATGTATTCTGTAATATTTGATAAGTACAGAATAATATATATATATTATATATGAGAATATGAAGCATTGTATGTAAATGGAAGACTCATGACCTACCCTCTTTCCTACAACCAGCTAAAATAGACCATTCCTTTGGAACTGCTAGACTTTTTTTGTGTGCGTCTTCTCTTTTGGTGGATTGCAAATATACATGATAGTGGGATTCGTTGTGTCATTTGAGGTACTAGACTCTTTAGCATAGCGTTTCCTATGTAAATGGCTTGTTATGGGAATTTTCTAATATATAAAAGAAAGTGTACCAAAACCTTTCTGAGCCCATCATCCTGCTTTAACATTGAAAGAGTCAGTACATTTTGCCAGTGGTGTGTCACTATTTTCCTCCCACCTCCTTTCCCTTCAGCAAGTTCTACATATGATCTTATTTCAGTAGCACTTAAATCAGTATTCATCTCTAACAAAGTCTTAAAAACAAATACTGTAGTACCCTTATTATAACCAATAATTTTTCTTTAACCTCCTGTAATATCTAGGCAGTGTTCTCATTTTCCTAATTATCCCATAAATGTCCTTTTCAAGTCAGTCTGTGTGACTCTTCAGTGTCTATAGTTTGCACTACATTTAAGTCTTTTCTTTAAAATATTTTTTAGATGTTGACAGACCTTCATTTTTATTCATTTATTTATTTATGTGTGGTGCTGAGAATTGAACCCAGTGCCTCACACATGCCAGGCACGCGTTCTACCACTGAGCCACACCCCCAGCCCAGTTACATTTAAGTCTTCATTCTCTTGTTTTTTTCCTTGCTAAAGAAGAAAAAAATGAAGCCACCTTTTCCCTGTAGCATCATTCACATGTTTTATTTGACTTTTGCATCATGGTGATATTGTTCACTCTGTCTTTCTTGTGAAGTAGATGGGTCTTGACGTTTGATGAGGCCCAGGTCAGGCAGTCAGAAGTAAGTGCTGGTGTATGTGCTTCCTGGTGCTTCACTTTGTTCACACGTAACACAGGAAGGTGGAGTTTTTGTCTGTGCCATGTTAGAAATGGAACTCGCCTCTATAGGGTGCAGGGCATTTGTAAGACCAAACACATGAATTTTAACAATCAACTGGCAAAGACATAACAGCGGAGCTTGTATCTTGTTTATTTCTATTCTAAGTTGAACAAGCCAATAACAAAATGACATTTATAAGGCAATCAGAAAAGTTTGATCACTGTAGCATATTAGATAATACAGGAATTACTGTTTGAGCTATGGTAATAATAATGTGGATTTTTTTAAAAAGTCCTTAATTTAGTGATACATACTGAAGTTTTAAAATAGCATAATGCCTAGAATTTTCTTAAGCTAATCTATGTATGAGCAAGATTGGTCATATATATGTTGATAATTGTTGAACTGGGTGATGGGTCATGGAGTTCTTTGTACTATTTTCTCTAATTGCGTATATTCACATATTTTTGTTATGTTTTAAAAATTTTGAAGGTTCCATGACTACCTGACATTTAATCTCTGCATACTTAATACATTTTGGTTTAAGAAAGCTCAAAGAGAGGAGGATTTGTCATTCAGTAAGCCTCTCAGCCTATTTAATTTTAGTAAGAAAATTAGTCTAAGCCTCAAGCAGACACATTTGATGAATTAATAACTTCTTTTGAAGGCAAACTTTACTCACATATGGCTGTGTTAACTTTGATAACTTATTTGGTAGTTCCAGAAAGTAAGTAAAGGATCCTAATATTCCATGTGTCCCTTGTCTCAAATGTCCTGCTCTTTAGCAAAAAAAATCTAATGTGTTTGACTCTAAAAAGTATAGCTGATTGTTTTCTTGTCTAGTATCACAGGTATATTGAAATTGCAATAAAGCAATGTAGGAGCTCAGGAATCGACTGTAAAATTCATGGCCTCATCCTCCTGGGACGGATCCGTGCAGAGGAGGAGGATTTGGCTGCAGTTCCTTTCTTAGCTTCAGATAATGAAGAGGAAGAAGATGACAAAGGCAACAGTGGAAGGTGGGAGTTATTTGTTACTGTTGCTCTATCTTCTGCCTTATTCCAAAATTTTGACTCTTAAAAGTAAATATTTAATTTGAGTATATTTCATAAGGAGAGAGAGTGGTCTTATGCCCATAAGAATGTTTTGGTTTTCAAAAGTTACAATTTAACTTTTAAAGAAAATATTGAATATAGAAATACTTCATATTTAGAAAAAATATCTTTGAAAGAGTGAAATAAGATGTCAATTTTCTACCAGAAAGATCACTGTTGCTAGTTTGGTATACTATCTTTTCTGTTCGTTTCAAAACAAAGAATTTTTATTTTTTTCCAAAATGTATTTTCCTACAGAAATGTTATGGTATAATTTATAGCTTTTTCTGCTATATAGCTATATAGCTTTTTTCTGTATTTGATCATTACCTTTGAAAATTATTTATTTTTATTCTGGAAAATATACATAACATATAATTGAGATCTAAAAATTTTAAACATGCAGTTCAGTGGCACCAAGTCCATTTGTTAGAATGTCTAGCCATCATCACCAGCCATTTTTGGAATATCTGTATCATTAGTCTCCTGTATATCGTTTTGGAGAACAGTATTTCATCTTATGACTGTGTTCTCATTTACTCAGTTCCTTTCTTTGAATGAACACTGTGATGATGACTGTTACTGTGTTCATCCATTTAACATGTATCTGTGCAACACCTGCCATGGTCCAGTCCTGTGGTGTACATGCAGAATAAATCAGACAAACTCGCCTCAGTGTGTTACAGTGGCTGTGCTCAGTGGCAGGAGGGCGGCCTAAATCAGTGTCTGCCATTTGTGCAGTGGCTGCTCTAGGCTCCATTTACCATGCCAGCAGCAAACAATGCAGATAATCACTGTTCTTATAAGTTGTGTTTTCCTAGATACAAATGAAATTGTTAAGTCAAAGAGTATGCAAAATAAAGTGCTATGTTTTCAACATTCTCAAGGCATTCTTGGGTTGCTAGTGTGGCCCTCTACAAATGTCCTTTTCTCCAAGTTCTTAAGGACATAAGGAGATACAGGAACTCTGCCTGCCCTGCTGTTAAGCACATTCTCTTAGTCATGGATGGCAGTAACTATGGTAATAAGTCAGGTTGACCTAGGAATCTGTGATCTTGGCTTTGGATTCTGTCCTGTACTTTTTTTTTTAATGTCAGACATTTTTATTGATGTTGAATAACCTTTTATATTTCTTCCTGTTCTATTTCAAAACCTATGCTTACAAGTTAAAAAAAAATTGGTATATATAGCATTATCTTATCTAGAATATATGTTAGGCTGTACATTGTATCTGTTTACATTAATTAAATTTTAAGGCATTTTTAAATTTAGTTGCTACTAAAGTGAATTGGACAAATAAAACTAATATATGTGCTGTATATGTGAAATAACCATAAAGTTTTGGGCTTTACTCATTGATTAGGTTTTTATATGATTGAACATATTAACAAAAGGAATCTATATATTTGAATATAATAGTGTTTTTCCTGTAAGGTATCATTAATTAGCTGATAACTTCCAGGTTAATCAGCAGTTTTAGGCCACAAGACTGGCACTCAGATGGGATGTGCCCGTAACAACCATGTGTAGCAGACCTCCATTCTGACTAGTTGATATTTACATACTACCAGTCATTAACCATCTAGAATATCACTGCTGGTTTCCCATATGTATTTCTCACTGAAAATGTTTTATAAGATGTTTTAATACCTCATGCATCAGCGTTCTCTCCTGTGCCTGGTATCAGATGAAAGAGTTTTCCTACATTTTTATTTCCAAACCATAAAATTTTGATCCCTTAAGGTAAATATATCAGGATGTAACATTAAAAAAGAACTTAACCCATCTAAACCATTTAATCCCTTTCATCTTAGTTTATAAGAACAGAACAAAGGCAAATATGAAGGCAAACTCCCAGACACAAAAGAAGCAGTTCCTTAGCACTTGGCATTGAACTAAAACGATCTAACACTGTGTAATCAGGTTCAAGAATGAGAGTCTTTTGACCACTGTTGATTAAACTTCTAACCTAAAGTGGAAGGAGTAATCCATCCAAGAAAAAGAGTAGGTGAGGACCTCCCACCGTGGGCAGAGGGAGTAAAGGAAGAAGGTAGCATTTTGCCTCAGGACATGTGTTTGTGTTAGAATACCTCTAAAATCATACAGCCACATTAGTTTTATTCTTTCTTTTGGAAACAAATAGACAAAAAAGATGTACAGATTTAGGGACATTGCCACAAGGCCATTCCCAGTGATGGCTCTTGGGGTCATTTCCCTAGTGTTTCTATGTATTCTGGTGAAGGGTGGGAATTGTTCTGTGTCAGAACAGTTTTTATGTTCAACGTGGTATTTAAGAAGAAAGAGATTCATAGAATGTCATGGAAAGATCTCTATCAAAAATAGGTGAAATTAATTGTGGTAAAACTTCTGTAGATACTTGAGATTTTATTATATTAAACTTTGAGTTTCTGACAGTAACCAGAAAACTTTGAATGATTGAGGTTGCTCTTACTTTTATTTTTTAAATGTTTATGTTGAATAACCTGTATTTCTGTGTTTTCCTTTGGATAGCCTTATTAGAAAGAAGGCTGCAGGGCTGGAATCGGCAGCTACAATAAGAACCAAAGTGTTCGTGTGGGGATTGAATGACAAGGACCAGCTGGGAGGGCTCAAGGGCTCTAAGGTATCTTTCCCTGGGCTGACATTTTATATCACCTACTACTCCATGACTGAGGAGGAGGCTTGCCAATGCATTTGTTTTGGAGAGGCTTGGCAATGGCCAACCTCTTGAAATTTTTAATAATAGTCTACATTTGTGAGCTGAGGGCCCTGGGTGCCGCCCTTCTGCCCCCACCCCTTGAACAGGGCCTTGTGCATGTTAGGCAAGTGCTCTACATCCCTAGCCTCTATATGTGTTTTTTTTTTTTATTTTTTATTTAATTAATTTCTTTTTGAGTACTGGGGATTGAACCTGGGGGGCCATTTGAAAAGATTTTTTATTTTGAAACAGGATTTTGCTAAGTTGCTAAGGTTGACCTCAAACTTGGGATCCTCTCCTTTAGTCTTCCAAGTAGCTTGGATTATAGGCATGCACTAGCATGCCCAGCTATATGTAGTTTTTAAAATTAACTTTCCAAAGTAATTGTTAAGACTCCATCCTCAGAAAGTAGTTAACTTTAGATATTATTTTATTATTTTTATCTTACAATAAACTAGAAAATAAACTTTTGGCATGATTTGGCAAATGCATAGATGAAAATTGTAGACTATAACTATATTTATTTTCAATAAACATTTTTTCTTATGAACAAAATGTGTAAAAATGCCATAATGGTACTAAGATGGGCAAGATGTGGTGTCTGCTCTTTGGGCACTTGGTACTTGAGCTACTACAGTGTGAAATAGCCTCTGTAGGGAAAAAAATGCTTTTGAGCACAGAGAAACAAAACAGGTGCATGTGCACATGTATACTAGTTATCTTTGAAGGGCTTGTTGTGGGGAGAAAGACCTTCAAGTTCTCATTCATCTTGTTAATAAGTCTGTAACCGTGGGAAAGCTGTGCCACAGCTTCTGTGTTTCTAATGTGTGCTTAATCCCATAAGTAGTTGGATGAAGGATTAATTTATTATAAGTTGTTTAGGAGAAAAAGAGCAGATTTTTTTTTTTAAAAAGAGTAGATGTAGTAAATGATGCATTTGAAATGGAGTTAAATTCAGAATACCTTTCATTTTTCAGTGTCTTTTGTGAGAAGAATCCCAAATCAAATTCCTCACGATTTCAGTTCAGATGGTTTTCTCTGTAGATAAATAAACTACTTCCTTTTATTGTTAAATGGGGCATCCATCACCTGTCCTGAGTCTCCTTATTACCTGCATATAAAGCAGCTCAGAAAGTTAGAAATCATTTATTTGGAATCCCTCCTTTCTAGGTCCAGCTAAGCTTCATCTTGAATTGTATTTATGTTTTAGGACTCTCTGACCCCAATTTTGCAAGTGGGCAGTGACAGTAAACTCTGCGTGTCTCAGCTGTGCTAGTGCAAGGCTGTCTAGTAGTTCCCGAGGCGTGCCCACTGTTGGAAGCTGGGACCCTGCTCGCTGTCACACATAGAGTTTTCCTCTGGAGGGTCTTTAGGATTCCAAGGTTGTGATGGAAATCCTTACTTCCACTGCAGTAGTGACTTCATGACAATTTCTAAGGTGTGGAATAGTAAAGGGTTTCTTAGACAGAGGGCACCAAGAATTTTAAGTTAAATCGTACCCTTCTACAATGGCAAATATAAACATATAATTTCTTAGAGGTGTCAGGGTCAGAATCAAAGAGAATGAGCAGGACATGACTTGGAATAAAATGCAGTTTACCAGTGGTTTGTTTTATTTTTGCATTATGGGTATTTTATTTTTCACTTTTTATTATGAGAAGGTTCCAATGTGGCCAGGTAAAAAGATTAGTCATGAACCCTCATGTTTCTATTACCCATTTCAAGAGTTATGGACAATTGGCTACATTTTTTGTCTACCCATTCCCCTAATTTGATTTATTTTGAAATCTCAGTTTATCCTTTCATCTTTAAAATACTTCAGTGTGTATCTCTAAGAGATGAAGAGCTCCTGGAGTTAATGTAGCCATATAAATTAACAGTAATACTTGTGTCATCTAGTAAGATCACTTAAAATTTAAAAAGTACAAATATAATTATCCTTTTCTTTCTTTTGCTTTTAAAAAATAAACCTATTCTAGATAAAGGTACCTTCGTTTTCTGAGACTCTGTCTGCTTTGAATGTGGTACAGGTGGCTGGTGGTTCTAAAAGTTTATTTGCAGGTATGATTATTCTAATATATAAAAATTTATAAATTGCACTTAGTGAGTGTGCATGTGCACACATGCACAAATTTTGTGTTGTGAAAAGTGAGTCTTCTTCTGGCTCTTGTTCCTTGCAGTGACTGTGGAAGGGAAGGTGTATGCTTGTGGAGAAGCTACAAATGGCCGACTGGGACTGGGCATGTCTAGTGGGACAGTCCCCATCCCACGGCAGATCACGGCCCTCAGCAGCTATGTGGTCAAGAAGGTGGCAGTTCACTCAGGTACATATCCAGCATTAGCACTCGCGTGCAGAGTAAGCCTGTGCTCCTGTCTGCAAAC
>JAJEJO010001934.1:252121-328152 GCA_020662805.1 Glaucomys volans
TGGGCTCGGACCCATTGTATCTATGATATCATAAAGTTCTGTGCTTAAATATGTGTTATTTTTCTGGCGAAAGAGTCTGTGACTCATCAGATTTGCAAGTGTTAAGAACCCCACTGCTAAGAAAGATTGTTTAAAAAATATATCATTCTCCTTCAATTTAGAGTACCTTTATTGATTATTATTTTGAAACTGTTTGCTAGGCCTTTGAGAAATGAAACTGAATTTGTTGTGAAGCTCAGTTTATGCTTCTTGGATGGGGTTAGATGTAAGCCTGTATAATAGGAAATGCAAATGATAATGACTTAAGCAAGACAAAATTTTACTTTTCTCCTCTGTAAAATTATACAGTTAAGATCTGTGTCCATCCATATGTGCTCTGTGTCCACAAGGAGTGTTGGCTCTCCCTGTCAGCCTCTGTGGGAGGTTGACCCTGCTGCTTTAACCTTCAGTTCCTACTCCCCAGGCATCACCAGATGGCCTATCCTCTAGCCCACAGAGCCCTTCTTTGAATTTTCTGTGGGAAAGGAAGGCTGGGAAATGTGCTTGTTAGTTCAGCACTTTGTAGCACCTGATAATGTGGGGGTTCAATAGGTAAGGAAGAGGAGAGAATGAGTGTTGGGGGCTAGAAATTCCATCTATCACACTGTCCTTAAAATCGAGGAGCTGGCAGGGCATCAGATGTATAACAAGAGGTGGTGTATATAATGCTGAGGTGGGGTGTGTGGACCCCATGTTGTAGAAAGAACTGCCATCCTTTGGGAACAGTGAGTATAATATTAACCTTACTTAAAATTGATGGTACTTTTGCTTAAATAATTTCGCCAATGGGTGCATTGCTCAAAAGCTTAAATTGCTCCTATATTTGACAATTTATCTAATCACAAATACACTTATTTCAGTGTCTTACACCACAATTTAAAAAAAAATTTTTTAGTTGTCCATAGACCTTTATTTTTTTTTTTATTGATTTATATGTGGTGCTGAGGGTCAAACCCAGTGCCTCACACATGCCAGGCAAGCGTTCTGCCACTGAGCCCCAGCCCCAGCACCCCCACATAAATTTTTATCTTTTATATATGAACATAACTGAAGTCCTGTTAATGATCAGCATTATTTTGCTGTTTCTTTGCAAGTAGAACACTTTTTTAGTGTTAAAATTTGTGGTTTACTTGAAGTTATCTTAATTTGTATATATGCTACCCAGAAAGCCTTCATAATAATAAGTGTTGATCCTATTTACACCTTTATTTAGCATATGTTCATTGAGTACATGCTACACACCACATGAATTGGGTAGTTATGCTGTGACCTTTTGTACATTGCCCTTTGGCAACCTAGAGCATTGTCAATGTTTCAGGTGGACGGCATGCCACAGCCTTAACTGTTGATGGGAAAGTGTTCTCATGGGGTGAAGGTGATGATGGAAAACTTGGACACTTCAGCAGAATGTAAGAATGTTTTCTTCAGTCTTACTTGTTAATCAGAAACTTAATGATAATAGTGGGTACCTTTAAATAGTTGTTTTGCATAGGATAGGTCGTTTATGGCATTAGATCTTTAAAAATTTTTTTTTAAACATGGATGAATGTGCTTTGGTTTCACATACTGTTTTGAGACTTGATGGTTAGGTTGGTTTAAAGATCTTGTGTTGACTAAAGGTGGATCAGTGTAGATTTTTTTTTCCCTTTCTTTGAGAAAAGGTGAATTGATTATAGGGAGTATGTTTGATTTTGTTTTAGGAACTGTGACAAACCAAGACTGATAGAGGCCCTGAAAACCAAGCGCATCCGGGACATTGCCTGTGGGAGCTCACACAGTGCGGCCCTCACGTCCAGTGGGGAGCTGTATACCTGGGGTCTTGGGGAGTATGGCCGGTTGGGACATGGAGATAATACGACCCAGCTGAAGCCCAAAATGGTGATTATACACATTTTTGTTGCTTACAGAAAGCTTGCCACCTGATGATTTTAAGTGCAGATAAATCTCAAGTTTAGGAAAGTTCATAAAGATGTGCATTATTGGCTTTCAGTCTGTGGGAAAAATTTCCCTTACTTTCTTAGTGTCTGTGCTTGATTCTGTCTTTAAATTTGTAATTGAGTAGGTGAAAGTCCTTCTTGGTCACAGAGTAATCCAGGTTGCGTGTGGAAGTAGAGATGCACAGACCCTGGCTCTCACTGATGAAGGTGAGCACCTGTTGTGGTCTTAAGATTCAGGGTGGGAAGGAAATGTTATGAAGTGCTGACTTTAAGTAATATTTTTTAAATCTAGGTTTGGTATTTTCCTGGGGTGATGGTGACTTTGGAAAATTGGGCCGGGGAGGAAGTGAAGGCTGTAACATTCCCCAGAACATCGAGAGACTAAATGGCCAGGGGGTGTGCCAAATTGAGTGTGGAGCTCAGTTCTCCTTGGCTCTCACCAAGTCAGGAGTGGTGTGGACATGGTATGTATACTACCTCACTGCCGCCAACATTTCTATGCTCTTCGAGCATGTATGGGGAGCCTTGACCTCTTACCAGGCCCACCTTGGGTGCTTGTGAAATGTCTTACTCATCCAGGCATCTTTGTTTTTGATTTGTATCGAGTTAGGATTAATGATAATATTATAAGAAGAAGGTTCCTGTTTTAAATGGGTCATTTTGAAAAGAAGGCTAGGGAAATTTTAGCTCACTTGCCTTTCCTGTTCAGGTGAGATTTATGTAAAACATTTCTTCTACTTTCTTACTATACCAAAAGCCCAATGATAAAATGAGAGCAAAATAGACATTTGCATCCTTTGGTCCTGGAAAATTTTATGTGTGATTCTTGCAAAAACTTATTTTTATTAAAGTGCAATGTAGTGGTACCCAGACAAACCTTGGAAGCTGTGTTCAGTCCTAGTTTTAAATGACTGGTAGCAGCTTGAAAGAAGCGTATGCCAGAGAGATCTTTGGAAGGAATTTCAAGGTTATATCTGCTTTTCTGTCTCTTTATATGAAAATCAACAATAGTAACTTAAATATTGTCAAGCATTTTACATTAAGGATTTTACTAGCAGAATTAATTTTGAATTCATGGAGTATGATTTTAGAATGTAAGTTCAAAGACCTTGAATGCTGTGTGTGATATTTTCATCAAGCTATCTCCAAAAGATTGAGCATTTTCTTGAGCATTGCCAGACTGTAATTATATATTAACACTGACTCTGTTGGCCTCTCCTCAGGGGGAAAGGCGATTACTTCAGGTTGGGCCATGGCTCTGATGTGCATGTGCGGAAGCCGCAGGTGGTAGAAGGACTAAGAGGAAAGAAGATTGTGCATGTGGCTGTTGGGGCCCTGCACTGCCTGGCGGTCACAGACTCAGGGCAGGTAAGGCTGCAGGTAGCCTGTGTGTTGCTGCCCTCCTGAAGTGGTGGTCATGATATAGCGCTTATCTTGCCAGAACAGCTTAGAGTCATTCCACTCTGAAATCTGCGTGGGAATTATTCTTGAAGGTGCTCCTACTGCTAAGGTATTAGCAATATTTTACTTTAGAAAATTGGTAGCTAATGGAGGAGATACATACTACATTTTAGAAATAAAGAAATAAAGTTAATACTTGATAAGTATTATTTATTCTGCTCCGTTCAGAAGTACATGCCCTGACTGACTCATGAATGCCATATTTTAAGATTAATTTATGAAAACAAAATTACTATACTTTTTAAAAATAAAAAATAAATTTTATGATTAGGTAAAGTCAAGAAGTTAATTACTTGAAAAATGAATGTATTGTTTTTGATCTTGGCAAAATAAAGGAAAAAACAAGTTACTGTATTTATTTGACAAGAGGATTCCCTGTTCTATAACAAAATAAAATGAATAAGTTGATTTGATTAACATTAAATTAACATGCATTTGTACTTGTTAACAAGCATTTTTATGGTTAAATTTTTCTTAGCTGTACTCCACATATTCCATTTTATACGATTGTACCATGGCATTTTACTTTAAGCATTTTCAAGTAAATTTTAAGAAAATTATCTGACATGTTGAAAACTTGTTTGTTTTTTTTTTTTTAAATCTAAACAGGTATATGCTTGGGGTGACAATGACCATGGCCAACAGGGCAATGGCACAACTACAGTTAATAGAAAGCCCACACTGGTGCAAGGATTAGAAGGTCAGAAGATCACGCGAGTGGCTTGTGGGTCATCGCACAGTGTGGCGTGGACAACTGTGGATGTAGCCACACCCTCTGTCCATGAGCCCGTCCTCTTCCAGACTGCAAGAGACCCTTTAGGTGCTTCCTATTTAGGTAACACATTTTTGTATCTTCTCTATCCTCCTTCTGTAGGCTGCAGCAACATTATAGATTCCAGTAGTAGTTCTGATACGTTGGAGGTTGTAGTGCTGTGTTAACTGCACTATGAACCTGAAGGCCCAAAATCTTGTGTGATTTATGCATGCCAGAATGAAAAATTTAGAAGAAGATAATTCTTGGGTTTATGATCAGGGCAATTCCACCAGTGCTGTACATGTGTGCAAACAGAAGATTCTTAAATAACTATTAGGGAGATATAGGCACTGTCCTGGGCTGCTTTGTGTTTATTGATAGTTTTATTCAGGTACAAATGATATACAGTAAACTGTTTCTGTTTAAAATATACATTTTTTCCTCCACTTTTTTTTTATTGGTGCATTATTATTATATATATGGGGAGATTTGTTGTTATATATTAGTACACACACATAATATAACAAGATAATTTGGCCAGTATAATTCCCCAGCACTTCAAAGTATACATTTGATCAGCTTTGAAATATGTATACACTTGTGAAAATGTCGGCACAAAGATAATGAGCATACACACTAACCCCCAATGTTTCTTTCTGCCATTTCATAGACTCACCCTTCTGCTCTTAATTCCTCTTCCTACCTCTATAACCATTGACTTACTTTCCATCATTAAGATCAATTTGCATTTCTTAGAATTTTGTATTATTTAAATCATACCATGTGTACTCTTTTTTATCTTGAATTTGTCACTAATCATAATGTGGTGATTAATTTTTGGTATCAACCTGATTGGATTGAGTGATGTTTAGAGAATTGGTAAAGCAGCTGGGCACAGTGACCCTGGCTGATAATCCTGGCGACTCAGGTGGTGATGTCAGAGGATCACAAGATTGAGGCTAGCCTCAGCAGTTTAAATCCTGAGCACTTAATGAGACCCTGTCTCAATAAAAATAAAAATAATAATAATAATACAGGACTAGGGCTGTAAAGCACCAGTGGTAAGGCTCTCCTGCGTTTAATCCCAGTTTAAAAAAAAAGGAACAGCAGCAATATAATTGGTAAAGGTTACTTCTGAGTGTCTGTGAGGATGTTTCCAGAAAGATTGACTGTGGGTCAGTGCAGTGAGTGGGAAGGCTCCTCCTGAATGTGAGTTCTACTATCCAGTAGGCTGGGGGCCCAGATGGAATGAAAAGGTCGAAAAAGGGGGAAATGGACTCTCTGGCTTGAACTCTTCCTTCCCAAGTGGGTTTGTTTACCTGTTGCTTTTGCTGGTGACCATCAGGCTCCAGGTTCTTCAGATTTTAAACCAGGGCTCATACCAGCCTTTGGTGGTGGGTGTGGGGGATGGTATTGGACTGGGGTTGCGTATTTCTCTTTCTTAATTTGAGGCTTCCAGTTTCTTGGACCAATTAGCTACTGGCTTTTCTGGCTCTCCTGGCTCTCCAGCCTATGGATGGCCTTTGTGGGACTTTCAATCTGTGATCTGGGGAGCCAATCTAATAAGTCCTCTTATAATTTTATATATGTTATATAAAATATATACAAAGGCATATATAAGTATATATTTTATATATATATACATACATACATGTATACATTTTTTTTCTGTTGGTTCTCTTTCTGAGGAGAATCCTATCTAATACACTTAATTATCTTGAGACTCATTATGTTGTATGTATCTGTAGTTCATTATTTATTGTTTTATAGTATCTCATTTATGAGTATAGTTTCTTATTCATTCACTTGTTGACAGACATTTGGGTTGTTTCCAGGTTTTGACTATACAAATAAAGTTGCTAATAGACATTCACATATAGGTTTTTATATGGACAAACACTTGGATTTCTCTGGGTAAATTCCTAGGAGAAGAATGGTTGGATGATATGGTAGGTATGTGTTTAGCTTAAGGTAGCCATAAACTGTTTTGTAAAGTGGTTGTTTCAACTCCACATTTTTGCCAACACTTGATAGCTCAATCTTTAATTTTAGTCATTCTAATAGGTGTGTAGTGGTATCTCATTTTGATTTTTATCTGCATTTTCCTATTGACTAATGGTTTTAAACATCTTGCTTATACACCGTTCTGGTATCTTTCTTGGTACAGGCCTATTTAAATTTTATGCCCATATTTAAAATTAGATCGGTTGTTTTCTTACTGAATGCAAGAGTTCTCTGTATATTCCAAATATAAGTCATTGTCAAATATATGACTTGCAAATATTTTCCCATTATAGTTTGTCTTTTAATTCTCTTCCTGGTTGAAAGTAGATTTTTAAATTAATTTAGAGACAGAGTCTTGCTGTGTTGCCCAGGCTGGCTTTGAATTCCTGGGAATCCCCTCTGCTTCAGCCTTACTCAGCCTTAAGAGTAGCTGGTATTATAGGAATGTGCTCCCCTGGCTCCCCTGCCTCCCAGCTTTGCTCTTGAATTTTAAAGAGCAAAAGTTTTAATTTTGATCAAGTTCAGTTTATCCAGTTTTTCTTTTATAGATTTTACTTTAGGTATCATGTCTAAAAATCTTCACCTAACTCAAGATCATAAGGCCCTACCCTAGTCTTCTTTTAGTTTATAATTGCATATTGATCTTTTTTTCACATCACCTTGGGTGTTTAACCTTTTGAAATACACTTTTTTCACTTACCATAATCTTCTGGAGATTCATCCAAGTTGTTGTATATATCCAATAGTTTGTTCTGTAGTGTTACTGAGTAGTATTTCCTTATTTATTTATTCATTGAAGGACTCTTTGGATTATTTCTAGTTTTTGGCTATTAGAAATAAACCTGTTGTGTCATCCATATTCAAGTATAAAAATAAGTTGTGTGAAAATAAGTTGTTTCTCTGTTTTAAGTGCCCAAGACTGCAATTGCTGAATCCTATGGACAGTAAGATATTATATGGTGAACAGTATCTCTCTGTCATTTGGATTCTTTTTTGTCTTCATGGTTTTGTTTGGGGAAGGGGGTCTTGCTCTGTAGGAGTAAGTAAATATAGGTAAAGATAGCATTTTCACAGCATATATATATACATATGTAATGCATATTTTAGTAATATATAATGCATATTTAAAAATGTCTTTACAGCTTTTTTGCAGTTCTAGTGAACATTTGCTGAAAATAGTTTCTTTATAGAAGTACTGATAATCATTGCTTTACCTGGAAAGACTATCTACGAGCCTCATACATACTTTATGAAATAACAAAATGCAGATTGTGTTTTAGAACTAACCTAAAAAGCCAAACTATAGAAACAGGGCAAACAATAACCTTAAAAGCAGAACCCAGATTTTTATTTTTCTTTTTCAGGTGTGCCTTCAGATTCCGATTCTTCTGCTGCCAGTAATAAAATAAGTGGTGCAAATAATTCTAAGCCAAATCGCCCTTCTCTTGCCAAGATTCTCCTGTCATTGGATGGAAACCTGGCCAAGCAGCAGGCCTTATCCCATATCCTTACAGCACTGCAAATCATGTATGCCAGGTGGGCTAGTGTGCTAATTTTTGAAATTTTGTAACTGTGTAAGCTTTGTGTTTTTTTGATACTTGGATTGACTGAATGTCTCCAAGAATGTTATATTACTGTCTTTAAGTGCTGTGAGTTGAAGTCACATATCCTTTGATGGTGATTGATGATATCTTTGTGTTTATTTTAATGGGTGTTGAAATAGGAATCAGAAAACCAACCTAAAGAACATTTTCATTTTGTATTTTGTTTTGGTCAGTAAACTCTAAGCATTAATGTTTGGGGGAGAGAAGAATAATCAGTTCATTATAATTGACAGTGATGTTTAAGACAATGTCACTCACTTGGTAAGGTGGTCTATGTATAAATACTAATATATAAATACTACTGTCTTTTGCAGAATTTTGCTGTTTTCTTAGAGCACATGTTAGCTTTGCATTATTATAACAGAATATCCAAGATAATAAGAGAAAAGGTTTATTTTGGCTCACTGTTTTGAAGATTCCAGCCCATGATTAGTCGTCCCCATTACTTTGGGTCTGTGGCAAGGTAGTACATCATGGTGGGAACATGCGGCAGAAGAAAAGGCCAGGAGTTGGAAAGGGAAGGAGAAAGTGTCCAGGGTCTTCTGCCTCCCTCACGGCATGTCCCCAGTGGCCTAAAAACCTCCCAGTAGGCCCCATCTCTTCAAGAATCCTCCATCTCCCAATAGTGCCACTCTGGGGACCAAGCCTTTAACACACAGACCTTTGGTGGACATTCAAGATCCAACCCATAGCATAGCCTGGGTCATTTGCTTATCTCTAAATGTAGTATTGGGTGTGGAACCTGAAAGATGTACTTATATAGGAACACAAGTTTCAGAACAAAGCTCATGCCAGTCATTGAGAGGGCATTTAGTCCTTGCTGCCTGGCGTGTGACAGGCTTTCAGTAAACACAAACATTGTCGACATTCAGTTATCCAGCCTGCAGACTCTAACAGCAAACCAAAAGGGTTTCTCAGGGTGAGCCAGAGGCTTATTCTGGTCTGGTTTTTACATTAGGAAGTCTTTCACTTGTCCTTACCATGGTTTTTCAAGTACAGTCACATGCTTAACAGTAGAGATACATCCTGAGAACTTCATTATGTTAATATCACAAGGAGTGTAGTTATGCACATTAACCAGGCTAGGGTGTTACCATGTAATAGAGTCCTATGAGATCACTGTCCTGTATGCAGTTCATCATTGACTGAAAGGTTGTTTTGTGGTGCATGACTATAAATTAAATCTGATGTAAATATTCTAGCTTATAGACAACAGGTACCTAGTAATAATGTTTTTCCGAAACCCTTTTACATATATCCAGTGAAAACAAGGACATGTTTCAGGGAGTGATCATTCCACTTTGTTCATCCTGTCATATGTGGCAGGCACCTCACTGCAGAACTGTCTGTTCTGACAGGGATGCAGTGGTCGGGGCCCTGATGCCGGCTGGCATGATTGCCCCGGTGGAGTGTCCCTCGTTCTCCTCCTCAGCGCCTACTTCTGATGCCTCTGCCATGGCCAGTCCCATGAATGGAGAGGAATGCATGCTGGCTATTGACATTGAAGACAGACTGAGTCCAAATCCATGGCAAGAAAAGAGAGAGGTAAAAGTGAATCTGAAAGCAATCAGAAGAGAGAAGTTACTGTCTAGGAAAATCTGCTATTTTGTCATTTAATTTTTGCTGTTTTTGTGCCCACTACTTTGATTTTGATCTTGAATTAGAAAAAAATAAGCCATTTAAAGGAGCTTTCCTTGTGTTGAAATGCAAATAGTTTTTTCTTTTTTAAAAAAATCATTAAATACGACTTTGAAACCTTAAAAGGTCTTGTAACTTGTTTGGGGAAAGTAAAGTCATGAAGAGAGGTGAGTTCATTTTAGTCTGATTCTTATGACCTGCTATGAATATTAATAGGTTTTCCTGGAAATATGAGTGTGGTTGACTTTGCAGGTCTACTCCAGGCCCACTGGGTGGTAGCTGATGTGTGGTGTAAGCACTATATGGCCTTTGTAAAATCTGGAACATTCCAAATGGCCCCTAGTAGCTTTTGATAAAGCATTTTTGGACTTGTGTAGAAGATTGCTGTTGCTGAGCTTTTCCACTTTAACTTTCTATCCGGTGTTTTTTCCATTTAGATTGTCTCTTCTGAGGATGCTGTGACTCCCTCTGCAGTGACCCCATCTGCTCCCCCAGCCTCTTCTAGGCCATTTATCCCAGTGACAGATGACCCAGGAGCTGCCAGCATCATTGCAGAAACCATGACTAAAACCAAAGAGGTCAGAAGGCAATCTTTAACTTTTTAATGTGAAATAATCTTATATATACACAATAGTCACAGAAATAATATTTGGAGATAAAACATGGAACACCCCATGTACCAATCACCTAGGTTCTCAAATTCCTGGCTGTTCAGCTGTTGTTCATTGTCCTGATAGCGTCTTCCTAGGTCTAGCACCCAGCCTGCAGTTGAGTCCTGCCTCGTTAATCTCCATACAGGACAGTTCCACAGTCCTTCATTCTGACAAGAGCCAGCACAGGAATGATGCAGAGCTGCATTATGGGTTTGCTGCATCTCCGGTGATGTAATATTGTCTGTGGACTAAGGGTTTCTCCAGTGAAAGTTAGTATGTTATTAAGTACTTTTGAGGAGATACTTTGAGACTCTGTAAATATCATTCCTTTTCATATTTTACCCACCAGAAATTTGGAATGCATTAATGATTCTAGCTGAATCCATTATTAATTACTATGGTGGTTGTTACCTGATCACTTTCCAAATTTTTCATTTTTTAATACATTTTTTTAGTTGTAGATGTACACGATACCTTTATTTTATTTATTTATTACACATCATGCTGAGGATCAAACCCAGGGCCTCACATGTGCTAGGCAAGCACTCAAACACTGAGCTACAACCCCAGCCCTCAAATTTCTCATTTCTTACAGGATATAATTGTTGTTATTCTTCTGTAAAGGAGAGCTTTACTTTCTCATTATCTATCTTCTATCATGTACCTACCTACCTACTTATTATATTGGCATAGACTCATGGATTCCTATTTTATTTAAATATTGACATTTGTTGCTACCATCATTTGTCCCAGACTGGCCATGGGTACCTTTTGGGCTGATTTATTTGTCATTCTGGGGTGTCCCTATAATCCTTTGAACTTTTCCTTACTTTCTGACAACAGTGTGTTCCATATTTTTTTTTTACACACTATTTTTTTAAGGGGCGGGAACAGGGGATTGAACCCAGGGGAGCTTAACTACTGAGCAACATCCCCAGCCATTTCAAAAAATATATTTATTTAGAGACAGGATCTTGCTGAGTTGCTTAGGGCCCTATTAAGTTGCTGAGGCTGGCTTTGAACTCGCCATTCCTCCTGCCTCAGCCTCCCGAGTCTTGGGATTACAGGAGTGTGCCACCGTGCCTGGCTCCGTACTCATCTTGTACCCACTCTGTCCCTGCCATAAAATTGGCCATTGTCTAAGAAGGCCTGGTTCTTTTTTAGTGGACTATAAGCTTTGGAAATCAAGATTGAGGTGATTGGCTACAAGGCACCTTTGTTTTGGCTCTTGCAGCAGATAAATATATACATGCAACTTCTGCATATTACCTATATAACAAAAACCAGTTCAAACCAATACTTTCAGTTCCAGTCCAACACCAGAGTTTATTTTTATCCTCCAGTCTATGTTTTTTGGTGTCTAATCCTTTTATATGTTCTGGATTTTGTTCTACTATATTATTGGGGAGTTTTGTATCTATACTCATATGGGCTACTGATTGGTAATTTTCTTATATCTGTGTCTGGTTTGGATATTAGAGTAATACTGGCTTTATAGGTTGAGTTGGGAGTGTTCTTTTCTGTTTTTTAAAGAAGAGTTTGTGAAGAATTAATTCTTATCTCTTGCTGACATGTTCCCATCCTTCTTTGAGCATTTCCTTGGTTCCTGGCAAATATTTCCAGGTTAAACAAGATATTTCATGCTCCATTTTAGGAATCAACTGTCCTCCAAGAAGTCCTTGCTTTTTTTATTGGAGAATGTTATTTAAAGCCAGGAGTTGGCCTCATTATGAGCTCTTTGCTTTAGGGGTAATAGCTAGGGAATAAGTGTGTGTGTGTGTGTGTGTGTGTGTGTGTGTGTGTGTGTATCACTGGTTCATACTAATACAATTGATTTGAATCCAACCAGCATTTATTGTAGTTTTCACTCCTTTTTGTATTTATAACTCTCATCTCTGAAAGTGAGGAACCAGGCTCTTTCATTTGTAAGCTATTTACTTGTGGTTTGGTCTCCTTAGATAACCAGTATCCCAGTTTTGGCTGTCACCCACCCCCTTGTAGGTATCTTTTTTCTTCTGAATAGTCTCTGGCACTCAAAACCAGTCTATCCTCCCTGGGGACCACCTCGTCTTGCTACCTGTGGTACTTACCCTACCTCCATGCTGGCTTATTCAAACCATGGCACCTTCCTCACTTGACTCTGCCACACCAGGAACCACAGGTGTGGATGCCCTTGCCCAGCCCCACACCAGGCTGCCCTACCCTGCTCACACTCTCTCCCTTGCCAGCCACTCTTGGGGGGAAAACATGCATTATTTTTAATTACATTTGGAACCCTTGATGGCAGAAAATAAGTCCTGTAGAAATTATTCAGAACTATCTGTGGTAATAGGAAAGTTGCTATTTATGAATTAAGTCTCTGGAATCAACTTTTGATTTCTGGAAGTCTCCTGGAATGAGGGTTTAATGCAGAAATTGTTTTAAAGAAGGTAAATTTTTTGCTTTAGGCAGAAGGATGTTACTTTTTTTTCCCTGCAAATTTATTTAGGCGACACAGGTGTTGTCCAGGTTATACCTCTAAATTCCTATTGTTTTCATTTTGATGTATCTCATAAATTGTGGTGAAGTAATCTTTTTAGGATTGGGCTGTGATTCATATTTAAGGATATGCTGCTAGTTCTTTGCCTTTTTAATCAATTCCTCTAGGCATATTTTCTGCTTTTTTAAATATCCCCACCCAAGAAGAAAAAAGGTATATTTCAATTTCAAGACTGAAGATATTATATATAATTAATATATTCCACTGGAGGTTTTTGCTGTTCTTCAGTGAGTCGTACACTGGAATTTCATCATTTTTAATGAGTTTCACTTGCTTTCCCTGGATCTCCATGCAGAGGTTCACTCTCTAAAGGAAGAATCTTGTCCCAGCCCATAGTGTCCAGGGCACATCACATTCCCCTTAGGGTTCTTCATGTAGGGCTGTGCTCCTCTGGCTCCTTTCTGTTTCTGAAAAGAATTGTACTGCATTTCCTGAGGTTCAGGGAGCAGGAGAGAAGGGGCACTTCTCTGGCTCTTTCTAGGTCAGCCTGACTCTACCTGGGAAGCCTGAAGTGCTGGTTCCTACCTTGTTCTACACAGGGTCATAGCAGTTCCCAATTCAGGGCCAGAAGCTGTGGATGCCCCAGCTTTGATGGCTGCTTGCCCCATTCCATAAGCATAGACCTCGGACTTAACCTCCAGGAAGCTCTTATATACTGGTCAAGCCAGGTGGGGCAGCTGACCTGGGCAAGGTGCCTCACATGATGGGGATAGGGCAGTGATGCTGGAGAAATAGCTCACACAAACAGGTGTGTTCCTTAACTCTGCGAAAAGGAGAAAAGGTGCATTATCACAGATATAGTGTGTTTAAGCTGGTATAGGAGAGGCAATTAAAAGAGAAATAATAAAAATGAGAAAACTTTTACCTATTATCTTTTCCAAAGAATCCAAGGAGCAAGAGATTGTGAATAATGTGTTACATGGAGAAGAGTCTAGGAAAGCATTATGGAGAGGTTCAAGACAAAATATGTAAAGTTATAGAGTAACATTTCGTTGACAGATCACCAAGCATATCTGATGGGTAAGGGATAGCATGGTGCAACTTCATTCCAGGTCTCTCCTTATAATGCTTACCTATGACACAGTAGTAAGCTGCCATTTCTTTATAGTTTCAGGTATTTTTCTTTGACAGATGTTATTGACAATATTGTAAAGCAGTTAATTAGTCTGAAAACCTAGTACATGGTGTGATGAATATATTAAGGACCTGCCATTTCTTAATTAATTTGGTTTTTCATCCTCCTTTACTGATGGTCACATATCCTTTCAGTTCACAGTAAACGGGTGAATCTACTGAATATCATTTCACATTTTAATTGTTGGATGTCATTTAATTTAGGATGTTGAAAGCCAAAATAAAACATCAGGTCCGGAACCTCAGTCCTTGGATGAGTTCACCAGTCTTCTGATCGCAGATGACACCCGCGTGGTGGTGGACCTGCTCAAGCTGTCAGTGTGCAGCCGAGCAGGGGACAGGGGGCGGGATGTGCTTTCGGCTGTACTGTCTGGCATGGGCACTGCCTACCCACAGGTGAGTGATGGGGAATGTTGGGGGCTGCCTGCTCTATCTCCCTTCTCCATGCAGACCAGCCTCCTCTGTAGGGGACACACCACTGTTCTTCATGCACGATCTTGTGCTGGATTCATCCTAGTAGACATCAGTTTAGAAGTACTTCTTTAAAATATAAAATACCATTACAATCCCAGTGCCATCTTTTTCCTGTTTTAGAATTGGTTTATGTGTCTTGTTCTTACTCACTTGTAGCATTTGTTAAATAAGTCCTTTAAATAAGTTTTGCAGTTTTACCCCCAGTTTGCCTTTTGAGATTATTTTGATATTTTTTTTGCCGTGCAGAAGTTTCTAATTTTTAAGGAGTCACATTTTCCAGGCTTTTCACACCCCACCCCCCATTTTTTTTGTATTAAGCTGGAAAAAAAAATACTTATATGACATTGTTTTAAAGAAACTGTCCTGTTTTCTTCTGATCATCTTTATGGTTTCATTTATTATGCTTACAGTTTTTAGCCACCTGGGATTGATCTTGATGTAAGGAATAAAGTAATGATTCAGCTTTATTTTTTCCTAGATGGTATCTATGCTCCAACATTATTTATGGGATAATCCACTTTCCCCCCAGTGATTTGAAAACTACTTTTATCACACTCTTTTGGAGTATTTACTGTATATGTTTGGGTCCATTTACAGACTTGTATTTTTCTGATTTTGTTTTTTTCCTGCTTTGAAATAACTGTGTTCTAATATCACAGTAGTTTGACTGTTTTAATACTCGGTAACACTGGGTCCAGAAGACAGTATTTTCTGTCATTGTGGAAGTGTTCTATATCTGAGCTATGCAGGACTGTGGCCACAAGACACATGTGGCTATTAAATACTTGCAATGTAGCTAGTGTACCTGAGGAACTAAAGTTTTAATTTTATTTGTTTAATTTTAAATTTGAATAGGCCCCTGTGGCTACTCAATTGATCTAGATGAATTTAAAGTCAATGTCTGCATATTTAGAAATAGGATTGGTGAATAGAAATAGGATTGATTCCTGAAGTCCTGGAGTTCTCTTGAGGACTCTCTCATTTATCAGCAGCCTTGCTTTGTCTTTTCAGAACTGTCTGTGCTAGGGGGCCTGGTATGGTGTTCCTGGTTGCATATACTTCACCTGTGTTTTTCTGGGCCCCATATCACTACCTCCAAAATGATAAAGTACTTAAGTACAGTTGAGTAGATGGTGTGATGGATACTTTAAGTATTTGTTATTTCTTAATCTATTATTCAGGAAAAGTTTCTGAATAATAGATTCTTTCTAGTTTTTTAAGACAAATTACATGGCATAATTCTGAAAGATTAAATCAAGGTAAATTGCCATAAGCTGAGTATGATTTTCTCCCCCACAAGTTCATTGCATTTATGAGAGGAAGAATGTGCATGAGAACTTCGGTTTAAAATAATACCCAGCATTTGCCATACAGATTTCTACCACGTGTGATTTTGGCGCATTTTATCAGTATAGAGCGTAAGTGTTACCTTTGCATACAGATGAGAAACTGAGGCTTCAAGAGGTTTTTACTGGTTTAAGGATACTAACTTTGTGTTAGGAGAGGTGAGGTTGGAACCCTGAGGTCCCTGAGTCCAGAGCTGTATCTACCACATGTATGTTACCCACTTCTGATAAATTTAGTGGCCTCTCTTTGGTGGGTTCTGATGGGCTTTGCAGAGGAAAATTCTAAAGTCCAGGTCCCTCATGGATTTTGAATATAGATAGGCATTTGATCCCAACATCTGTTCAAGTAACTCAATCAGGTTCCATAAGAATACATTTATCTTCAAACTAGCCTTGTAGTGGCAAGATGGCCACTTCCATAATCTACCCTGACTAAATATGTAGGACTCAGAAAAAGGGGCATTTGAATTTAAAATAATAATGCCCGTAATGACAGTAATATTAGTTGGTTACTAATATAACTGTTTAGTAAACTAAGCATTCTCTGAATATGAGGGAAAAAAGAATAATCCTGTTCCTGAAATGTACGAAATGGACAGTGTGTAGAGAGGAGTTACGTTTTTTTAAGTTGAAAATTTTGGGAGTAATATACTATTGGTTATTATAACACATTCTGATTTGTTCTTAAAAATGGCAGTAATTTGTAATCACTGGTTAATCACTTAAATGGTGTGAATCAGCATTAATTTAAAAAATAAAATAAAGACATTATGAATTATAGAGACAACATGATAGCGGGCCCAACATTTGCTGTCCTTGGTCAAGAGAAATCCCTCAATCTTATTCACACTTATAGTCCTCCTTGTTTGAGGTATTCTGTCTTCTATGGCTAGACCTGGGTAGCTCAATTGTTCTTTCCTGCCCCTGCCCCTTGACTCCCAGTGCTTTCCAGGATATTGGTCATTTTCATCAACATTTTGTTTCTTCCCTTGATACTTTCATTACAGGTGTTTTTATCAGTTGACATGTGATAAAGTACCCCTCATCCTGAGTGTGGTACTTGAGGTGCCTTCCAGGTACTTTTGTATAGATTGTCTCTGAAAGTAACGTAGCACTTTGCAAATTCTTTGCTATCTTGATTTTATATGTGAGGGAACCAAAGTTTAATTTGAACTTAATTTCTCAAACTCCAAGTCCTCTATTCTGCCACCCTGTCTTTGTGGAAATATTCAGAGCAGGTTGAGCAGGGGTAGTATTGACCCAAGGCCAAAGCCAGTCAGCTCATCATTTCCTGCTCTCTTCCCAGGTGGCAGATATGTTGTTGGAGCTCTGTGTCACTGAATTGGAGGATGTAGCCACAGACTCGCAGAGTGGCCGGCTTTCCTCGCAGCCTGTAGTGGTGGAAAGCAGCCATCCCTATACTGACGACACTTCCACCAGTGGCACAGTGAAGATACCAGGTATTTGGGGCCAACCCTGGAGAGGGGTTGCTGGGCTCATTGCCTTTAGAATGGCTTCATCCTTCAGTCACTTAGGTAGAAGCAACCTTCTCTGTTTTTTAGAAAAGAAGTAATAGTGTTGCTTTGTATTCCCCTCGCCTTTTCAAACAAAAACAAACAAACAAACCCACAAAGACACCCACTTTTGCCAAGCAAAACACGGTACAGAAAGCCATGCAAAGTGAATGTTTAACTTTATGATGGTTGTGACCGAGACATGAGTATAGAGTAAACTGTGCCAACTCGAGGTGCACTCTTGTGTGCTCCTGAACTGGTGCCATTCTGATGTTGAGCCATCATACTTGCACTTCTGGACAGCTTCTGTCACCCAAGTGTGAATCTTTTTCCCTCCCCTCCCTTCTGCTCCCCTCTCTTCTCCTCCCCTTCCCTCCCTTCCCCTCTCCTTCTTTCCATCACTCTTCTCCTTTCCTCCCTTTTTTCTTTCTTTTTTCTCTATCTTTTCTTTTTGACAGTTCACCTGTTGAGACACTTGGGCCTTTGACCCATGGGCTTTTTCCCTTGACCTGGATCTGCTGCTGGCACACTCCTGCTGCAGTTCATCATGTTCCTCCATCCCACCCTTCTTCAACTTGGTGCCTGGTTCAGAAGCTCCATTAGTTCAGCCCTTTGGCAAGAGCCCTTTGCTGGTTGTGATGCAGCCTCAGGAAGCACCTGTGGTGCACATCTCTCTTTGTAATGTCAGCATTACATCATGCTCATCATGGGAGACCATCGATCCATTGGCATTGCAAAACATTGTTATTATAAATTGGATAATTCCTCATTTATTAGCTGCAGTACTTTATAAAGAGATGTTTCTCCTCATCCTTCAGTTGACTCCCTAGGGATACTGTTGGCATAAGCAAGGCAGGATAGAGGCTTGATTCTTTCCTTCTGTTTACCAGTTTTCTGGAGTATCAACCAGTTCCCTGTCTCTCTTCCAAGGTGACTGACCAGTTGTGATTGATTGATTGATTGATTGATTATTTTTTTATTTATTTATCTCCTCCTCCTCCTCCTCCTCCTCCTCCTCCTCCTCCTCCTTCTCCTCCTCCTTCTTCCTTGCTTCTTCTTCTTTTTTTTTTTGTTTGGTACTGGGGATTGAACCCAGGGGCACTCGGCCACTGAGCTACATCCCCAGCCCTATTTTGTACTTTATTTAGAGACAGGGTCTTACTGAGTTGCTTAGGGCCTCCTTAAGTTGCTGAGGTTGTCTTTTAACTCGAGATCCTCCTGCCTCAGCTTCCCAAGTGCTGGGATTACAGACATGCACCACCGCGCCCGGCTCTTCTTTTTTTTAATCATTATAAACCCATGGATTGAAATGTGATTTTCAGCCATTGTGATTATGTGACTGTTTTCCCTATTAAAGCTCAAATTATCCTGTCTTTAGACAGTGACAGCCTCTTCAGTTTTGCTCCTGGTGTTCTTTTGCTAGTTTCTATGCAGTCTGGTATGACAAGGTGTTCTAGGCTTATCTTGTAGGTTCTGCCCTTCACCTGGAATCTGCCTGCTTTCTCGTAGTAAATGATGGTGTTTCAAGATCATGACTTGGCCAGGCATGGTGGTGCACACCTGTAATCCCATTGATTCAGGAGGCTGAGGCAGGAGGATTGCAAGGTTGAGGCTAGTCGCAGCATTAGGAAGACCCTGAATCTCCCCACGTGCCCCTGCCCCCACCCCTCCAAAAAAGGCAGGATGGGTTGGCTGGGGACATAGCTCCATGATAGAGTGCCCCTGGGTTTAATCTTCAGTACTACAAAAAATAAAAATCACTACCTGGTGCAGGGAGACTCATTGCTACTGTGTTGTTGTTATTCTAGATCTTTTCAGTGGGCAGAGGTAGACTGAATATTTTGAGTTATAATTCTTCTGAGTTTTGCCATTTTGTTTGTTTGTTTTCTTGATTCTTATTTATGATGTTCTTTCCTATCCTGTATCATTTTTCTACTTTCTTTTCACTTGTTTTGAGATGATAGATGGCAATTTTGGTGGGTTTTGTGTGGCACACCATTTTGGCCTGCTTTTGTAGGAGTGTTAACTCTGGTCCTTATTGCTTTTTTCTAACAATAACTTTGTATTGGTTTGGCTTTAATACTTATTTTTTGGGGGGGGTACTGGATATTGAACCTCAGGTGCTTTACCACTGAGCTACATCCCCAGCCGTTTTTTTTAATTTTGTGGCTGAGTCTCACTCACTTTCCAAAGCTGACTTCGAATTTAGGATCCTCCTGCCTCAGCCTTCTAAGTTGTTGGAATTATAGGCACTTGCCACCATGCCTGACTGGCTTTAATACTTTTATCTTGCTTCTTTTTATGTGTAATGTGTTTTCTTCAGCATTTCAGAAATAGGTGGCATTCAGAAAAGCTTTTTTAAAAAACCTTTTAACTTACTCTTTTCATGTTAGAAAATTTAAAAAGGAAAAAGACCAGCTGACTGTCTTGTCTCTATTCCCCGCCTCCTGTGTCCCCCCAATTCAGCATCCAGAGACATTATTTTAAAACCACTCATAGCTTATCGTTCCTCTATGTAAAGCCCACCAGTACATCCTTATAACCTAAAATGAGATGCAAGCCCTGCATGAGGTCACTCCTTCCTCCCTCCTTCTTTTCCTCTCAGGCCTTTCAGGTCTTTCTTACTTGTCCTTTGCTGGTCCATAGGCCTTTTCAGCACAAAGGGAAACTCTTATTCTTTTATTTAGCACTTTTGACACTGAATACATGGACTTTCACATCAATTAATTATCAGGTTCTGTGGGGTATCCCACGATTCAATTTAATTTTGACACTATCCAGAACAGCCAAAGATTAATGGCCGAGTCTCACAAACAGCTCCTACTTCAGACACCAATCCGATATGGTGGGTCTCTAGGTTACCCACAACTCCTGTCATACTTGGCCACAAATCAGGGGTTTTGATAAACTCACTTATGATAGTGAGCTTTCCATACCTGAAACACAATACCCAAGTTAATCAATTTATAGAGAGAAGGTTTATTTTAGATCACAGTCTGGAAGGTTGAAGTCCATGATTAGCTGACTCTCTGCCTTGGGACTGTGGCAAAGCAGTGCGTCCTAGCAGACGCACATGGCGGAGCCTAACTTTTAACCTCGTGACTTGGAAGCAGAAAGAGACGGGGGAAGGCACGAATCCCAAAATTCCTTTTAGAGGCATACCACCAGTGACCTAAAGACTTCCCATAAGGCTCCTCTTCCTCAAATCTACACTACCTCCCAATAGCACCACCGTGGGGACCAAGCCTTTAGTGTGGGCTTTTGTGGCACATTTGAGATCCAGACTGTCACACCCTCCTCACATTTCATAATTTGCTATAAAGCTTGTTCTAGCTGTTGTTGTTGTAGTGTAAAATTTGCCCTGAAATGAGAACACAAAACGAATTGGCCAAGTGGAAGTGTTTTCTGGTCTTTGAGTCCACAGGCCCGAGTGTGCTCAAGTCCTTGATTTAGAGGCCAGTTCTTTATTAACCCTTAAACAGACTTTAGCCTCACTTTCGGCTCAGTGCACTGTCTCTTTGTTTGCTGCCTGGGAGTGGTCACTGTTTTCTGCTCACTTGTCCTCCAGGTGCAGAAGGACTCAGGGTGGAGTTTGACCGGCAGTGCTCTACAGAACGGCGCCATGACCCTCTCACAGTCATGGATGGTGTCAACAGGATTGTTTCTGTGCGATCAGGTAAGGAAGGGAGGTTGAGCCAGGGCACCGTCAATTTTGCTGTGCCTCTATAAATGGAACCATTAACCTTTGTAGGACAAAATGCTGATTCATTCTGTGGGATTTTTGAGGAAGATACAATGAGCTGTTTAGCTGTGAAATATAGTTGGTTTTATTTTTCTCTTCCCAGTACTTTAATATGATAATTATCCATGTGGTGTGTGCCTCTCACTACTGATGTGGCAGAGGGTTATTGAGTGACCAGCATGAGAACTGGCCCTTGTTGGGTCACATCCAGCCTCACCCAGACAGTTGGAGAAGTTGCCGTAGATGTATGAGTGCCAGCCTATGGCAGTGCACGTTGGCATTCTACAGAGCTTTTAAAGGAATCTGGTTTTTATTGATTTCTGTGAGGACTTAGTTTGTGGAGTGCTGAGTGCTGGGTAGACAGGTGGCGTCATGGGTTGTCCTGTCTCTCTGCTGGTATGCTACGTGCACTTGAGTGGGAGCTGTTGATCCCACATTTTTAAATTGTCGGTATGGGGGGGGGGGGGGTGTGTGTGTGTGTGTGTCTGTCCGTCTGTCCGTCTGTCTGTCTGTTTTTTCAGACCTCTTTATCCTGAATAAGAGGTTGCAAATTTTCCCTGTAAAAGACAAGGTGGTAAGCGTTTGAAGCTTTGTGGTCCACGTGTGGTTGTCCTGAGTGCTCGCACACTCTATGTCAGTGAGTCAGCGGCTGTGTCCCAGTAAAACTTCACGTACATGATGTTCCTTAATTCCCTGGTGGAAGGCTTTGGCTGAGCTGTTACAGTCCAGATGAGCATGAATTTTTCTGATGCTGTGACAGATGCCTGTCAGCACAGTTCTTGGGAGTGTTGTAGATGTGATGTGTGTCTGTTTCCACAGAAAGTGTGGCCGGCTGTTTCCATGCTGTTGCCAGATGGTCCTTCAGCATAAAGTTGGTCTTGGTCTTCCTGGCTTTTCTGAGATGCCATTGCACATTCTTTCATTGGTAGAACCCTGGGCCTTTGGCTGTCCAGGCTGCTCTGCTTCTCTCTTGTGGGTGACCTTTTCCTGGCCTTGCTGAACCCTACATGTGGACCCTTTGTGGGAAGATAGGTTCATTCTCATGTTTTCTGGCTACCTGCCCTCCTCTCTGACCTTCCTCAGAAGTGTGCCTGCAGCCCTAACCTGGGCACATGTTGGCTGGTCCTGCAGGCCTCTCACACTCTATCCTAATCCTGTGTGTGTGATCATTTCCTCTTTGGGTGGTGACTTCTGTCAGGATAGTGTCTGCCTGCCCTCACAGTCTCCCCAGTATTTAGTTCAGATGAATACTGTGAAGGGCAGATGGATCAAAATTCCATTCACCAAGAATAGTGTTACTGTGAACTTAAACTCGAGAGAGCTTGGGTTGGAGGAGTCTGTTGATTTTCTGACCTGGTTTGAATGATTTTGCTTCGTATTCAAGGAATTTTTGTTGATTGGATGATGGAGTGAACCTAATCCCAGGGTGTGCTTTTCTTCACCAGGCCGAGAGTGGTCTGACTGGTCCAGTGAACTGCGCATCCCAGGGGATGAGCTGAAGTGGAAGTTTATCAGCGATGGGTCTGTGAATGGATGGGGTTGGCGCTTCACAGTCTATCCCATCATGCCAGCTGCAGGTAAGGATGCTGCTGTGGCCATCAGGGTTTGGTAAGCAGCTGCGATTGTTACCCAGGCAATGTGGACCACACACATTTTTTATTTAGTAACTTAGGGTCTGCCTTCTCCTGCTGTGTTGGGGGCAGGTGCTGTGAGAGGTCCCACTGAGGTGAGACTCAGCCCAGAGAGAGCCATGTTAGCCCTCCTGCTGCCATGGTTCTAGCACTCCGTCTTCACCCCATGTGCACAGTAGGTGCGGCTCGGTACATTTCTTTAAGCTATTGACTTTCAATTAACATGAAAAAGGCACAGTTTACGTGGCCTAGACAGTGGTGTTGCGGGCACATCTTTCTCGGCTGTGTTCTATGTGGGAGGGGCTACCCCTCCCTGTTAGCCGGATTTGTCGATTTTGTTGGTGTCTCCTTTGGGGTGCTCCCTCCCTTATCACACACGGGGACATTTACAGTGCTCCTTCACAGGCCCCAAGGACCTCCTCTCTGATCGCTGTGTCCTCTCCTGTCCGTCCATGGACTTGGTGACCTGTCTTCTGGATTTCCGACTTAACCTTGCCTCCAACAGAAGCATTGTTCCTCGCCTTGCAGCCTCGTTGGCAGCATGTGCACAGTTGAGTGCCTTAGGTAAATGGAATCGTCATAGTCATGTCTGTCTTACTGTTTGGAGGAAAATGGTCACGTTCCTCATATTTCCTATCTGCTCATTTCAGCTGCCAGCCACAGAATGTGGGCCCTTCAAAGATTGAGGAAGCTGCTTACAACAGAATTTGGGCAGTCGATTAACATAAACAGGCTGCTTGGAGAAAATGACGGGGAAACCAGAGCCTTGGTATGGAGCTTTGTAGTATTGGTTTCTAGACATGTGATCCTTTGGGAATAAAGTATCACTTAAATCATTTAAATTGTTGAGATGAGTTGGGAAATTTCATCTGAGCATAAGGAGCCTTCACCACATCCAGACTTTTCCTTATGTTGCTGGACTTTGTTTTGTTAAAAAATCAGCAGCTGTGTGTGCTGGTACTGTGTTTGGACTTTGCAAGTGAATCTGATTGACCACTTCCCCTTTACTGTGCTGCATGGGAGAGTTCCCATTGATCTAATCATACAAGGGCACAGGTACATTCTACATGCCAGAGAGGCATGGTTCCCCAAGAATGTCTGTATTGAAACTGGGGCCAAACATTCTGAGTTGAGTGTTCACACTCCCCTTTTTATTGTAGCACTCATATCCTTTTAGCTTTTTTCTTACTTAAGCATTTATGGTGTGTGTGTGTGTAAGCTTTTTTTTTTTTTGGTACCAGAGTTTGAACCCAGGGGTGCTTAACCACTTAGCCATATCCCCTGCCTGTTTTGTATTTTATTTAGAGACAGGGTCTCGCTGACTCACTTAGGGCCTTGCTAAGTTGCTGAGGCTGACTTTGAACTTGGGATCCTCCTGCCTCAGCCTCCCACGCTGCTGGGATTATAGGTGTGCACCATAGTGCAGGGCCAGATAAGCTTTTTTTTAAAATGGGAATAGCACCAACATAATGAAACCTTTGACCACAGGAACAAAACAAACTGGTAGCTCCCCTATGTTTTGGATTCCTGTAATAGAAACTCATTTTATTATTTTTAAGAGTTTTACAGGCAGTGCTCTTGCTGCTTTGGTGAAAGGCCTTCCAGAAGCTTTGCAAAGGCAGTTTGAATATGAAGATCCTATTGTGAGAGGTGGAAAACAGCTGCTTCACAGCCCATTCTTTAAGGTAATAGTGGACTTATTTTTTGTACTGATGGTAGAGTACAGTGAACTGTGTTTTAGGACTCTTTGAGGGCTGAAGTTGAGTATGAAAAAAATCTCAAGAAATAATTATATCTTAACCCATAGTCTAAATATTAGCATGCTTTGAGATGCATGTGTCCTCTTGTTAATGTAGGCCAAGGGTATTGAAGCAGTATTGGATCTGAGGTCCCTGTGTATAAGGTCCATTTCTAAGAACTGTTAGGAATAACTACATGAAGTAATGAAGGAGCTCCTCAAAATTCCTCAGAAATCTTGGGAGCTGGTTGGTGACAATCTTCTTACTAGCACATTATGTTACTGAACTAGAATGTTAGCTATATTTTTAAGCATCCTTATATTTTTTTTGTTTTGTTTATTTTTTGGTGGGTCTAGGTCCTGGTAGCTCTTGCTTGTGACCTTGAACTAGACACTCTCCCTTGCTGTGCTGAGACACACAAATGGGCTTGGTTCCGAAGATACTGCATGGCCTCCCGTGTTGCTGTGGCCCTGGACAAAAGAACACCATTGCCCCGTTTGTTTCTTGATGAGGTATTGCACATTATTTTGGAATCACTTTTGTTATGCGACAGTGTTCTTTTTTTTTCTTAATTTAGAGTGTGAAAAGAGACACAAAAAAATTCTCTTGACAAGAAATACCATAAAGAAAAGACACATATAGGTGAATATGAGTAAACTGACACTGTGAATGTCAATTAAAAGTTATTTTTAATAAACTAAAGATATCATGTTACTGCCCAGTTTTTAGTAGTTTATACTTGATGTAATCATATTGATTTTACTTACTAAGTATAAAATCACAGTGTTAACATTGGCATTCCCTCATATTTCTGGGCAGCAGTTCCTCTTCTTAATATTTATTTGTTTTATTCTTTGGATAAGTATCTAATTCATACTCTCTTAATAATGTTGTCTAGGTGGCTAAGAAAATTCGTGAGTTAATGGCAGACAGTGAAAACATGGATGTTCTCCATGAGAACCACGACATTTTTAAAAGAGAGCAAGATGAACAGCTTGTACAGTGGATGAACAGGTTATTGTATCAGAAACAAATAATGTTATGTGCAAGAGAAAGGATTTCATGTGCAATTCTTTCCCTACGTCAAATGTTCTTTTAATGTTTGTTGCAGGCGGCCAGATGACTGGACTCTTTCTGCTGGTGGCAGTGGAACTATTTATGGATGGGGCCATAATCATAGGGGGCAGCTTGGGGGCATTGAAGGTGCAAAAGTTAAAGTTCCTACTCCGTGTGAAGCTCTTGCCACTCTCAGACCAGTGCAATTAATTGGAGGAGAACAGACACTTTTTGCAGTGACAGCTGATGGAAAGGTAAAGATACCTTTTTTGTGTCATAGTGTCATTAAGTCTGAGATAGTTATGTGTAGGTGTGTTATTTAATTCTTGTATATCTAAGAATCTATGTTGAAATACTGTCTCAATATTTATAGTATTGCCATAAAGCAATTGCTAGAAGTAGCTGTAGTTCTAAATAGAATCTTTAGATGTATTCTATAACTTTTCAGTTTTTAAATCTTGAACTATATCACGTATACAAAAGTATAATTTTATTTGCATATCATTTATTTGATGCATTCCTTAATTGTTTGCTATTGTACTTGCTACCTTTTTAAAAAGTTAAACCCTGTTGCAGTTGATATGTGGAAATGGTTGATGTTAACATACTGACTTTATATCTAGTGATTTTATTCTTTTCTTTCTACTGTGTCTCAAGATTTTTTTTGTATTTTTTATAGAAAACCATAGTCCATAAATGAATGTTGTTCATTACTTTCTAATTTACCCCACTTTTGTTTATTTTTTCCTTTTGTGGAGAAAAAGGGAGCTATTTCTCCTGGTTGGGAATTGGAGTGAAAGGTCGGGCATGTTCTTGAAGCAGTGTAATGGGATATTTCACATGTTCTTTGTCAGATTAAGAAAGCTCCCTTCTGTCTCTGTTCATGAATGTACGTTGATTTTTGTCAAACTTTCTTTCTGCATTTTAAAAAATAGTCTTTCATAGATGTTTTTTCCTTCAGTGAATTAATATCGTGAATTTGATTAACGAGTTTTTTTATGTTAAACTTGCATTATCTCCATAAACCCAGTTTGATCAGAGCATTTTTTTTATGTATTTTCAGTTTGTGTTTGTGAATATTTTGTCTAAGGTTCTTGGGAGGTTCATGTTACTGATGACACTACTGTTCCTGTCTTACACACTCCTTGTCTGGCTTTGGTATTTTATCAGTTATCTGTTTAACTTACAAAAATACACACTTATCATCTCACAGTTTTTCTGGGCTAAGATTCTAGATGTGGCAGAGCTTGGTTCCTCCAGTCCTCAATCTCTGACCAGACTGTAGTCATTTTTAAGGTTGTACAAGGAAGGATTCAGTTTCTTGTGGACTGTTTGTCTGAGGCCTCAGTCCTTCATGAGTGTTTGGGAGAGTCACTCTCACTCAGGTCTTTGCCATATGCTGTAAAAGCAGCTCCCAGTATAGTAGCCAGCTTCATCATGGAACAAGGGAGAGTGCAGGAGAGAACACTGTGCAAGAAAGAGGCTAGTAGCAAGATGGAAGTTCCAGTACAGTGGAACCAAGTCACAGAGGTGATGCGTCATCATTCTTGCCTAATTCCACTCGGAAGAGCTGTCTCGGAACAGCCCGCATTCAAGGAGAACACACAGGGCATGCATATATGGAAGCTGGGGCCCTTGGGAACTCTGTCAGAGGCAGACTGCTGCCACAGCAATGGGAGTAGCTTTAAAAAGGTTGAAGTATATTCCTTTTTTATTTGTTTTCTGGAAAATTCTTTTAGTTGTTTCCTGGTTCTTTATTTATTTTTAAACTTTTTCATTTGTTCTTTTTAGTTATACATGACAATAGAATGTATTCTGACATATTATACATAAATGGAGTATAACTTCTCATTCTTGTGGTTGTACATGATGTTTCCTGGTTATTTATAACCAAATTTAAAGAGTATTTCTTACCTCCCAAACAGGATAAATATGATCCATTGCCATTCTCTGTTTTGGTTCTGATTCCCCTCTCCCCAGACATTGTTATTATTGTTTTACATAGAACATGCTTTTAATGACATAGCTCTTTGCTCACCACCATTTCTTGTTTCTCAGACCTTATAATTGCTTTTTATCTACTTTATGAGAATCTTTTTCAGTTTCCTTTAGTGAGTTAGTTGTTGTTGATTAACAACAACCGTTGTTTTGGTTTGTGTGTTTGGAAAAATTTTTTTCCCTGTTTTCCAAGGTAATTAGCATAGCTTTGATCCTGTGAAACCTTGTTTCCAAAAACAGAAGATGGGACTGATAGGGTCTGTGGGCCATAATTTGTCAACTCTTGTTTTGGAGTGTAAAAATTTCAGTTGATAATTTTGTTAGCACATTAAAGGTTTATTTTTCTAACTTTCATTTTACTAATGGAATGTCAACAGTCAGACTAACTTTTATACAAATTAAGGTAATAAATCTTTTGTTTGTGGCTTCATTTACGATCTTTCTTTGGTAATGTGCAATTTTGCTATGGTATATTTAGATATCAATTTCTCTTCTTTTCCCATTCTTTTTTGTGTTTTTTTTTTTGTGTGTGTGTGTTTGTGGGGGTGGGTTGGGGAGGGAGTTAGGTGAAGGATTGAAGCAGGGAGGGAAAATTTTTCAGCAGTTCTGATAAATTTCCAGTCGTTATTTTTTTCCATTTTAAAATTATTTTTTTTACTAAGTATTTTATTCCCTAGGTAGTACAAATTTAGAACAAAAAAGTATCAACTTGAGGACTGGTTTGTGTGGGTGTAAATTCTCAGTAGAGACTCTTCACCTTTCATTTAATGCTAAAAAAGGAAACTTTGTTGTTCTCTTCTCATTTTTTATTGGTCGTCACACTGAGGGAGCAACCCTGTGGAGACTCAGGAGTCTACAGTCTCTTTTGAGGCCAGATAAGCTACTCCTGCACTCTGTGAAAACCTTTCCAGGAGAAGCTGGCATCTGGCTTTAGGGTTCATTTATCTACCTGGTTTCACTTCCTGTTTTAGCCCCTGCAGTTTCCTTACTGTTGTCAGTGTAGCAACACATTTGAAAATTGACTAAAACAGGATGAAACACCATGTAAATACCTACTGGGAGGGATGTTTGTCATGCATTTGGAAGTGTCAATCTGATCTTTTTTTCTCCCCCTAATTAATGATAAAGGTATTTTGTGTCCCAAAACAGTTATTATTCATTTAGAGTGAAAAAAAATGGTATTTTTTCTTGTGTGATTCATATGCTGCCTTGATGATATGTTATATTTACAGTTTTTATATGGATGTTTCCACTGGTTTGTTTTCCAGAGATTGGCCTATAGTAGATAATTAAACCTTTTTTTTTTTTTTTTTAGTATTAATTATAGCTAATAGTCTATATAAAAACAGAAAAGTTTCCATGGAGAAGACATTATTTTCAAAATAAATTTTGTGAATTTGTGATTTTTAATAGTCGTTTTTTTTTTTTTTAAACTGTTAGAGCGAGAATGTTAGACATTCTGTGATTTTTTTTTTAAATGTTAATTTATTACTCTGGGTGCTGGGGTTGTGGCTCAGTGGTAGAGCGCTTGCCTAGTGTGTGTGGGTTCCATCCTTAGCACCACATAAAAATAAAATAAAGGTATTGTGTGCATCTACAACTAAAACAAAATGTTAAAAATAAATAAATAAATAAAGGTATTCTGTCCATCTATAACTATTTTTTTAAAATTCATTACTCTGGTTAAAAATGGCTAGAACATGATTAGTTTTGTTACTTTTAAAATCTAGGGATATTTAGGTGAAAATCTAATTGCTATTCCTTTTTGTTTTCTTAGCTGTATGCCACTGGCTATGGTGCTGGTGGCAGACTAGGGATTGGAGGGACAGAGTCGGTGTCCACCCCAACATTGCTAGAGTCCATTCAGCATGTGTTTATTAAGAAGGTGGCTGTGAACTCAGGAGGAAAACACTGCCTTGCCCTCTCTTCAGAAGGAGAAGTTTACTCTTGGGGTGAAGCAGAAGATGGGAAGTTGGGACATGGCAACAGAAGGTATTACGTGAAAATATCATTTTCAGTGTTATGTTTTCCTTTGTTTCAATGCTGGCACAGTATATTGGCATTTTGTTTTTCAAAACAACATTTACAACAGTCTGTTCAAATTAAATAGTGACTCTTTTGGCAGAAATAGATAGGTTCACATGCCAACATGTGGACTTTTACCTATAATACTCCTCTATTGGGAGAAAAAAAAATCAGTTCTGAATTTCTGATTTATAATTGCAAAGCTTCTTTTTGTCCTTCTCCAAGTCATTCATTGGCTCACATTTGACATTTCGTATATCATATGATACTAAAACTGTAAACACAGAGGAAATGGCAAGAATTTGAGGGGGAAGGACATACAAATGACAGTGGTTTTTAAATAGAAGAACAAGCTCATTCATTTTTACAAATTAATGACAGCTACCAGCCAAATGGAAATAATATCAGCCTTCCTTATCCTCAAAATTACTAAAACACTGGAAAAATGTACAAAACAATAGCCCTAAAAGACATTGGAAATCAGCAAAGCACAGTGTTGCTGAAAATGGAAAACAAACAAGATAAGTTCTAAAAATTTCCCTAGTGGACTGTCTATAAAAGATTTCTAGGATGTGGCACATGAAGGAGAAGTCCAGGCACTGGCTTGAAGACATCCTTAGTGTGGAGGAAGCCAAGACCTGTGAGTATGCAGAGTGCCAGGGAGGAGAGAGCTGAACAAAGAGAGACCTCCGGGAACCTGCAGAGCTGAATGTAGCAGTCACATGTGTAAGGCCAAGGGACAACCACCCAAAAGGGATTAGGAGGAACAGTTCCCGGAGCTCTCATGAGACAGAGGATAGAACTCCTAGAAGCCTCATAATTGACAGGGCATTGATTAGAGTACTAAAAATGATACTGTCAAATAGTAGGGGAAAAAAATTAATCATGTACTACTTGTAGCCATTATCCCACCACCAAAACTATAATTAAGCAACTTAACATATAATTTGTTTTTATGAATACAGCAAATCAAATACCTAACATGGGAAACTTCATAAGGTCCTCTATCTACTCAAAAACTACCAGGCATACAAAGGAGCAGGAAAATAAATACAACCCACATGGGAAGAAAAACTATTCAATCGAAATGGACCCAGAAATGACACAGTGATAGAATTGCTGGATAAGAACTTTATTAAAGCAATTATTTCAACCATGTGCCATATCTTCAAGAAGGTAGAGAGAAACCTGAATGTGTTAGGTAATGCCTGGAAAAGATGTTAATGCCCAAATCAAACTCCTAAAGATGAAAAATACAATGTCAGAGATATAAAGTATATTGGATGGAATTAATGACAGATTAGACATTGTGGAAGAAAAGGTCAGTAACTCAAAGTAAAAACTGTCCAGGGTGAAACATTAAAATAAAAAAAGGGTATAAAAATAAACAGAACACTAGCAAACTATGGAACAACTTCAAATGACCTAATACATTCATAATTAAAGTTACCAAAGGAGGAGATATGGGTATTTGGAAGAAGTATAATGGAGTTTAGTGAAATCATGATGTACTCAGTCAGTCAAAAGAAAGCAGAAAAAGAGAAAAATTCAACAAAGAACACATGGGACAAATATAAAAAATATAGCAAGATGTTGACCTAAACTCAAATATACTGATAATCACATCAAGTGAAATTATCTGAACACCTGAATTGGAAGTCAGATTATCAGAATGGAAATACAAGCAAGATCAAACAAATGCTGCTTACAGTGATCCCACCTTAAATATAGATGTATAAATAGACTAAAATAAAAAAGATGGAATACTAATGAAAAGAAACTGGAATGACTGTATTAATATCATGCAAAATAGGTTTTACAGCAAATAATATTGATAGTGATTAAAAGAGAAGTTACTTAATGATGAAGTAGTTTATCAAGAGGACATAATAATTAAACAAATATTAATTCTAAACACCTAATAATAGACATGTCAAATAAATAAAATTTTAAAAAATATTAGAACCCCAAGGAAAAATAGACAAGCCTACAATTGCAGTCACGGATTTTAATACCCTTCCTTTCATAATTGATAAAATAAGTAAATAAGTAAATTAAGGATAGAAGATTTGAATAACTGTCCATTAACTTGACCTAATTGACATTTTTAAAACACTGTACTAGACAGAAATATATTCTTTTTTTGTGCACATAGAACACCTACCAATATAGACTATGATTTGAACCATAAAACAAATCTTATGCATCAAAAGGATTCAAGTTAAACAAAGTATATTCTCTGTCCACAAGAAATTACATTAGAAATTATCAACAAACAGATCTCTAGAAAAATTCCCCCAATATTTAGAAAGTAAATAAAACATTTCTAAGTAACTGATGGGTCAAAGAATGAATCAGAAAATAAATGAGAAGTAATTTTGAGCAGAGTAGAAATGAAACAGCATATCAAAATTATGAAATCCAGCAAAAGCAGTACTTAGAAGGAAATTTCTAGCATGAAATATGTATTTTAAAAGTGCAAAATGTTCTTAAAACCATGACTATAGCATCTTCCTGGAGGTACTATGATAAGAAGGACAGATGCAGCCCAAAGTAAGCAGAAGAGAGGGAATAAGAAAAATCAAAGCAGAACTCCATGACATAGATCCCCCCACACCCCAAAAAAGGAAAATCATGAGAAACAAAAACTGGTTCTTTGAGGTAAATATAATCAATAAAGCCTCTATCTTGCCTGATTAAAAACAAATGATCAATTATAGGAACATTAAGAATGAAGGAGTTTTGATTACCACAAGATGTGTAGATGTTAAAAGATTTAAAAGATCATAAATATAAGGAACAACTTTATACCAACAATCTTAACTTTTTAAAAGAGTTGTATAAATTCCTCAAAAGTCATATTCCTCAGACAATGAATTTACTGCAGACAAATATCCAGCACAAATCACTGGTGATGTTTAACATGGATAATTCCATTTCTTCATAAACATTTTCAGAAGATTGAAAAGGAAAAATTCTCTCCAATTTTAAGATAGCTTTATTCAAACCAGATTCAGACATTATTAGGAAGATGTAGACCAATATCTTTCATGAACATAGATGTAAAAATTCATAGTGTTTTAGGAAATCAAATTAGAAAAATACAAAAGATGTGACCAAGTGGAATTTATGCCAGAAATTGCAAGTTTGGTTCAACACTGAAACAGTAAATATAAAGAAGAAAACCACCCGATCATCTCAGTAGATGAAGGAGGGAAGAGCATTTGACAAAATTCTAACATCCATTTCTGGTGTAAACTTCTGGCAATCGAGGAGTAAAAGATCCTCTTCCTTAATCTGATAAAGGGCATCTGTGTAAACCTGCTTGGTACTTAGTGATGACTGACTGAAACACTGGCCTTTCAGGATCAGACAAGGATGTCTACTGTCACCACTTCTATGTAGCACTTACTGCAGGTTTAGCAAAGGCAGTTTAGCAATGTGAAGAAACAAAAGGCATTCAGATTGGAAAGAGAATTAAAGCTGTCTTTATTTGCCAATACCATCATTTAGGCAGAGAACTGATGCATCTACAAAAAAGCTAGCAGAACTAATAAGTGATATTAACAGTGATGCAAGATAGACTGTCCATACATAAGCCATCTGTACACATACTAATATAATCAGAAAGTGAAATTTAAAAACACCATTTACAATGCTCCTCTCTCAAAATCAAAATACTCAGGGATAAATCTGACCAAAAAAAAATTGTGGATCACCTACAGACAGAAAACGACAAAATACTGGTAAAGTTTTTTTTGTTTGTTTGTTTTTTAGGTTCAGATATTTTTATTAATATTTTTTTAGAATGTTTTTTTTAGCTGGGAGTTGAACCCAGGGGGTGCTGAGCCACATCCCCTGGCCCATTTTTAATCTTTTTATCTTGAGACAGGGTCTCACTAAGTTGGTTAGGGCCTTGCTAAATTGCTCAGACTGACTTTGAACTTGTGATTCTCCTGCCTCAGCCTCCTGAGTCACTGGGATTATAGGTGTGAAGATTTAAAAAAAAATTGTTCTTTTGTAGTTGTAGATGGACAGCATGTCTTTATTTTATTTATTTTTATGTGGTGTTAAGGATCAAACCCAGTGCCTCACACATGCTAGACAAGTGCTCTGCCACTGATCTACAACCCCAGCCCAGTGTGAAGATTTTTTAAAGACCTCAAATCATGTGCAAATTAATATTCATTACCTTCAAAATAAGGAAAGGATTAGACTAGTCAAAACAACTTTGAAAATGAGGAATAAAGTTGGAAGACTTGCACTGTCTGACTTCAAGCCTTGTTTTAAATCTGCGGTAATCAAGGCAATGTAGTATTAGCATAAAGAAGAAAGAAATATAGCATACTAGAAGAATAGGGATGAAGTGAATATGAAAAAAAATGACACTTCTCACAGTCTCTGGTATACCATTTATAGAAGCAATTCATTGAAGAAAAAAATACTTTTTTTTCCACAATTGTTTGGAATAATTGGATTACCTTATAGCAAGAAGCAAACAACTTTATACTGTACTATATCCAAACATTAATTCAGAGTGAATCACGAGAGGAAACCTTTTGTGATCTTAGGTCAGACAAAGATTTTTCAGATTGAACTCTAAGACATGATTCATTGAAGAAAATGAATCAATCATCAAGGTAAAATATAAAACTGAAAACATGATAAATTGGACTTTGTAAAAATTATGAACTATTCTTTGAAAAACATTATGAAGAGATTAAAAAGATATGCTACATCCTGGGAAAAGATATTTATAGTCATTTAATCTGACTGAGGTCTGATAGCCAAAATATGTAAAGAACTTTCAAAACTCAGTAAGAAAACATGTTAGCCCTGCTTGCCACCTTACAGGCCGATGATAGTCATACTTTAAAACTCCTTAAATGAATTGTCGATTTATAGCAGGGTGGGCAAACTGTTTTAAGTAAAGGACTGGGTAGCAAATATTTTAGGCTTTGCATGTAATTTTTTTTAAAGTAACTTTTAAAAAATATAAAACTGATTCTCAGCTCATAGGCCTTTTAAAAACAGGCCATGGAACAGATTTAGCCCACTGTTGGCAGTTGCTTCCCAACCCCTGATTTAGAACTGTGAAATTCAGGTGTAAGGGAGATAGGTCAGAAATTATGCAATCTTGAGTTTAGGTCTGAATGATTCTTCTTGATTGATTTAATAATTACTTGATTGGAACAGTGTGCGTTGAGAGGTGCACATTGACTAGATAAACAGGAAACAAAAAACATCGTATTTAATAAGTTTTAAAATATTTAAGAGTAGAAATTCATTTGTTGTATTTGATGTCTTTCTTGCAGTCCATGTGACCGCCCTCGCGTCATTGAATCTTTGAGAGGAATTGAAGTGGTTGACGTTGCTGCTGGTGGAGCCCATAGCGCCTGTGTCACAGCAGCTGGAGACCTCTACACATGGGGCAAAGGCCGGTATGGCCGCCTGGGGCACAGCGACAGTGAGGATCAGTTAAAGCCAAAGCTGGTGAGAAGGTGCCAGGCCCAAACCAAGTGGCTGCTCACTCTGTAGTGTTGAAGTGGGATGGGGGTAGTTTGCTATTCATTATAGTTTTAACATGTCAGATATATTTCCCATTCTGTATGTTTTTTATTTTAGTGTTGATGGTCATAGGCTTACTATTTATAACTAGGTTTTCTTTGTGATAGAAATTTAAAAAATCTTGGTTATGTGTTCATTCCATGGGCCATTTAAACAGTGGTATTTGAAATATTCTTTTATTTATACAATTGACCCTTGAACAACACTGGTTTGAACTGTGTGGGTCCATTTATATTCAGAATTATTTTTTGGAGTTTTTTGAGAATTTAAAAAAACTCAGACCAACTGGGTAGCCTAGAAATATAAAAAAAAAAAAATTAAGAAATAGGTGTGTCATGAATATACAAAATATATGAAGATAAGAGTCTATTTTATCATTTACTACCATAAAATATACACAAATCTATTATAAAAAGTTAAAATTTAGGGCTGGGGATGCAGCTCAGTGATAGCAAGGCTTTTAAGTCAGTCTCCAGCACTGCAGAAAGAAGTTTAAATTTATCCAACGCACACAAATATTTACAGACCATACTTGGCACCATTTGAGCTTGAGAGAAATATAAACAAACACAAGGTGCAATATAAACATAACTGCTTAAAATTAACTATAGTACATACTGTACTATTATAATGGCATAGCCACCGTTGCTAATATGGTAAGCTCCAGTGTTGCAGGTATGTGTTTAAAACTCCATGTGAAACTGAGTCGTCGCCATGTGATCAGTTTGTCTCTATTTTATTTATTTTTTTATTTGTGGTGCTGGGGATTGAATCCAGGCCCTCAGTGCATGCTAGACATATGCTCTACCACAGAGCTACGTTCCTAGTCCTGGTTATCTCTTCTTTTAATTCATATCATAGTAAAAAGTGATCTCTTGCAATTTTTGTGTATTTTCTGCCATTTGTAATACATTAACATACAAAATATACATTAATTGACTAAGTTGCAGTAAGGCTTCCAGTCAGTACCAGGGTATTAGTAGTTAAGCTTTTGGGGAGTAAAAAAAAGTTGCATATGGATTTTTGACTATTGGGGGGTGGCACCCCTAAACCCCATGTTGTTTTTCAGACAGCTATAATGATAAATGTTACTTGGCATCTATCAAAATGCTTTGACTTCTAGAAGGCCCACTGTCTTTGTGGTGATACAAAGGGGTGAATGAATAGTATTCATGGCAGAGCAGGATTGGCTCTGCCATGAAGAGCCAAGGATCAGGACACTGAGACTTGCTTCCTACAGTTTAGATTAGCATAGTTTAAATAAAGGAAGATGTTTTCTATTTTGTCTCATAGGATTAAGAGGCTTAAAATAGGCATCCTAGCAAAAAAGACTGGCTGCATTGTAAAGTTCTTTCTTTGATAAGCTTTCATTGTATGGCCAACTAACCCAAGGCTCCTTTTTCCTGAAGGTGGAGGCACTGCAGGGCCACCGTGTGGTGGACATTGCCTGTGGCAGTGGGGACGCCCAGACCCTCTGCCTCACTGATGATGACACCGTCTGGTCCTGGGGAGATGGGGACTATGGCAAGCTTGGCAGAGGAGGTAGTGATGGCTGCAAAGTGCCCATGAAGGTATTTCCTGTTTATATAGCCTCAGATTCATCATTGCTCTCCCCCTGTGTAGTTCTGAGGGGCATTTTAACCTCATCTTTACCTTCTTCGTAAAGAGTATTTGGTTATCAGGTAAAATGTGAACGAAGGGCCCAAAGGCATAAGATATTTTGATTGCCTTTTTGGGGAATGGATGTAATCCAGGTTTTACAGAGCTTCTGGTTTTATTCACTACATAGACCTGTTTGAGAAATAGAGTAACACATTGTTCCCAATCACTTCAGTTTACAGTGGTATGTAGATACCATGTCACACACTGTGGGATGTACTAGAATTTACTGAATAGGTTTAATATGTCTGGGCAGGTACTCTGTGAGAGGCCCCATAGGAGGCTGTCTGGTGCTCTGCGTTTACAGGCCTGGGCTTGGGTTCCTTGCTTTGCTCCACATGAGCTGAGGCAGTTTCTTAACTTTGCCAGCCTGATTTGCCATTGTAAATGGGTGTTTGGTGTAGGGTAAATGAGTCGATGTATTTAGGTCATGTACTCACCACTCTGCAGCCTGCAGTACATGAGCACCGTGGTGTAGTAGAGCTGCTATGCAAGGGTGCTGTGAAAAAAAAAAAATTGAAACTATCTGTGCCCAGTGTCCTCTCTTGTTGGGCTTGGAGAGTGCAGGTGCAAAACAGAACCACACCACGCGCAGGTGCTCCTGGAGCTCTGACCAGGTAGCGGGCACCAGGTGCCTCTGAACTCAGGGAAGACCTGGACCCAACCATGTAGCCTTTCTTTCCAGAGTTGTGCTGCCTACCCAGTACAGTAACTGTTGGTCACATGTGACTGTTGAACTTTAAATTTAAATCAATTAAAATTGAAATTCACTCCCTTAGTCACACTTAACATGCTTAGTACCTAGAAGTAGCTCATGGTGGCTTCCCTTTCCATCATCTCTGGCACTTTGTCCAGTATAGGTATATAGACATTGTAATTTACAAAGGTTTCCTTAATGTGAAAATAAGATCTCTTGTGGACTTCCCTGAGTAAGGAAGGTTTTATACACAGACTTTACACCTTTAAGGATTAGGATGGAGGGCTGGAGGAGGACATCACCAATCCCATTGTGACAAGGATGGAAGCAGGGTAAGAGTAGTTAAGAGAATGAATTTTTAATTAATTTAAATTTTAAATTAAAATTAAATAAGGGAATATAAATATGAGAAAACTCATAGAGGCAATAAGGAGCAGGGGTAAGGAATATGCTAGGTAAGGAGAAGTGATGACCAGGTAAATGGGCTCCAGTGAGACCCTTCCATGCTGGATGTGGAGGATTGGGGCCCCATGCATGCAGGACTGCATGACTAAGATCATGTTAATAGTTGACCCAGACAGCTGGGTAGTACCCATGACTCCTGGCCATCTGTCTTGTTGCCTGTTGTTCCTTCCCTGTGGGCCTCAGGTTCTGAGAGAGTGTTGGAGGCAGGTAAGTAGAAGATGCACAGGATTGCTGGGGAGTTGAGGCACATGGGTGCCTCCATGTCAGTTGAAATATCTTCCTTTTTGGTGACATGTATTGGGTACCATTGTGCCTTGTGTTGGCATGTGTGCCACCACTCAGATGCTTCTGCTCACTTTCTGGGCGTTTTTTGGGTAAGTGAGTATGATTTAAGTTGTACTAAATATTCTACACAAGAGTTGATATTCAGAGTTCTTAGTTCAGTCTCAATGTGGTTGTAGCAACTGTAGGGACCTTGTTGGAGTGTGTCTAATTGGACATTTTCCTTTTCTAGATTGATTCTCTTACTGGCCTTGGAGTGATTAAAGTAGAATGTGGATCCCAGTTTTCTGTCGCTCTCACAAAATCTGGAGCTGTTTATACTTGGTATGCAAGATTCTGCTTATTCCAACCAAAATCAGACCAGATTTTTAATTAAAGCTGTGTTAACTACCTCTTCGTATACTTCGTAGAATATAGCTTCTATGGCAGGCTTTTTGTTTTTCTTTTGCAACCTAGAAAATAGAGCTTGCACCAGAAGGATGGCGGGTAGTAAATAAGAAGACTTTTCCCTAGTAAATTCCATGCTTCCTTTGTGTGCAGGGGCAAAGGAGATTATCACAGGCTGGGCCATGGATCTGATGACCATGTTCGAAGACCTCGGCAGGTCCAAGGGCTGCAGGGGAAGAAAGTCATTGCCATTGCCACTGGCTCTCTGCACTGTGTGTGTTGCACAGAGGATGGTAGGTGTCAGGTTCAGTGGTTCAGAACTGAGGCCTGTAAATCTAAGAGAGCTGCATAGGAATAACATGTGCTAGAAAAGGGAGGAGTGGTGCCAGGGGATTATGCTGTGTCCTGAGTGTCTGTCTACCTCTGGTGTTGCACCTGTGAATATCTTATCTTACATGGCTATACAGGCAAGAGCTAACCAAGCTGTCCTCAGACAGGCCTGCTATAGGGATGGTCCCCAGCTAGGAACCTGAATCTCAGGAGAGCTCCCCATTCTCTAGATGGTAAACATGGCTCACTGTGCCTGAACTGTTTTTATAAGCAATGTGGTCTGTACTAAACCCTACTTTCTTCTGGAGTCTGGAGCTGGTATGTGCCAGGTAGAGGGCAGCTGCATGATCAGCCCTAATGAAAACCCTGGATGTTGAGTCTCTGATGAGCTTCCCTGGTAGATAGCACCTCACACTTGCCTTCACACCTTGTTACTGAGGGGATTAAGCTTGCCCTGTGTGACTGCACTGGGAGATGACTCTCTGGCAGCTTGTGCCAAATTTTCCCTGGGCTTTGCCCTAGGTGTCTTCTTTAGCCTGGTTTTGCTGTAATAAGTGGTAGCTATGAGTACAACTACATACTAAGTCCTATGAATCACAGAACATGGGGTATGGCGAAAGGGACTTTCCAGATGAAATTAAGATTGCAAATCATCCAACTTTGAAGTATGGAAATTATTCTGGATTGGCCCAAAGTAATCATCTGGGGCCTTCAAATCAGTAAAGGAGGCTGAAGATTTAGTTCAGATGTGGCTGCAGAGGTACAGAAGTTTTCAAAGCATGTGATACTCATGTCCTGTTGCTGGCTATCAAGACACAGGAAGGGGCCAGGGAATTGGGGCAGCTTCTGGAGGCTGGAACCATCTTTCAGTTGAAAACCAGCAAGAAGCTGAACCTCAGTCCTATGAAGAACTGAATTCTATTAACAACCTGAGGAACCAGGGAACTCCCTTAGGGCCTCCAGAGGTGAGACCCACCTTGAACTTCTGACCAGCAGAAGTAAAAGATGTTAAGTGTATGCTGTTTAAGCCAGGAAGGTTGTGGTGATTTGCCATAGCAACAATGGAAAACCAATGCTTCAGCATTCAGAAGACAACCATTCCCCAAATTGTGCTCCATGTTAAAGCCTTTGGATAATTACATAAACATGTACTCTTAATAATTTCATTGATGGAAGAGTTTCATATGTGAGTAAGCAAATTTTATGGCTCATGATAGAATGACATTGTGGTTCTTGATAAAACACACTGATTAATTATTTTAAATTTTGAGACAAATTATAGAGAATAGTTAGAAGTACCTTACCAAGAACTTCTGTATCCTGAATCATGTGAGAATTAGTTGCTGTCCAGGTGCCTCAACCCTGAACATCGAGTGTGTATTTCCTACAGTTAAGGATACTGTGTCGCATGATCTTAAATGTGGCTGTCCAGCCAGAAAATTCATACTTGCCCTAGTTCCAATGCTTACTCCCATTCATGGTACATCATGATAGCGAGCTGTCACCTTCTCATGTCTCTTCTGTGACATTTCTCAGTTGTCCCTTGTGTCATACTATGATGCTACCTCAGTCTTCCTGAGTTTTTTGAACCTTCATACTTTGGAAGTTTGTTTAATTTGTAGCATGTTTTCAATTTGAGTTTTTATGATTTTTCTTCAGTAGCTTCAAGTTGTGTGTTTTTGATCTTCTTAATTCATCTTTTTCAGTTGACTTACAGTTTCTCTTTGTGCTGTCACTGTCATGGTACTGGGCCTCATTGATTAGAGCCTAGGAATGTGTATATAAACAGTTTTGTGTTTATTTCTCTTTTTATACATGTATGTTGAAAACCATGTGTTCACCCTAGTACCCTCAGATCCTTTTCAGGACCATCGGGTTTCTTCTAGTTTCTCTTTGCACACTTACAATTCCTTCCTTTTTTGGTGATAAATTATCCATTATCCCTCATATAATAGTTTGGTTGCTCCTTTTTGTGTTCCTTCACCTCACCCTGGGCATCTCCACATGTAGATACATTGAGCTGACCTCCACCTGGCTATCCTCTGTGTGGACACCTCCTCACCTTCAAACCTGGACGACCCCTACACCTGTCCTTTGTGACCGTGAGGAGCCACTCTCCTCACCTTGTGCTTGGACACTACCCAATAGGAGTGAACTACTGAGAGCAGGAAGGGGCGGCACACTGCCGTCGATGGCATAGGCATCACTCCTGCAGAGTGCTGCTTACCCCTGCATGGCAACCTCAGGAGGCTTTGTGGACTTGGCAAGGCTGATGATCTTTCCTCAGAGCATAAACCTCATTTCTGTCCTGGTCACCAGGGACCTTACCCTTAGAATATTTTTATGGTAGTGTTCATGGTTGGGTCCAACATGGTAAACTGGAAAGGATGATAATTCTCATGAATGATGATTCATGTCCAGGATCTGAGTAACTATAGGAAGAATCATGTTTTTTTTTTTTTCCCCAGCTTTTCTACTTTATTACAAAGAGAGGAAGCATTTATATGGTCAGAAAATACAAAATAGATCTTTTTTTCCTCTTCCTATGAAATGCTGCTGTTCAAACAGTCAGAGTGAATTGTCTCAGTTCACTTCTATAAGTCCCATCACATGCACTTGGGTATGGTTGTCTTTGGCTGCTGAAAATCTGGCCCTTTAGTGCACAGGGTGACCAGCAGTTCCAGAATGTCCCATTTTCATATATTGTATCCTTGCACACCTCTTAAAAATAAGGTACTACACTGATAGAAGTTTACCATTTAGTTTCTTAAATGTAAAAAAGAAAACCCGTAAAAGGCTCAACAAAATTAGACCACAAAAATTGCTTTGTTCATTGTAGCACTCTTGGTAATAGAGTAACAAATGTTTGTGCATTTTTATGTGAGGATCCTTCTCATGTGTTCTTTTAACACATGGATTTTGTTCTCCTAAAAACTGACTTTTCCCCTCCATTTTACATGCAAAAGCAGTTTGGGTTGTTAGGGGATATTACCATCTGTTTAATGTAATTTGTTCTGATTGAGAACTGCTAGTTATTGTTCAGTACAGTTACAGAGTTAGCACCCATATGTTGAATGATACATATACAGCCACACACACTAGTCCTGTGAACTAATGAACTCAGGGTACGGGATCTTTTAAGACCAGAGTCTTGTGCTCCTCATTAGAAAAGGCATGTTGAGCATCAGGGACTATGGAGAGTCTCAGGAAGTATGCTTGCCTCTTGGGATGCATGACTTGAGTGTGTTCACAGCTAGGTCACATGTGAAGTTGATATTCAGGAAGAGGTGACCACCAACACTGAAATGAAGGATGCAGAAGTTGACAGTGTGATGGGAAGTACTGGCATTTGTGCATTTCCTGGTTATGGGATCTAACCTCTTATTCTAAATTCACTTCATTTAGGTGAAGTTTATACATGGGGTGACAATGATGAGGGACAACTAGGAGATGGGACAACAAACGCCATTCAGAGGCCTCGGTTGGTAGCTGCCCTTCAGGGTAAGAAGGTCAACCGTGTGGCCTGTGGCTCAGCACACACTCTCGCTTGGTCGACCAGCAAGCCTGCCAGTGCTGGCAAGCTCCCTGCGCAGGTCAGTGCTGCTTGGGCAGGTGGTGGGAGGCAAGCACATTGTGAAGTTATCACCCGTATGTTGGATCATGCATGTTCAGCCACACATGCTTAATGTTTGCAGAGCCACATATTTACAGAGGTCTCTCATTGAAATAATTCATAATGGTACAAATCAGTTATTTTAAGACCCATCAATATGTTGCCTTCTTTATCTTGTAAAGTACACGAAATGATTCTAATAGTACACGTCTCACAAGTTTCTTAGTAAATATCTGATATTGTAAATACTTAGTAAATAACTATTATTCTAGAAGCAACACAGTAAGGTTTTGTAAACCAAACTCAGATCACAGTGCTTCATTTTTTTTTTTTTTTTGTGGGGAGGGTGGATTGTCAGAATTCTTTTACGAACTATGGCTTTTTTGTTACTTTGACGTCCAAGTTGACTTAGCACAATCTCAATGTTTTCAGGTCCCCATGGAATACAATCATTTGCAGGAGATCCCCATAATTGCCCTGAGGAATCGGCTGCTGCTGCTGCATCACATCTCTGAGCTCTTCTGCCCCTGCATTCCCATGTTTGACCTGGAGGGCTCGCTTGACGAAACTGGACTTGGACCTTCTGTTGGGTTTGACACACTACGAGGGATCCTAATATCCCAGGGAAAGGTACTTTTGTAGAAATCTGTGGCGCAGGTGATACTGATATCTTCAATAAATTTAACTCAATGAAATTCCCTATACTGGGAATGTTGAATATAGAATTCAACTCATTCAGTAAGTGTTCCCTGAGTGTCCACTGTGTGCCAACCTGTGTTTTTGGTAATTAGAATATATCAATGAAAAACCAGATTAATTTAATTTGAAGTGTGTACTAAAAATGGTATAGTGTTGCATATTCCCCTTGGAATATCTTTTTCCACTCACTCCCCGGATAGGAGCATGGGGGTTCATAAAACTGATCCTTTTTGGTGTGTTGGTTCTCTGCCTATTGATTTCATATCCCCATTGACACAGGAAGCAGAAATAATGAGGTAATTGCTTCTGCCAAGGATGTCCGGCAGAGGGCGCCTAGAATTAGATAGTTTAGATGCTTTGTGCTAAAATTTGTAAGGTACAGATTCTTTGCTGAATGGTCATTGAATAGAAAGGAGTAAAATTGGGAATGAGGGTATTTGAAAGTCTCCAGGCAGGTTTCAACCCCTCGACATTTTTAATGATTTTAGAGATTCCTAGAAATGGAATACCTGAGCCAGGTGCGATGGCACACACTGGTAATCCCAGCTGAGGCTGGAGGATCCGAAATTCAAAACCAGCCTCAGCAACTTAGTGAGACCCTGTCTCAAAATTAATAAATAGAAAGGAATGAGGATGTGGCTGAGTTGTTGAGAGCCCCTGGGTTCAATCCCGAGTACCAAAAAAATAAAAAAGAAAGAAAGGGAATTCCCGATTCAGATAAGAATTCCCATTCTGGAAGTTGTCAAGTTTCTAACAAGCAAGTTGATGAGATTATTTAGAAGGGGCTCTTGATTATATATTAGGGGGATTTTTGTGTAAGCATAGAAGATGAGTTGAGCATCCCTCTAATCCTGAAGAGTCTGTGACTCTGATATATTTTGTTATCAAAGGGCATGATCTATTCTGAATATATAATCAAATTCAGTTGTTTTGGAGTTCTCTCCAAACAGATTATTTGTTTAGGATTGGCTTTGTTTTCACTTGGCCAGAACAATTTCTGCTGAACAAGATGGGTGCATGCATTTCATGTGTACCTGAAGGTGCTGAGTGATAAGGGTTATGATGAAGGGTAAGATCCTCTGTCTATTGATGGAAGCAGGAAGAAATTGTAGGCAGGTAAAATTGATATAAAATGAATTTCAGCTACTTTTTAGAAATAAAAAGTAGCAAACATGATTACTTTCCCCTTTACTTTGTTTTGTTCCTCAAAGTGAAGGGGATAAAAGCCTTTCCTTAAAGGGAGGGAAGAAAGTGAGAGGCAGGACATCCCCATGTGGGATAGAGTGAGTGTCCTACAGAATGAGTGTCCTGTGGCAGGCTCCCAGCTGAGGTCAGAGCGAGTGGGAGCAGCATAGGCAATGGCGTCCAGGCTCCTATGCTGAGGCAGTAGCAGGGGGAGGGAGCATTGTGGGCACCCTCTTCTGGAGAGGTTTGAGGTGGTGGTGTCAGAAACCGTGAGGTAGGAATGTTAGTCTCTCCCATTCAGAGCTGCGAAGAGGATGCTGCAGAAGAAATGGGTGGCAGTGGGAATACTTCCAGTAGGAGGAACTGCTGCAGGTGTGTTGGGGTACACAGGAGAGCAGATGGAGGGGAACCACCGTGCAGCTGGTGTGCTGGTGGAGGCCTCCCCAGACCCTCTCTGGATCTCTTTCTACCTCTGGTTGCCTCCTGGGGGCTGCTTATGGCCCGGTCTTCTGCCTTCAGGGATTGGAGTTGTCAGGCTCAGGACCTGCTGGGGGTCCCCTGTGCCCCCACAGTGCCCCTAACTGGAAGATGGCACTGTTTGTTCCACATGGCGGAGAGGGCCAGACCTCTCTCCCCACCAATGATTCTGTCTCTTTTGAGTGTCCTTCGAGGGGAACCCCCGCCCCCGCCCCCCGCTTCTCTTCCTACACCCTGCCTTTATGCATATGGCCAGCCTGCCTTCCTCCTGTGTGAAATTCAAGCCCTCACTGTGCCACACGCACTGTCCTGGCAGTATTTGCCCCCTGGGACTCAGTTTTCTTTCAGTACATACAACATGCTTCGCTTCCTGCTCTATCGTCTGTCCCACCCCAGACCTGGCTAGATTCATGGGGGTCCATCACTGCTTTGTGGCACAGTTAGTGGTTTAACACCAGGCTGCTGCTACTGGACTTGCTGTTTGGCAGGGAAGCCTTGGCCTTCTTTCCTAAGTCAGGGCAGGTGCTTACCAGGTTCTGGCCCTCTCTTCTCTGTGCCCAGCTCTTCCTGAGGGCTCTGCCTATTTGCCCAGCTGTTGGCCTGTTTGCCCTGCTGTGTGCCCCTGTGTGCAGCAGCACCAAGCTGTTCCCTCACAATCTGAGAAAGAAGTTGGCAGTTTACTATTCTTAAGGAAGTCTGACTCGCAGGAACAGAAGCTTTTAATCAGATATGACTTGATTTCTCTCTGGGCAATGCTGTTTCCTGTTCTTAATACCGTTTGTTTGCTGTGTGTTAGGAGGCTGCTTTCCGAAAAGTGGTGCAGGCAACTATGGTGCGAGATCGTCAGCATGGTCCTGTTGTGGAATTAAACCGAATCCAGGTAATGCGGAGCTTGTTAGCTCAGTCTGAGGGCATTACAAGTGACGCTTTTGTGGGTGCAAGGGATGTCCTTTCGGCCTGAATGGGGATGAAAGGGCTTGTAGCCTGCCTCCTGGTGCCTGGGCTTGAACAGCCGGTGCCTCCTTCCTCCTGGACACTTCCTGTGCATGACATTTTGATGGTGAGGCTACCAGATAGGAACATAAATATTTTACTTTGTAGTAAAAGTGAAATTATTTCAGATAACCCAAAAGCACAAATACAGAGAAGTGAAAAAGGGGAAAGTAAAAATCAGCCTCATTTCTACCGCATCATTATAACCACTGCTGTTCCTTTTGGGGTATGTGTGTATTATAAGCAAAACTGGATCACTTTCTTTTGTCACTTAATATTTTCCTACTTCATATGTCATTTGCACCTCTCAAGCCGTTGGAGTAGGATTTTGCAGGACTGTTTTACAAGCTGCTTGCTGTTTTCTGGTTAGTGGAGCTCTTTGAGATTCCCCCTGGTGGGAACTGGAAGGCTGTGCCGATGTGTTTCTCATACAGGCAGGGCTGTCTACTCTGTGTCTCTGGTTACCCACACAGGTTAAGCTGAAAGAAGTAGAACGGGTCAAAGGCCCTTGATGCGTATGCCCAATTACAGCTTGTGACAGTTCACATTCCTGTCAGCTTCACCTGGCTCTGGGAGTTTTCTTTTCTAATGTAGTAGGCCACAATTATTAATACTCTTGAGAAATAAAAAGCAGACCATTTTTAAATTTATACTGCTGCTAAGTGTGCATAAACTTAGTTTTAAAAAGATTAAAAGTAAAGAGAATCCTGGTCACTGATTATAATAGTATGAAGCACTTGACATTTGATATGCAGATGAATTGGCCTTGTCTCTTGCATCTGAAACAGCCATGAAGAACAAAATCTTTGTTCCTGAACCTTTGTATTAACACATGATTTTTTTACCCTGATGTTGATTACTAAAGATTTTTTCAGAGTTGTACTTGAGGGCATTTTGAATTAAGACATCAGACTCTTGTCTTTTGTTGGATAACACATGTGACCATATTAGTAGAATTGGTCTTTCCACTGACGTCAGAGTATCTAATGCTAAGCTGTAGGTCAGTCAGCCAGTTCCACAGATAAATGGAATTTTTAATTAAGTTCATAAAAAAGCTTTTATTTCCCCACCTTGGATGATCATTTTGGTTTACTCTGCATCATTAGGTCATAAATACTAAGTTCGTAAGTTAAGAAAATCCAGTGGCTGACAGTCACTGCATTCTTGCCTTAGGACCACACACAGACTCCTTGGAGTCAGGTATGCTGAATGTGGGTGTCCAAGGCGGGGGGGGCATCCATGAAGCCTGGAACCCAGATTAGACACACTGTTTCTGTCCTCCCATCTCAGATTTTCAAGAATACCTCTTTGCTATGCATCTTCATATCTCTAAGCTTCAGAAATGTTTAATTCATGTTTGAAAGAAAGCGCTGGGTAGATGGCAAACAGATTTATAGTCGGTCTTTTTTAAAAAGGCAGACAGTGCCCTTCAGCTCTATGTGTAATATGGACCGATGCCTGGGGGCTGCTCAGGCACAGCTAAAGCCCTTGGCCACCAGACCAGGTGCTTGCAGTTTGGGCATTGTGCCCCCTCCTGAGGCTAGAAAGTTCTCAACATATGTGAAAACAGAAGTGTTTTTTGTTTGGTTTGGTTTGGTACTAGGGATTGAATTCAGAGGCACTTGACCACTGAGCCACATCCCCAGCCCTATTTTGTATTTTATTTAGAGACAGGGTCTCACTGAGTTGCTTCTTAGCGTCCTGCTTTTGCTGAGGCTGGCTTTGAACTTGAGATCCTCCTGCCTCAGCCTCCTGAGCTGCTGGAATCACAGGTGTGCCCCACTGTGCTAGGCACAGAAGTGTTTTTCAACCAAAATTAGAGCATGGGGAAAACATTGAGTGAATCTAAGGTGAACACAGGACACCAGCACTGAGCCACAGTGGCTTCATGGTGCCTCTGCTCTGGCTGCCACAGCTGTTGGTTATGTTGCCCAGCACCAGCCTCCTGTGGGGACACCAGGGAAGGGACCCTCACATGTGTCTGTGGAAAATATTCCAGAGATGTTGGTATACAGTTCGTCATCCTGGAGCATTTTTGTTTGTTATGAATATGATTTAGTTTTATGACAGGAAAACATGAAAATTAGTATCCTTTAAAAATTTTAATTTCTTAAAATTTATTATAGAATTAATACATGCACATTTCTGAAGATTTAGAAAATTCAGATTAAAGACAATTAAAATCATCTAACTAGAGAAAGCACTATACATATGCAGATTTATCTCCTTTCAGTGTCGAAACTGTTCACATGGCCATCGTTTGCTGAAGGATGGATGGTCTCTGCTAGTCAGTACTGTCAGCACGGGGGAGGCAGCATAGTGGTTGGACTGGAAGCCAGGTCTTGGTCTCACCGCTCATGTGACAGTTGTAACATTGTGGACACATTCCTTTTCTGAGTTCCGTCTCCTCTGAGGGTAACGGATACCTTAAAGAATTGCTGTGAGGTTTAAAGGATATAGCATTTGTGGACATCTAGTTTAGTATGTGGCTCAGAGAAAAGTTCATTCTATAGGAAAGTATTACTTTTAGTGTCATTTTTCTTAATATTTCTAGTCTCAGTTATGGTTATTTGTGGGAATCTGTCCTAGTCCACTAGGAGCACAGCTTTTGAAGTTACTAGTACCTTATTCCATGGAGGTTGTGGCAGTGTAGTCAGTAGTTGGTTGTGACTGAAGTTGTAAAACATGAGGATCTGTGTGAGCATGTTATGGTCATAAGCTGCCCCCTGCCCTATGTGAGCAGTGATAGGATGTGTTGGAAGGTATATTTGTTCAGACCACCAATCCTGGGGGCTGCTGTACACATCACTGATAACCTGCTGATTGGGGTGAGGGGGTGGTGGCCTTGTATATGCAAGGTACAGTTTCCTAGATAGTGAGTTTGCACAGCACCCATGATAGGAGATGCATGCTGCCTCCTCACACACTGCATCAGGATGGAAGGCTGTAGAAATTGGTCTCTGGGGTCCTCCAAGGGTTTGAGGACAGAAGATGAAGGAAATGAGTCAGTCTTGGAGCTGTGGTGAGGGCTTAGGAGGAGCAAGGTGCAGAGTTACTCATCAGTCCTTTGTTTCCACACGGATTTGCTTTAATTGTTTGCCAGGTTCTTACGGTGGCTGTGAGGTGTGAGTGCGATTCCCTGTGGGCTCTGCTCATGCTGGCTCTTCAGGTTTACTGATGCAAGGGAGGCTGCATAGGCAGTGAGCCAGGCCAGCATCCAGACTCAGGGAGAGCAAATTACCCCTCAGCAAACAGAACAGAGTGGTAAAGGGGAGAGTCAGGGGAGAGGCCTGGGGGGCCCACTGTTCTCCACAGGTGCATGCCAGACTGTGTGCATATTGTGTATATTACTGAGCAGCTGTTTCATGTTTTGCTTTTTTCTCTCTAGGTCAAGCGCTCCAGGAGTAAAGGCGGGTTAGCTGGCCCTGATGGCACCAAGTCTGTCTTTGGACAGATGTGTGCTAAGATGAGTTCCTTCAGTCCTGATAGCCTTCTCCTCCCTCACCGTGTCTGGAAAGTCAAGTTTGTGGGTGAGAAGGTGTCATGTGCTGGAGAATGTGTGGCTTCCCTGAGGGGTGGACCTTGAGCCTGCGGGGATTGTAGGCAGAGGGCACATGAACGTGGAATGCAGGGAGCCCCAGTGGCTGCTTGTCCGGTGCTCCTCAGGCAGGGTGGGAGTGGGCAGCCTGCACATTGCTGGTTTCTCCTTTCCTACCAGGTGAATCTGTGGATGACTGTGGTGGTGGCTACAGTGAGTCCATAGCCGAGATCTGTGAAGAGCTGCAGAATGGACTCACTCCCCTTCTGATCGTGACACCCAATGGGAGGGATGAGTCTGGGGCCAACCGAGACTGCTACCTGTTCAACCCAGCTGCTCGGGCGCCTGTGCACAGCAGCATGTTCCGCTTCCTCGGTGGGCCTTCTCGGTTGTCTGTGATATTGCATGGTCAGGTTTATGTTCACCCTTAAATTGGTTTAGTGTCTGCTCTGTCTTGGAAGTGACAGTAGATGTTTTAAATATTTAGCTTTGGAGACTAATGAAAAAGATTTCTAATGTTTATTGTGTGTTTTGCCAATGCTGTGGGAGTGAATAAGGTGCTGCTGTTAGTTCTGTGCCCAGCATTCAGGACTTGCTAGTGCTGACTTCAAAAGCTGTAGCCCATCTCTGCACAGCTGTGGACTGACAGAACCTGGTGGTCCACTGTGGCATGCTAAGGGCTGGAAGCAGCGTTTGGCACTGAGATAATCTGAAATAATTGTGTTTCTTCATTTCAAATGTATTTGGAACTCTGGATCAGATGGGGTGGGGAGGTCTTGGCAGTGGGCTGATCCCTCCCTCTTGACCTGTTAGGATCTTTGCATAGTGTTCCCGGCCTCAGTGTTCCACCACTGTTCTTGGCAGAACACCAATCTTCTTGGAGAACCTTCAGCTCCTTGCTTTGCCATCTGAGGAACAAGAGCTGGCCTCAGTCTGGCTTATACCTATGTGTGGAAAGAATATGAAGAGTTAGAATCTCATCTTCTAGAACAGAAGAAAATAATGGAGTTAGAGTAGGGAACAGATTTTATGGGTGGGCCTAGATCTGTGAGTTTGGGTAATGTTGGTTTAGAGGGCACTTGGGGCAGAGCCAGTGCTCTGTGGTGTGAGTGAACAAGAAGTAGTTTTGTCATCCATTTCAAGTATCTTCTGTCTCTTGTGTTTTGAATGATCAGGAGTATTACTGGGCATTGCCATCCGAACTGGGAGTCCCCTGAGCCTCAACCTTGCTGAGCCTGTGTGGAAGCAGCTGGCTGGAATGAGCCTTACCATTGCAGACCTCAGTGAGGTGACTCACCTGGGCTGTGTGGGGTTCCCTAGGGTCTTGTTAATAAGGCATAGCCTGTTTTGGGGGTCTGGCCTCACTCATGCTCCAGGGTTCACTGAGGGCAGTGGCCACTGACCACCTTCCAGTCACAAAGAAGGTGTGTGAATGTGAGGCTTGTTTGTCTCTATACCTTGATTTACCATCTGTTTTGTGGTGCCTTGCAACCTACAGCCCTTTCAGATAAGGGATCTTATTGTTTTTTTTTTGTGTGTGCAAAAGCTGAGTTTTTGGGTGATGTCTCAGATTGGGGAGGGGATTGCCTGATGCAGGCAGCCATAGCCAGGCTCCCCACTTTGCTACCCAGTCCTTCATGCCACTGCACAGGGGAAAATCTGTCACCCACAAGTTTCTGTTATTTTCTCAGCAGTTAATTTTAAAATCTTTGTTGAATTATGAATTTGATCAGCTTCTCGGTGAAGTACTTTCTTGTTGTGGCTTTCTTTTATTTCTCGGTTCATGTGATGTGCTTGCAACCTCGAGATACACCCTGAGGCAGACTAAGGCCTGCCGTGACTGAGTGTGCTTGAGAATACTGGAGTCTGATGCAGGAACAAGCCTGATTCAACATGTGGGCTCTTTCTCCTCAAAGGTCGATAAAGATTTTATTCCTGGGCTCATGTATATCCGTGACAATGAAGCCACCTCAGAGGAGTTTGAAGCCATGAGCCTGCCTTTCACCGTGCCAAGTGCCAGTGGCCAGGACATCCAGCTGAGCTCCAAGTACACACATATCACCCTGGACAACCGTGCGGAATATGTCCGGCTGGCAATAAACTATAGGTTTGTGGTCATCTGTCCTCACTTGCTTTGACTTACTAAATAACAAAAGTAGCAGAAAGTCATTGGTTGGATATCTACACTTTTTTTTCACATAGAGGTGTCACAGAGAGCGTAACACTAATGCGATTGACTCCAGCTGCTACTGATTTGTGGTCAGGAAGCTTATTTTGTGACCAGGAATCAGAGTAGTTACCAATCTAGTCTGACATTCCTGGCTCTAACTAGAACACTGAGGTAGATACAATCTCCTAGTTTAGGAGGCTGCCCCTTCAGGGTCCTTCAGGCCTCTTTGTGCACCTCAGTGCTTTCTTTGTCAGCTCTGCAGAGATAGAGCTGTACATGACAGAGCAGCCTCCACCAGGCCCAGATGCAGGCAGCCTTGGTGCCATAGCTCAAGAGGGGTGTGGTAGGTCTGTGACACCACAGCTGGTGGGCTTTGCTTGCTGGACTCTGGTTGGGGGTGGTTCTGATGAGTGTCACATCTACCTTGGAGCTTTGACTGTAGTCCCAAGCTGTAAGCACACATTCTGCTCCAGGGCCACACAGTTTCTGCTCCAATGTGACATGCTGCTGTTGGTCCTGCAGTGTCTGATTCTAGCTCCTTGGGTTCTTATGGATTTGAGACTTGTGTCTTGGAGTGCCTGTAACTTAGTCATTAGCCCATTGTATTCCATTGACCCATGTTCGGGACAATTGTAAAAACTTATACTGAGTAACTAATATACCACTTAAGGTAATTTTGAAATAAATATTTATGTTTTTAGAGTTCTATTCTTTTGAGAAAAGTAACAGGTGAATGATTAGTGACAATACTATTAATGATGTTACTAATAATGATAATAAATTATATAATAAACTCTAGATGGATTTCCAGCTTATTTTAATGCACCTGTGTCCACTTCATTGAAATATTTGCAGAATTGAAAACTTGGGACTTAATGGGTTAGGGTTGTAGTCTATGCCAGGTACATGGACTCAGTGTTGTGAGAAGCTCAGTAACTAGCTTTGCAGAGCACCTGGATTTGTCACCCAGAGTTGCTCCTCTAAGCCCTTCCCATCTAGGAGGTGTGTGGCAGTACTGTGTGGTGAGGCTTGGCATCAGCAGGACAAAGTCAGTGCCACCAAAGACAGAAATGTAAAGTGAGTTTTTTCTTCCAGACTCCATGAATTTGATGAGCAAGTGGCTGCCGTTCGGGAAGGGATGGCCCGAGTTGTGCCTGTCCCCCTTCTTTCTCTGTTCACTGGATACGAACTGGAAACAATGGTATGCCAGCCCCTGCATGGTGCTGCCCTGGAATTACCTTTTGCATAGTGACCCACTCATCAGGATTGCTAGTTAATTAAGAAATGAACCTATCTAAGACAGGTCAATCAGTTTTTAATATAGTAAAAACACACTGTGTGTGTCCCTCTTCCCCCCACCCCATACAAGGTTGAAGTGGACGGTTATGTTCATGTCCATCTGGGGCCCTTGGGACCTTCACTCACCCCAAAACCAAGTCCGACTAAAGAAGAAGAGTGACAGATTCTTACTAAAAGTGTCGAAGTGTCAACCAGCCCTGATGAAGTACCCTTTTGCAGGTTTGTGGCAGCCCAGACATCCCACTGCATCTTTTGAAATCCGTGGCAACATATAAAGGAATCGAGCCCTCTGCATCCCTGATCCAGTGGTTCTGGGAGGTGATGGAGTCTTTCTCTAACACGGAGCGCTCCCTCTTCCTTCGCTTTGTGTGGGGCCGGACCAGGCTGCCCAGGACCATTGCAGACTTCCGGGGTAGAGACTTTGTCATCCAGGTGGGCTTGTCTTTGAGCTCATGGGCTATTGGGCTGGTGTCAGTTGAAGTGATGTGTCCCTTGCACATAATCCCACAGCAGACTGAAAAATGGTCTCTTGTGATTTTATAGAAACAAAAATTGAAGATACCCAACTTCTCTGATAAGGATCAAAGTTTTATTATCACAGGTCTTGTATTTACTGATCTTAAGAAATGTGTTTGGCTGTCACCAGAATATACTGCTGCTATGTTTTTGGACATACACATTATGTAAAGCATTTGCTTGATTATTTGGTTAAATTAGGTGAATCATTAAGTAATATGCTACTAATTGAGAAAAATGAGACTGCTACTCAGATTGAGAACAAGAGTTTTAGTTTAGGTTCTACCTCAGTGGGATAATGGTAGGGAAAAAGCTCATTCTGCCTTCTGGCCAGGTTGGTGGAAAGACCTAACACTCCCCTCTCTGTCCTGACACGCTGGTAGCGACAACCTTAGAGGGCTGGACCCAGTAGAGGGCTCCTTTCTCCCTGGCATGCTTGGAAAATTAGGGGTGGCTTCTTCCTAAGCACATGCTAACCTGGGTTAGGAAAATATCTACCCTACGGGGAAATCTTTGGGAGCATGTACAGTTTTTCTCTCAAAAAGTAGGTTATTCCTAGATTTTGTCCATTATTCTTGCTGCTTTCTAGTGTCTTAGTCTGTTGTGGCCGAATTGGGCAGATGGCTTTGTGGAGGACTTCCCTGTGTGGGTGAGTGTTGGGTCTAACTCCTGGGCCTGTGCCAGCCAGGAAGGAGTCTCACCTGTGCCTTTCTTCTAGGGATTGACTGGTAAAAAGTAATCATCGCAACAATTAATTGGCTTTTTTTTTTTTAAACAAGCCCTAGGAATGAGTTTGTTCCTTGTTATTTCTGAAAATGGCTAGATTCTTTATTTCCTAGTACTTTGTTGTTCTTAGCCAAAAACTGATGATTTTTGTGAGAGTCAGGAATTTAATGAACACAATAAAATAAATTTATAATTTTACCTATCCTTATACATAGTCTCTGATTATTTGATATTCTTCATCAACAGGTCCTGGATAAATACAACCCTCCTGACCACTTCCTTCCTGAATCCTACACCTGTTTCTTTTTGCTGAAGTTGCCCAGGTATTCCTGTAAGCAGGTCCTGGAGGAGAAGCTGAAATACGCTATCCACTTTTGCAAATCCATAGACACAGATGATTACGCTCGCATAGCCCTCACAGGAGAGCCAGCTGCTGGTGACAGCAGTGATGACTCAGATAATGAGGATGTGGATTCATTTGCTTCAGATTCTACACAAGATTATTTAACAGGACACTAAGACGGAGAAATGCCACCAGGTAGCAACAGGGGACTGAATAAGCAAAGTGGAATGTACTGTTTAGATTGCACAGTGTCTGATGTGACCGCAGAACACGTGGAGGGAGGCAGAGCGACTGACCACCTGTGATCAGAATAGTGAATGGAATAATGACGGGAAAATCAGCCTGTGCACATGGAACACTATGTGAACACAACATCAATTTTTGAGATTTAAAGGGTCTTCTCACCCATAATGCTGCATTACACATAGGACTCTGTGTTTACTAAAGTGTGTACATGTTTATATAAATACTGAATTGCAGCATCCCAAAAATGAATAAAGCCTTTTTACTTGTGGGTGCAATAGATTTTTCTTTCAAGTGTCGTGCATCGTCTTGATTGTATATTGAAAATACTGTGTAATAATTAAATCGTATTATAAATATTTCAACTAATTTTACTCCAAATTTGTTTATTAAAAGCTTTTTGAATATTATTATCAGTATTACTGAATGCATCCAGAGGTTATTTAAACAAAAATGAAAAACAAAAAGGCCAGTTGATTCTCTCCTTTTCTCCCCAGGTGTACCATTTTAGCGTATGCATTATGTAATTTGAATTGAGGCCTTTCTGTGAACAGTATCATAACTTCTATCATGGAAAGTGTACTATATATAAGGTTTGTGTCATGTATATGCCGAAATTTTAATTCCCTATAAATAAAACATCTGTCACAAAATTGTAGGCTGAGCTTTCTTAACCAGTTAGTCTAGCTCTGGTGGATATGCTACAACCAAAACACAGATTTATCTTTGATACATCAATGGTTAAGCCATTCCAGTTTTAGCTTAGACATTTTTGGTTACAAAAACCAGACTCCATGACAGAGAAGTGATCATCAGAAGGTTCTAAGGAGGACAGCTGGAATTGGTTGCCAAGAGGTCTGGAGCCTTCAGGTTCCTTCCCTTGATGTCTTGCCCAGCTCTGGCCATCTTCACAATCCTGGGTTCTATTCCTATTGGCGTGGGCCAGGGATGCCCTTGGACTGGTTGGCCATGGACTCAGGTGTGAGCTGCTTGTAGGAAGCTCTCTGTAAAGGGAAGGACAGAGAGTAGGGGTGGGAAGGCTGGCTAATGGGTCTCGTCCACTGGAACTTGAGGTCATTGGTACTGGTTGACACAAAAATTTGTATTTCATGTTAAGATCTCTTTATTCAGGGACAGAATAAAGTGTTTGGCACTGGCATAGGAGAGCCAAGTATGAAAAGTATATTCCAGAGAACTTTTCCATGATCAAATTGGGGAATGCAGAATCAGTCCTGTTTTCTGCTTGGTTAAAATTTCCATCAGCTGTGTGCTTTTTTTTAAATTACAAACTCTTTTTGTTGTGGGTCAACTTGTGTTGCATAACAAAAATATCCCCAAAGTCAGTGGTATTCAGGAAGCAGTGTTTCTTACGCACCTAGCTTGGCCGACCTTGGCAGGGTGGCTCTGGATTACAGATTCAGTAGGGCTCTGCCTCAATACCTCCTTTCTGGGCCTGTGTCCTTGTGATAGCCAGGTATGAGGCTCAGACTGCTGTTGCCTCCGCCCACACTGGTGGTCAGAGCCAGGCATGCAACCAACCCTCAAATCAGGGGACTGGCAGATGGATTCTGTCTCTAGAACAGTGGTTCTCAAAGTCTTGTCTGATGACACCTGGGGTTTCCTTCCAGGGTGTCCAGCAGGTCCTCTCTCCCCCACCTACATATCTGGATGAGGCTGGATTTTCTTTATGTCCTTTCACCATAACATGTATTTTAAAATATTTTAATATTTTGAAAAATTTCAGTTTTAGTTTTTCATGTGGTAACTGTTTAGACTTATAACCCAGAAAAAATTATTGAGGATCTGAGAGTCCAAAAGATTCTAAGACTAAAACTGCTTCTCCAGAGACATGCAGAACCATGGCAGAATGTGTGGGGCATAGAGCTGAAACAAGCAGGCCTCCACCACACAGGAGGTAAAGCCTGACTGTTTTTTTCATGGTTAGAAGCAATTGCCTGAGACATACTCTTGATCCCCCCCCAATTCTATTGAAGGTTTGTTTATTTCCTTCTCTTATCACTCTATTCCCACTTAAAGTGTGAGGACTTTGATTTTCATAGTCACAGCTTTATTGTTGCCCCAGAGGATTCTAGGACGGTTTCATGTTATCTTCAGTTTAACTTTTTAGCCTCCCTCAACTAAGAAGCCTGAAGCTCACTTTGGCAAATCAAGATTTGTACAGCAGAACCTATTCAATTGTATGGAAGATGGATCCATCTGTGGGAGTAATGGAACACTTCAGTCACACCCATTAAGGCTCCTTAATTGTGTGGGAGTTTCCACCAGAATTTGGAATTGTGGATTAATTAAATTAAGGTGATTTGATGCATCATGTTTGCTGGTGGACACACTTAGAATGTGTACGTAGCTGCAATCTCCTTAGATTTAACAAGAACTTCACAGGGTGGTTTTACTAATCTGTTCTCTGTTACTATAACAAAATACCAAAGGCTGAATAACTGTAAAGAAAGGAAGCTTACTTAGTTTACAGTTCTGGAGGATCAAGAGTATGCTGCTGGCATAGCTCAGGTTTGGTGAGGAGGACCTGATGGTAGATGGCATCGTGATGGCATAAGCAGAACCAGAGGAAGAGCTCATGTGGTAAGATAGCAGCCTGGAGGCTGGAAGTGGCCAGGCTTGTTCTTTTCTAACAACCCTTTCAAAAGAACTAATTCAGGGTCACAGAAAAGTACCTTAATCTCTTCTGAGAGCATGCACTATGACCCAAGAATCTCCTCTAGGTCCCACCTCTTAGTTACCACCATTTCCCAACATTGCCATACTGAGGTCCAAGCTTCCAGCTCATGAACCTTGGGGGACAAACCAGAGCAGTTGGGCTGGGTTGTGGCTCAGTGGTAATGTGCCTGCCTAACACATGTGAGGCACTGGGTTCGATCCTTAGCACTGCATAAAAATAAAGGGATTGTGTCCATCTACAACTAAAAAATATTAAAAGCAAAAAAACAACAGAGCGTGCCAAAGCACAACAAGGATTGTTATAATTCGAAACAAAAACTCCTGGTTTCCCTGCATAGATTGTCCCCAACATTGTCCCTGAGGACAACTTTTGCCTTCCCTCCTCCAGTATTTGCTCAAGTGGCTATGCCTTCTGCTCCTCCCTGCTGGCCCTCAGCAGAACCCCCTGCTTGTGTTTGTTCGCAGCCCTCATGGCCCTGGCTTGGCTCTGTGGTTTATCCTTTGTGTATACTGAATGCTGCGTATCTGTCCTTCTGAGCTGAAGTGTAAGCTCCACTAGCTAAGTTTCTTCACAGTGTCTCAGTGCAGGGACCAGACCTGTGCAGGCAGCTGCTCAGCAGGTCCTGTTGTAGAGGAGTGTGGGGTGGGGATGGGGTGGGAGTGGCCCTTCCTCTGCTGAGGTTTGATCCAAGACCCCAAAAGTAGTCTTTGGCTCTATTGTCTCTGAAAGGCACTTGGCATGGCCGGGCCTGGGCCCAAATCTGGAACCTCAACATCTATAAATGGCTTTTTGAGCAAGAGGGTATGTACCCACAGTACCTGGCCCCACAGCATGCTCTTCAACAAGCAATGCTGCCTGGATGTTCTCATGTGCATCAGCAAAGAAACTGCCCAGCCTTGTGGTCACCAGCCCCAGTCTTCGTGGGCTCACCCTCAGGTTTAATTAGAATCTGGTGAAAAAGTTTCCTAAGTCCATGTGATGTAAGCTGTCCTGACTTGCAAAAAATCCCTTTCATTTTAGGGAGAAAAGGGAGAAGACTGAGGAATGCCATTCATTTTTGAAATGTTGAAGTTTACCCTGAAATCCCCTTTGAATTGCTCTGCTGCTCCCTGGGCACCCACCTCACACCAATCTCTTCCCAAGTTTAGCTACAGTGTCACCTGGGTTTGGGGCACTCCTCCACAAGAATTAACCCACCAGAGCAGCCCAGAGACACGTGAGTGTGTGATTCCTCAGATTTTAAATCTGCCATGTGGCTTGGGGTCTTGTGATTCCTCACAGTTCTCCTCCTTGGTAAGCTCATGGTTTGGCATTAACATAGCTTTGTAAATTCCCTTTTTTTTTTTTTTTTTTTTTGAGAGAAAGGCTTCATAGCCATGATCTTTGCTAGGGCATTTCTTTTATCACTAGGATCCTACTTGTTGGGTAGAACCCTGGGTTCACTAACCCAGGGGTCAGGAATGGTCAGGAGTGCAGGTGCCCCTCCTGGGTCCTGGCTCCTTTCCAGGTATGCTGCAGGAGGTGGGGTGCAGTCCTATGTGCTTCTGACCACAGGGCTGCCAGTGGGTGAACTTTGCCCTCTGCTGGTCAGTAGGAGGTCCATGGGGTGATGGCAGTGGTTCTGATGATGGCCTTACATCCCTGGGCCTGGGTGGGGGTGGGGAGCAGGGTTGGTGGTCAGGAAGGCATGAAGGGCAAGCAGGCAGGGCAGGTAGCCAGGGACTGCTCCTGAAGTCACAGGGGTCTTTTCCTGGCTGTGGGCTCCTTGACCTGTCCTCAGTCATCTCTGCTTGCAAAAATGATATCCATATGCAGTAGGCAGCTCAGTGACTTAGGAACCCCTGCCAGTGGGCTATATGGCTCCTCATAGGCCCTTGGCTCCCCAGGGTGCTTCTAGGATAGTGTCCATCCTTTGCAGAGCTGCAGGAAAGGACTGGGGAGGACTAAAGTCTTACGAGACATAGTGCCACACATTGTAAACTCTTCCACTAGCACCAGAGTTCTCCAAAACCTGCTCTGGACATCATGTCATGGTGGCCACAGGCTTTTAATGTCATTGTGGTCCCTGGGAAAGTTCCCTGTGCAGCGGCAGTTGTGGACCCCACCTGCTGTGAGCTCTCCCCATGCCAACCAGGGATATAAGTGCTGGGCCAGGGGCCCCCTGTCTTGTCAAGCATGAGAGGCAAGGGGTGCCTTCATTGGGTCACTCACACGCATAAAATATGCAAATACATTTACACAAGACTCACAGTTGCACAAAATATAAGCAAAAGGATTCTCTAACACTGAAATTTACACATCTGAGTAGTCTGTACCTTTGGCCTTTATGTTTGATTTCAATGATGAGGCTGTTTGTTAGGAACAATTAGGGAGCTCTTATTTTGTAATTTCTTTTGGGAATTTCCTGAGCTGTCCAAAGAAGATATAGCTCTATGGTCAAATCTTGTTTTGAACCCAAATCCTCCTGCCCAGCTCAGGAGAAACCTGAGATTCCTGAGACCAGTATCAATGACTTCTTTTTTTTTTGGAACCAGGGATTGAACTCAGGGACACTCGGCCACTGAGCTTCATCCCCAGCCCTATTTTGTATTTTATTTAGAGACAGGGTCTCACTGAGTTGCTTAGGGCCTCACTAAGTTGCTGAGGCTGGCTTTGAACTCGAGATCCTCCTGACTCAGTCTCCCAAGTTGCTTGGATTACAGGTGTGCGCCACCACGCCTGGCTAGTATCAATGACTTCTGACTGAAGAAATTCAGATCCCCGCCTCCCCAAGATACTAGGCCACTCCTGAGTTATGCCAAGGCATTCAAAGTTCACTCTCAGGTGCCAGGAAAAGAACCCCTTTCTGGACCTGGCTTCAACAACCAAGAAGATTGATTGGTGACAAGTTAGAAACTCAGAGATAAACAGTCCATTGTTTGACTTGGGTACAGGTACCTGGTCTTCAATACTCTGTCCAGTTCTATGGTACCTTTGTTGCCCTCACAGCTGGCCCCAGAGGTCCTAGCTCTTTGGTTTGGGATATGTAGATGTGATTATCTGAGCTAGTCAATGGCTGGGGAGTGGGATTTCCTCCAAGTTAATGCCACATGGGGCCCATTCTTAGGGCTGGGAATAAGATTGATCCTACTGCCAACATTTGGCAGGTATACATGCACCAGTTAACTGTGAGGCTCTGGGAGTCCCACTCTTGGTCACATTTGTGCTGTGGATATTTACAGCTGCTCTTTTGACACATCTGCCTGCACGGTCCCCTGTGTACACCATCCTTAAGGGTGGTGTCAGTCAGGAACTTCTGTCCACTCAAGGTCCCTTCATATTTATTCTCTGGGCCCTCTTGCCACTTTCGGTCTGTGTGTTTGTTTGAGGTCAAAAAGCAAGTGTCACTATTCTTGTTCTTTGAGAAAGTATGACTTCCCTGTGTAGTTTATGTGTCTATTTTTGTGTGTTTGTGGGTCTGTGTGGTTTGTGTTTGTGTGTGGTGTCTGTGGTATGTGTCCGTTTCTGTGTATGTGTATAGTTTATGAGCCCCTGTGTGTCTGTAGTTTGTGTGTCTCTGTGTGGTTTAGACACCTCTTTGTGGGATTTTTCATCTGTCTGTACCTATCTATATGTGTATGGGTGTATGTGTGTGGCTGTAGTTTGTGTGTCTTTGTATCTTGTGCATCTCTGTGTGGGATCTTTGTCTCTGTGTGTGTATTCGTGTGAGTGTGTGTGTTGTGTGAAAGAGAGCTTTCCACAAGCACAACCTCGGCTACAGTCCTGGGCTTTAATGGAGCAAGGCAAGGATAAAACAGGAAGGTGGTCAAGTTAATCAACTTTGGTGAAGAACTCTTAAAATGCAGACCAGAATATTCACCCAGTTTACATTTTCCCGCTCTTGTTGGAAGGCAAAGCCTGCAGCGAGTCCTGGACACCCCTGTGAGGTTCAGCGGGAGCCTGCGGGCGGATTAGCCTCAGGGAAGCGCCGAGGCAGGTGTGGCCCCTCACTACACCTGCTCTCGGCAGCTGCGACCCTTCCCCTCCAACCGAGCCTTTCCTTGCAGCCCTTAGGGTGCGCGATTCCCCTCCAAGCCTGGCCAGGTGGCCACCCAGGTGGCGGAGCTGCCGCGCGGCAGCGAGGTTTGTGGGCGGGGCCGGCCGGGCCCGAAGGGAGGGGCAACCCCCGCCCCTCCCCGGAGGACTGCGGCAGCGGGGCGAGTTCTTATCCCAAGGACTGTGCATCATTCACCTTTCAGAGCCGTCGGTTTGGACATTAACTTGGCTCTTGGAGAAAGAACAACAATTTTGCAGGTAAAACGCAAGTGCTTTTACTCGGTGGGATTGAGGAGGTGAGGAACCAGCCTGTTCCGGGACGCAGGCAGACGCTTAAAGGAGCCGGTGTGGAGTCGTTGCTTTTTGAAGCAAGGCAAGTTCCTCTAAGGGACATGTGCACCTATTGCACGGTGGAGCGGCTGGTGTGAGCACAGGGCGCCTGCACCACACGGCGCTTCTGAGTTTACCCGGGAGGCTCGCAGCAGCGTCTGCTCCCTGAGACCCCCGGCTCACGGGGAGGCCGGATCCCAGGACAAAAGGGTAATGAGGAGGGGAGTTTGGAAGTGTTCAGACAGTAAATGTTCCACTTGAACTCCAGGGTGGCATGAGCCCGGCAGTCAGGCGTTTCTTTGGAATGGAATGCACTGGAGTGAAAACATTAAATCCCTCAAAGCTGCTTCTTTTTCCTCTGGTCACACACAGAGAAATAAATGGGCTTTAATGTAGCCAGCTCTTTTCAAGGACACGGATGTTAGGTACAGGGGTCTGCGTGTGTGGGCGCTCTGTGTTTATAGACCAAGACCAGCACCAGGGACTCAGGACAAGGGCAGATGCTCCTACCCCTACAACACCATCCCCTAACCCCAGGAGAATCAAGAGCCCCAGAACCTGTCCACTTCTTGCCCAGGGGACTTTAACAGGCAATTGACTTTGTGAGAAGCACTGACTGAGAGCGACGGCATGGATTTATGCTGTTAGTAGTTAGGGGCAGCTGATGTTCTACCTAGCCATCAAGGAAATGCCATTCCCTGAGATTTGCTTGTTGGGAGGCCTGAACTGTGCGGGGAGCAGGGCTGGCGAGGATTGGAGAGCCTGGGAGCTAGAAACATCTGGCAATACAAACTCTCACTTAAAAACTAATAAGGATTAAATCTGAAAACAGAGGTGAGAGCTCTGGGTAGGCTATAAAAGATTACACAAAAACCACTTGTTATTGCAAATTGAGTTTACAAACACTTGAGTGCAATTGATCACATCAGGTGTAAATTGGGAATGATTTAGGAGCAGTTTCCTAAAATTTTGTTGCACTGATAAAAAAAAAAGAAGCAACTATCAATATTGTTCTTGTTCTTGGAGAAAGCATGACCTCTCTGGAGTTAGCTGAACTCTGAGGACATCAGGAATTACTGGGAAGAGGGAGGCCCTGACTGCCCCTGGAGACCCAGCAGTGCCTGACTTGGGACTACTGGGTCTCTGTTTCTATATAGGAGTGGCAGGTGACAGGGAAAGTTTTTAAGCTGGAAGCCAAATGGTCAGATGTGCATTTTGGAAAGATCACCATGGGCTGAGTGGTGGGGAGCAACTAAGGTGCTCAAGAAGGCCCTGTTGAGTCTGCCTGCTGAGAGGTGCCTGCCTGGCCAGGGTAGGGAGACACTTTGCAGGTGATGAATCTGCAGGGCAAAGGTGACTCATGGGAGGTACTCTCAGTTAGTTAATGGTGCACTTGGATGATGGTGGGATCAGTCATTGGGGTCCCAGGGAAGGACTAGGAATGACTTTAAAACTCTGGGTCCTTTGGGCACTTTTGAGTCCATGGAGACTAGAGGGTTGCTGGACAGTGTGGTCTTGGCTACTGACGAGAGCTTGGAATAAGGGGTTACCTGTGAGGTGAGGATGAGGCCTCTTGGAAGAGGGATGAAAAGAAGGGTTTTTTGTTTGACTGTTCTAGTTTTTCAACTGGGGGTGGGGGAAGGTTGGCTTGGAAGGAGACAAGAGATACGAGACAGCAATACCAGAAAGGTGGGAGGGAGGAAAGCTGGAACTGGAGTGGAGAAGGTGGCAGCTTTCCAATTCCTTACACACTGGAAATAGCCTCCACAGTCCTGACCTCTGATAGCTCCATGATCAGCCGGCTGCACCCACCTTGTAATTGCCTGGTTGTTGGGTTCCCCAGCCCCCTCCATGCCCCTCCCCAGGTTTGATCACTAATTCAGCCATTATTTCCCATTGCCTGCCTAGCAAGTGTGCAGAGGCACTTCCCAGAACTTGGGAAAGCTTCAGAAAACTGGCTTCTTTAAGACCCTGGCCCATGTGCTGGGCATCAGGGTGGCCTAAGTCATTCTAGCCTAATGCATGGTGGAGTGGGATTCCACAGGGCTGTCAGGCCACTACATGTGACAGTGTGAGTGCCACTGGTGGCTGCGGGGAGGTGCGGCAGACACACCTAGGGTCTCAGCTCTCACCCCCTCTGCTGCTGACTGCTTGCTGGTAGGAGGCACATTTCTCAGAGGAGTGGGGAACTGGCCTGGGCCCTGTACTTCGAGGAGCAAGGAATACAGTTTCCAAACTGGTCTGCAGGGTGTGCAAAGGAAAGCAAAGAGCACAGTGACACGGCAATAAGAAAAACTGCCAGAAGCTGGGGTAGCAGAAAGGCTTCTCCTGTGCCTGGGGGATCATGGAAGAGGCCGGTCCAAAGGAGACTGGGCAGTGGGGCCGAGTGGCCAAGACCCTCCTTAGCTGTGTGTTCCAATATGCCAGTTCTTCCTCCCCACAGAGGTGCGCTGCCATTACCCCTAGAGGCCAGGGGAGTGTTACCTGCATGGAAGCACCCCTTTGGCCCTAGGCACAGAGGGAAGGGTCAACTCCTGGTCCAGCTGCTCTCCTCCCAGGCTTGAAGGAGGCAGTTTAAAATAGGAATTATGTAAGGGTTTAAGAAATCATCCTGTTTGGTTGAATTATCTGGAAACTTGTAACCAAGTTCACATGGAGCAAAATCCATCTGGAGGAATAAATGGTCAGACCCATAGTCTGTGTCCTGGCCTGTCATGGCCAGTGCAGCTGCCGATCCTGTGCTGCTCTTGGAGGGACAGCCTGAGGAGGAGACTGACTCTTGGACGGGCCTCCCTGGGTCTATTGGCCCCAGGGCGTCTCCTGCTCACTATCAGGGCTTCTTGAACTGGAAAGGGTGCTTGGAAAGCACCTAGGTGTGTAAGGGACACAGACACACGCCTGAGAACACAGCTCTGTCCTTCGAGACTCAGGAACGGCCCTGCATACTCAGCTACCAGGCTCGTCTTTGGGACTGAGCAGTGCTGTACGTGGAAGGGAGCAGTCAATAACTAGGGTGTTTTCTCAGGACTTAAGATTTTGTTCACAGAAGGAGTGAATTGACCGCAGGGACTTCTTTTTAACAACAAAGTTCACAGCAGCCCATACACTTGTTCCTTCTCTTTTCATTATTGTATCAAGTAAAATGACTAAAGAACTTGAAGAAGAGTAATCTTAACGTTTATGAAGAAATTATTTTCCATATGATTATGTTGCTGCTTCTGTAAAGCCAAGTGCCAGTCTTACAGTCATCAGTTTGTGTACTTGGCAAGAGCACCAAGGAGAAGATTGTGCAGGTGTGACCTTGCGGGGCTGGGACGACCAGGGCAGGTTCCTTGGACCCTTCATCATGCTTCTGCTTCCTCTTCCTCCTCTCTGCTCCATAAATGCCATCAACCTCCCCATGTCCAGAAACCGTAGCCAAGTCTCTCAGTACCATTAGGAAAATCTGGGGCTGCCCAGACCCTGGAAAGGAGTTGGAATGTGTAGACCCTGGGCAGAATTCAGGGTCTTCAGGCCTGATTTGAGCATCTGAAAGCACAGCTTTTATTGATCCTTTTAAAAAAAAATCTCAGTTGTTGGGTCATTCTCTTCCAACAGAGCAGTCAAGATTGGCTGCTCACCAGGTGGAGAAACCCAGAAGTAACACCAGATTCCTTTCCAGCAGTGGCAAGTATCAGGGCCCTGTTCAGTGTCCCTATTGTGGTGTCCTGGCCGCTGTCCACACTTGTCCCCAGCACTATGTTTCCATCAAGCCCCGCCACCATGCCCTGGACACATCTGTAAGAGGAGTGTCAATGGCTGAACAGCACTGCCTGGGGCAGGGTTGGTGAGTTTCACCCAGGCAAGGTGATGGTGGAGTGTGGAGGGTTTGGGAGAGACAATGGTGACAGAAGAAGCTTCTAGAGGGGCCAAGGAGAACAGGTCCTTGCTAGGCCAAGTGGGAAGAAAGCAGGAATGCTCCAAGACTGATGGGGAAGAAAGCAGAACTGGAAGAAAGGTAGACAGCAGCCAAGATGGACAATTCAAGTAAAATGTGAAAACTGGATGATTCTACTGAGTCAAAGCTATCTTTTACTTTCTTTTTAAAACATCACAATTTTTTACTTGTTTTTTCTAAAATTTGGTGACAACTTCATCATTGTGGTGTGATTCTTGCTTATAAAGTTTATTCTTGTTCAGGAGGGTGGTTTAGGGGCTGCTGCATATTCTGCTCCTGGACCTGCTAGGAACAGTGACCCCAGGGTCCTTCTGTTGATTGCAGGTGTCTGTTGTAGCCTGTGGTCAGGACACCATGTCAAGGTCAGTTTCTCCTCTGCACAGTGAATTCTTAGATGCCCCTGGAGGTCAGGCACATGGAGTCCAATGGAACAAAGCTGGGCTGAGGCTGTGGGTCCAAGGACTGTGGGTCTGTAGACTGAGGTGATGGTCAGGGCCTCCTGGAGGATGGGTTATGTGCTAAGGTGAATCCCCCCAGAGGATGGGCCATGGGCTGCGGCATTGAGTCCCTAAGAAGACAGGTCAAGGGTTACAATTTCCCAGAGGATGGGTTGTGGGACTGGGGTGCTTCAGAGAGGGGATGGCCTGTTGGAACAGGTGGATTTAGAATGTGTTCAGGAGAATTGGATGAGGAATGCATGACTAAGAGAGGGACCCTGGGTGAGCAGAGCCTGCTGTGTCCCAGAGAAAGCAGCAGGAAGTGGGCAAATGGCAGCAGGGGGCGCAAGCTGGTGCTGAGTTGGGCGAGGAAGCTGCAGGATTGAACCTGGGCTTTGACAATGATAAGTACAAGCTCTACCACTGATCTACACCTCCAGCTCTCAATTTTCATTTTCGTTTTTAATTGACATTTTTAATTATAATTATCAGCACATGTTAATTGTACAAAATAATGGGTTTCATTGTGAAATTCCATACATGCATACAATGTGCTTTGAATGTATCCACCCTCCCTATTACCCTCTTTTATCCGCCTCCTTCTCCCTCCCTAATAGTCCCCCTACTACATTCATGTTACCTTTTTTTTCTTTCTCTAGATTCCACCCATGAGAGAAAACATGTAATTCTTGTCTTTCTGAGTCTTGCTTACTTCACATGACGCTCTCCAGTTCCATCTATTTGCTTGCAAATGACCGATATTATTCTTCTTTGGAGAGGTGTCTGTTCAGCTCATTTGCCCATTTGTTGTTCTATTGATATTATATTTATTGAGATCTGTGGATGTTCAGGATATTAATCTTCTGTCAGATGAATAACTGCCCGGGTGCTTCTAATCTGCCATCTTCTAGAATATCAACATTGATGTGGTCCTACAATTTTGCTTTATAAGAAACTGCCAGACTGCTTACCAGAGTGGTTGGACCATTTGACATTCCCATTGGTGATGATTGACGGCTTGGTCTCTTGGCATCCTGGTCAGCATTTGGTGGTGTCTCTATTTATCTTAGCCCTTCTGATAGATGCACAGTGATATCTCATCCTAGTTTTTTTTTTTTTTTAGCATAATGCCAACCCACATCATGATAATTTATTTTGATTATTCAGGGTGTGTCACCAAAAAAATTGGAGCATATTCCAATATTTCAATAAACTGAACATAATGTATAGTAATTCCCTAGTATTATCTGTATGTCTTTTTAAAAAAACATTTCCCTATAGTGGTTCATGATGTAGAATGTTTGCACATGCTTGTTTGTCATCTAATAGATCTTCAGAGAAGTGTCTCTTCATGACTGCTCATTTTCTAATATTTTTTTGACTGTTGAGTTTGGAAAATTATTTATATATTTGTACTTTGCTGGTATGTTATTGGCAAATATTTTCTCCCAGCCTGTAGCTTGTCTTTTTGTCTTCCTAATCAAGTCTTTCATAAAACAAAATATTTTAATTTTGGTGAAGTCCAATTTGAAAAAATTTCCTTTTTGAGTTGTGCTTTTAGTGTCGAGCTTGATACTCATTGCCTACTAACCCAAGATCTTGAATATTTGTTTATTTCTAAAGATTTTGGAGTTTATGATCCATTTTGGGTTATTTTTTCCTGAGATGCGAGACCTAGCTGAAGTTTTCTGTTTGTTGTTTTCCTGTCTGTGGATTGTCCCGGGGCTCCTGCACCCTTTGCTGGACAGATTTTCTAACCCTGAGGTGATGTTGCACTTTTATAAAAATCAGTGTGGCATATGTGAGGACATCTCTTTCTGGGTCTTTTGTTTGAATTCATCAGTCTGTGTTTTCATAAGCATACCTAATATAGTTGCTTCCTCAGATTCAATTTTTAGGCATGAGGTAAGTTCTTGGAAACCCACTTGTACCTTTAGCCTTGTGAAATCTTCCCCTTCTCCTCTGGTCGTTTGCAGTGCAGCCTGCTTGTCTTCCTCTCACTGACCACACACCCAGTTCTCTTTAAATTAGCCAATCAACTCCCTCCAAGGCAGTGGGGTTGCCCCGCTCCTTCTCTCTCATTTCTGGATTTGTCACGGCCCTTCTGTCGGCACTCCTAACTTCTCTGGGGCCTGTGAGTAATACCTTTTACCCTTTGGTGCCTTTCGGTGTTGCTGTATTATCGTGGGTCATCTGCCTGCACCTTTCCCCTGCCAGGGCTCCCCTAGAGAGTGGCTCTTTTGTCTTAAGGCCATCCTCAGAGAGAGGACTCAGAAATGGAAACCACAACAATAAAAATTACAACATAAGTGTGTCTCTCCCGTCACATGGTCTTTGTCACTGTAGCCCTTGAGTAAGTCATATAATTGGGTGGACTGCTTCCTCTCATTTTATTCTTTTTCTTAACTATTTTAGATATTCTAGATCCTTTGCTGTTTTCCTATATGAAAAATAAATTTTAGAATAAGCTCGTTTGTATTTGAAAAAGTCTGGTTGGGAATTTTGATTGGTGCCGCTTTAAATCTGTATTTCCAGTAAGAAGAACTGATATCTTTCCTATATCAATTCTACATGAATGGGGTTTCTCAATTTATTCAGATCTTTCTTGATTCCTTTCTTCAATGTTGTGTAGTTTTCAGCCTGAGTCAAGTACATGTTTTATTAGATGCTTATGTAAATATTTAATTTTTTTGAGAAGTTGTAATGGTGTTGTATTTTTCATTTAGGTGTCAACATGTTCATTCATAGTAAATGAAAGCATTACAGAATTTTAAATATTTACTTTGTGTCCTGTGACCTTGATGAACTCACTATTTTTTTTCAGTAGATTTTTTTTAAAATGCAGAAAATCATGCTATTTCTTATTTTCTCATGAGTGTGTCTTTATTTTCTTTTCTTGTCCTACCTGCCCTCTTTTTAAAAAATTATACCATTGTTGTGACTTTATGTCACATTTTAGTGGTATAAGTGACATACAGTTACTCAAACTGTATACAAATAGCTCTCTATATTTAAAAAATAAAAAGCAACTGATGATTCCCCCCAAATCACATTATCAAAGAGATTTTTTTTCCTAGAAGTTGTGGCCAAAAACAAAAAGCAAAATTTCAGTTATTCAGCAAGTATTTTGAGGATGCAAGAATCACACTGCACGTTACAAAATATAAAGGCTAATGAGAAGATTTACATATTTTAATCTAGATTTCCACAAAATTTACATTATGCAATGCTTCATTATACACAGAATGGTGGAACTAGTGAATAAGTTAACTTACAAAATTTAAAACAAAGTCTATAAAATTAGAATCATATTTAAATTATCTGGTTAGGATTTCCTGTATTATGTTGGATAGGGGTAGTAAGGGAACATCTTTTCCTTGTCCCTGACCTTGAAGTGGTCATCCTCTCATTGTACAATGTCAGTTTTAAATGCAAATATTGGAGCAATTAACTCATATGTAGAATCAGTGAGATCACCCAATTTATATCTTGTAGGTTGTATGTGTATATGTATTTCATTCTTACCAGATGGTGGAAGCATTGCATAAATCTAATTCAATTGCTTTTATTTCACATTTGACACAAGTACATTCTACCAAGCACTGTCTGCCATTGACTCACTGATTTGTAAGCTATTTTCAGCATAAGTGGTTGGTTAAAGCGGGGAAATATCAGCAGTAAGAAGGACGTAGAGTCTTCTCTGGTCAGTTGCGTTTCTTTCAATGTCAATGTCCTTCTGTATTTGAAATAAGTTCTGACTGTATTAGAAAGTGTGTCCTCTTGGCTGTCGGTGCCCTAGGTGCATTAATTGCTTTCTGCCACTATAGCATGGACCTGAGATAATCAACTTATAAAGAGAAAAGATCTATTTTGGCTCACAGTTTCAGAGGTTTCGGTCCATGATCATTTGGCCCTATTGTTCTGGGTCTTGGGGAGTAACTACATCATGGTCAGAGCACATGGCAGAGAAAAATTGCTCACCTCATGGCCAGAGAGGAAAAGGGGTAGGGTTGGGTCCCATTATCTCCTTTGAGGGCATGCCCCTAAAAGACCTGAAGACCTCTCGTTAGGCCCCACCTCTTAAAGGTTCTACCATCTACCAATAGCACCATGGACTGGGGATGGGCCTCTGTGGGACATTCTAGATCTAACTATAGCACTAGCCTACTCAATTGTAGACATAACGTACTTGACTTGTATCTCCTTTGAGTCTTGCTGAAGGCCCACCTGTCTTGGGTCCATGGGAATCCTATGCTTATGGGGCACTGTGAATGCTGTGTATGAATCAGGCAAGAGGGACTGATGGATGTGCATATTGTCCTAACCCTAGCCACAGCCCATTCCTTTGTTTCTATACTATAAATCTATTCAGTCAAAGTGGGCAGTGATCCTTGGCATCAGAACAACAGCCCTTGATAGTGAACCAGGCTCCTGCAAAGCCAAAGGTCCTGGCTGGGTTGTGGGATGCTAGAAAATGTAAAAATAAAATAAATAAAATAAAATACAAAATAAAATAGTAATGTTTGAAGTATAACACTGAAAGTAGGACACCATAATTTTTCAAGTACAGTATATTTTCTCATTTTTGTAACAGGTATTATCATTTTATCATTTCAAAGATATTAATTTGCTAGATGCAAAAAAAATGTAAAAACCAAAGCATAGATCAAACAAAGGAAAACGCCTCCAGTCATCTGTACCTTCACCGCACAGAGGTGGCTGTTTTGGAGGGTGTGTCTTTTTGATTTTCTGTTCTATTCATGACACTAATACATATTTACTTCAATAAAAATATCATACTGTGCCAGTTGTTATTTTCATATCCTTGCTATTTCCCAATATCAATAAATATCTCTTTAGATCCTTTTAACAGTTGCACAGTATTTAAGACCATGAACATCTCACAATTTACTCAACTAAAGCTCTGTTTTTGAATATTTGCTTAACTAATGCTCTCTTGCTGAGTATTGCTAGTATAAAATGTTCTGAACTGTTTATCCTTGGAGAGAGCATATACTGTTTCCTATGGATATTAAAATGGTAGAGCACTGGAGGAACCTCTTTATAAGTGATCTTCCTATTGTACCATCCAGTGGTTTAGATTTCCCAAGGTGCAACATTCTCAGTCTACTTGTCATCAACAGTCGTTTCTTTCTGGTCGACCCTAGGGAGAAGACTGGAACAGAACATGCATCTAGAGAACAAAGATGGCAGACTGGCCTCTGGTGCGCTGGAGGTGGAGCTGCATCAGACATCTGCTTCCCCTTGTGCAGGCCCTGGGGGGCTGGGGACTGCCAGAAACCACCAACGCGGCTGGGCAGACTCCTCAAGCCCCTACCCCAGCCAGGCTGCCAGGCAGAGCCACTGGGCTCCTGGGCACAAGGATTTGGGCTCATTTCTTACAGAAGAGAGGTGAGTTTAAAATAATATTATATTGTAAATGTGGAATTCACAAATACCAAATTTCTGTGAACATAGATCCCTTGCTTTTTGGGGGTTGGGGGTTTGTACGGGGGACTTTCTGAAATTTTTGCAAGAATCTTTCCAGTGTTAGATCATTTTCCTGGCCTATTTTGGATAAAGGATATTTCTAAAATAGGACAAATTAGCTGCAAAAAATAAAAAAAATTGGAAAGAGCTTCTAGCATGAAAACTTGCATTTCATATGTTATTTAAAGTCCTCAAAGTATTCCATGGTTTTGGGAAGCTTATATATACACACACATACACATATATATCTCAGAATATGCTTTACTTCTATTTATGTAGCAAGTAAACTAGTTAAATTTTTTTTTATGTCAGAGAAATCTGGGTTGTCACAAAAACCACATTTTTGATAAATATTTACTGATATAAAGGCAATAAATAGATTTTACATGTCAGTGCTCACATCTCAAATTCGTAATTTTTGTTTTCACATATCCTTTTAATAAAAGCAGCATCCTTTGAGTGTTTGTGCCTGCGTGTGTCAGAACATGCTCGTTAGCCTGCGAGTCTGGGAACCCTCATCCTCATGGGCGATAAATCCTGCTCAGGGCGTTGTTGCCAGGGGGCTCCTGTTGATGTGCATGCTCAGACTTTTACTGCTTGTTTGTGCTTATGTTTGAAATGGTGAAACTTTGAGGTGCTCTGCTTGCCCAAAGTGTTTTTGAGGTTTATTTATGTTGATACTTATAGCTCTTGTTTGTTCATTTCAACTGCTTGCAGAGAATTTCATTATATGAATATACGACTATTTTATATTTCGGTCAGTGGCTAGAACCCTTTCTTCCAGCCCTCGCTAGTTTCCCTAGTATGTTAGCTAATGTTGCAGAACACAAACAGAAACCTTCATGCCCACCACGTGGGTGGCAGGCTGAGTGGTCTGCCTTGACTGGACTCTGCACGCAGAGCTGGGTTGGCCATGGCTGCTGCAGGGGTCCTTGGCTAGCTCTGTTCCACTTGCTTCTAATCCTTACCTGGTCATCCCTATAGGTCCTCATGGTTCTGAGGAGAGGAAGCCCAGGACATGAACTCATCTAAACCTCTGTCACCTCAAATCTGCTAACATTCCATTAAGAGACAGCAGGGTCAGAGTGGCACTGCATATTCTGCTAGGGTCACCAAATGTAATATGGGATGCCCAGGTATATTTGAATTTCAGATGAACAAGGATTACTTCAGGAGAAATTCCTTACATTAAAAGATCATCTGGGGCTGGGATTGTGGCTCAGTGGTAGACCACTTGCCTCACAAGGGTGAGACACTGGGTTCAATTCTCAGCACCACGTTTAAATAAATGAATAAAATAAAGGTCCATCAACAATTCAAAAAATTTAAAAAAGATCATTGTATTATTGCACTCATTGGAAGGGCTTCTATCAAAAATCAGAAAATACCTGTAATTTCAGCGACTCAGGAGGCTGAGGCAGGAGGATCGAGAGTTCAAAGCCAGCCTCAGCAACTTAGCGAGGCCCTAAGCAACTCAGTGAGACCCTGTCTCTAAATAAAATACAAAATAGGGCTGAGATGTGGCTCAGTGGTGGAGTGCCCCTGGGTTCAATCCCCGGTTCCAAAAAAAAAAAAAAAAAAAAATCAGAAAATAACAAGTGCTGGTGAGGGTGTGAAGAAACGGAACGCTCTTCACAGACTGTTGGTGAGAATGAAGTGGCTCAGCACCATGGAAAGCAGCATAGTGCTTCCTCAAAAAATTAAAAATAGAATTACTAGCTGGGCATGGTGGTGCATGCCTGTAATTCCAGCAGCTCGGGAGGCTGAGGCAAGAGGATCCAGAGTTCAAAGCCAGCCTCAGCAACTTAGTGAGATCCTAAGCAAATTTGTAAGATCCTGTCCCAAAATAAAAAATAGAAAGGGCTGGGGATGTGGCTCAGTGGTTAAGTGCCCCTGGGTTCAATCTCTGGTACCAAACAAACCAAGAAAACAAAAAACAAAAACAAAGGGAATTACTATATGATCTGGCAATTCCACTTCTGGGTACACATCCCAGAGAACTGAAAACAGGGTGCTGTGGTCAGTATATTTGTATCCTCTACAGAGTTCATAAACTTCAACATGAGAGTATTAAGAGATGGGTCTTTAGGAGATGATGCAGTCATGAGGTTGGAGCCCTTATGAAATGGGATCGCTGACCTTTAAAGGGATGAAGGGAACTAGCTAGGTCCTTTTTGTGCTTCCACCTTCTGCCAGGTGAGCACACAGAAAGAAGACCCTCATTGGAAATGGAGTGCCTGTGCCTTGATCCTGGACTTCCCAGGATCTAGAACTGTAAGAAGCAAATTTCTATTCATTATGAATTACGCAGCCCAAGGCATATTTGTTTATAGGAACACAAATGGACTAAGACACAGTTTATCAAAGAAAGATTTATACATCCCTGTCTATAACATCATTATTCACAGTAGCTGAAAGATGGAAGCAACCCAAGTGTCCAGGTACATGAACGCACAAGAAAAATGTGTCTTATCCACACAGTAGAATATTAGTCAGCCTTAAAAAGGAAAGGATGTTCTGACACATACTGCAACACGAGCGACCTGGAGAAAGAACTGAGTCCCAAAAAGGAAGTCTGTATGACTCCAGTTATGTGAGGTACTCAGAGTCAAATAAATAGAGACAGAAGGTAGAACGGTGGTTTCCGGGGGCTGTGAGAGGGGCAGCAGGGAGTTATTGAATAGGTACAGAATTTGATTTTTGCAATTTGAGTTCTGCAGATGTGTGATAATTGCACAATATTATGAATATACTTTGTGCCACTGGACAGTTTACTTAGAAATGGTTGATGATAAATTTTGTTATGTGGACTTTACCACAATTAACAATAAACATAAGAATGGATTACTTGTAGTTAATGTGAGGCCAGATTTAACTAAGGCATCTTGCATTTTTATTTGGTAAATTTATCCTGCCATGCTCAGGATACACTCCTCCGAGAGACTGCAAGACTTCTGCTGGGTCAAATTTAGCTGATATCCCCAGGGCACCAGGTCTGGCCTTTGCACAGGTCCTGCTTGAGAGGGCAGAGGCTGCCTTGGTCAGGAGGGGAGGCAGGGGAGAGTGCAGGGAGGAAACTTCTCTCCAAATTTCTCGAAGGTGTCACATCTTCCCTCTTTTGGTTAACAGAGGAGGAAGAGCTGGGTGGGATGAAGTGTGGCCCTGGGGGATGCCCATTTCATGGGGACACCTGTTGGAGCTGCTGGTGAGCCTCTGGTTCCCAATGAATCTGCTGAGCCAAGGCCCTGCCTGGGGTCAGTGCACTGGTCTCAACAGAGGAAGGTATAGAAGAGTGCAGGGCACCTTGGGCCTGAGTGCTTGGGCCATGGCAGTGTCCAGGCTGCTCTGGGCAGTTCTGACTTACTATTCATCGAGCACTTTGTGTGTGCATGTGTGTGTGTGTGTGTGTGTGTACTGATGGCCGAGTGATCATGGGTTTGTCCCCTAATCCAATCAGCACGTGGCCCTGCAGGAGTGTCGGTGTGGAGCGCAGGCTGCGTTCTGCTCTGAGTTATTCCGTGGTGCATGGAGCAGTAGTTCTCAGGCTGTGCCGAACCCCGAGTTACTCCCCTTTGCAAAGCACCAGTTTGCCATGAGTTACTCCTTTTGGAGTGCAAGTGCCAAGGTGGAATGACTGTATATCTTGTTCATACAAGTAAATAACCACCTTCTGCCCACAGAAATTGATAAATAAATTATTTGTACCAACTCTTCAAACAATGGAGCCTCTGTGTCCCAAATCATATCAGAAACACAAGACACAGGAGTTATCAACCTCACCAGGCATAACCCTCTCACCTAAGACCTGTGAAAGGAGGAGCCCACCAAAACTGCACATGGTGGCTCCCCCATGGCTGGTCAGTTGTCATGAGGCTTGCCCAGGAAAATGGCCACAGTGACAAACCTCTGTTTCTGTCCCCAGAACCAGTGTGGTTTCTTCTGCCCATAACCACTACACAAGGCCCACCCTAAGGTACCCTCTGCCTTGACAACTATGAGGAACTGGTTCATTAAAACCCTTATCTGATCACCTACAGGGATTCTTTGTTTTGTATCTGTTCTCTTCCTGTGCACATTTTTATTTTATTTTTTAATTTTTTGTGGTGCTGTGGATTAAACTCAGGGCTTTGCATCTGCCTGTACTCTTGGCACAGTATCCTGTAACCCTGCAGCTGCCTGACCCCTTCTTCGTCTTTCTGTGACATGTGTGCGTTTGTGTGTGTGTATCTTTGTGTGAAGTATGATGTGTGACCTGAGTGTTGTAGATATTAGAAATTAAGATTGAAATGGAAGGCTGGGGTTGTGGCTCAGTGGTAGAGTGCTTGCCTAGCATGTGTGAGGCACTGGGTTCGATCCTCAGCACTGCATAGTAGTAAATGAATAAAATAAAGGTCCATCAACAACTAAAAAGGATTTTAGAAAAAGATTAGAATGGAATAAAAGAACTTGTGTTCACCTGGCTTCTGACTATCAGGTGACCCATAAGCATTTGGTGAATTACAACCACTGAAAGTGGTGTAGCTTGTGAATTTATTGCTATTCAATAAATTCTGACATTGTGGAAAGACACAAATGTGTTTGGTCTATGCTAATGGAGTAGCTTGCTCATGATAGGAGGTGAAAGGA
>JAJEJO010001934.1:333152-344744 GCA_020662805.1 Glaucomys volans
TGGCCATTTTGACAATATTAATTCTGCCTATCCAAGAACATAGGAGATCTTTCCATCTTCTCAGATGCTCTTTAACTTCTTTCTTTTGTGTTCTATAGTTCTCATTGTAGAGGTCTTTCACATCTTTTGTTAGATTGATTCCCAAGTATTTTATTTTTTTTGAGGTTAATGTGAATGGGGTAGTTTTCCTAATTTCTCTCTCAGAGGATGCATCACTTACGAATAAAAATGCATTGGATTTATGAGCATTAATTTTATATCCTGCTACTTTACTGAATTCATTTATGAGTTCCAGAAGTTTTCTGGTGGAATTCTTGGGGTCTTCTAAATAGAGAATCAAATCATCAGCAAATAGGGATAGTTTGAGCTCTTCTTTTCCTATTCGTATTCCTCTAATTTCTTTGGTCTGTCTAATTGCTCTGGCTAGAATTTCAAGAACAATGTTGAATAGTAGTGGCGAAAGAGGGCATCCCTGCCTTGTTCCAGTTCTCAGGGGGAATGCTTTCAATTTTTCTCCATTTAGAATGATGTTAGCTGTGGGCTTAGCATAAATAGCCTTTACAATGTTAAGGAATGTCCCCACTATCCCTATTTTTTCTAGTGTTTTGAGCATGAAGGGGTGATGTATTTTATCAAATGCTTTCTCTGCATCTATTGAAATAATCATGTGGTTCTTGACCTTAAGTCTGTTGACGTGGTGAATTACATTGATTGATTTCTGGATGTTGAACCAACCTTGCATCCCCGGGATGAAACCCTCTTGATCGTGGTGCACTATCTTTTTAATATGCTTTTGTATGCGATTTGCTAAAATTTTGTTAAGAATTTTTGCATCTATATTCATTAGATATATGGGTCTGAAATTTTCTTTCCTCGACGTATCCTTCTCTGGTTTTGGTATCAGGGTGACATTAGCTTCATAGAATGAGTTTGGAAGGGTCCCCTCCTCCTCTATTTCATGGAATACTTTGAGGAGTATTGGAATGAGCTCTTCTTTGAAGGTCTTGTAGAACTCGGCTGTGAATCCATCTGGTCCTGGACTTTTCTTGGTTGGTAGGCTTTTGATGACTTCTTCTATTTCATTGCTTGAAATTGATCTATTTAAGTTGTGTATGTCCTCCAGATTCAGTTTGGGTGGCTCATATGCCTCTAGGAACCTGTTGATGTCTTCCAGGTTTTCCATTTTGTTGGAGTATAAATTTTCAAAGTAGCTTCTTATTAGGTTTTGTATTTCAATTGTGTCTGTTGTAGTATTTCCATTTCCATCACGAATTTTAGTAATTTGGAGTTTCTCTCTCCTTCTCTTCATTAGCGTGGCTAAGGGTTTATCAATTTTGTTTGTTTTTTCAAAGAACCAACTTTTTGTTTTGTCAATTTTTTGAATTGTTTCTTTTGTTTCAATTTCATTGATTTCAGCTCTGATTTTGATTATTCCCTGTCTTCTACTACTTTTGGTGATGATCTGTTCCTCTTTTTCTAGGGCTTTGAGCTGTAGTGTGAGATCATTAATTTGTTGACTTTTCATTCTTTTATTAAAAGCACTCCATGCAATGAATTTTCCTCTAAGCACTGCTTTCAAAGTGTCCCAGAGATTTTGATATGTTGTATCTTTGTTCTCGTTGACCTCTAAGAATCTTTTAATTTCCCCCTTAATGTCTTCTGTTATCCATGCATCATTCAATAGCATATTATTTAATCTCCAGGTCTTGGAGTAGTTTCTGTTTTTAACTTTATCATTGATATCTAATTTCATTCCATTATGATCTGATAGAATACATGGTAGTATCTCTATGTTTTTGTATTTGCTAAGAGTAGCTTTGTGGCACAATATATAGTCTATTTTAGAGAAGGACCCATGAGTTGCTGAGAAGAAAGTGTATTCGCTTTTTGATGGATGGAATATTCTATATATGTCTGTTAAGTCCAAATTCGTGATTGTGTCATTGAGTCCTATCGTTTCTTTGTTCAATTTTTGCTTGGAAGATCTGTCCAACGGTGAGAGAGGAGTGTTAAAGTCCCCCAGTATTATTGTGTTTTGGTCTATTTGGTTCCTGAAATTGAGAAAGGTCTGATTGACATACGTGGATGCACCATTGTTTGGTGCATAAATATTTATGATTGTTATGTCCTGTTGATTTATGCTACCTTTAAGCAGTATGAAATGTCCTTCTTTATCCCTTCTGACTAACTTTGGCTTGAAGTCTGCTTTATCTGAAATGAGGATGGAAATTTCTGCTTTTTTACTCAGTCCATATGCTTGGTGTGTTTTTCCCCAACCTTTCACCTTTAGTCTGTGGGCATATTTTTCTATGAGATGAGTCTCTTGAAGGCAGCATATTGTTGGGTCTTTCTTTTTAATCCAGTCTGCCAGTCTATGTCTTTTGATTGATGAGTTTAGGCCATTTACATTCAGGGTTATTATTGAGATATGACTTGTATTTCCTGCCATTTTAGCTTTTTTGGGGTTTTTAGCTTAACTTTGTTTCTCCTTTGATTGACTCTTTCTTTAGGGTAGTTCCTCCCCATGATGACTGAGATTGTTATTTTTCGTTTCTTCCTCTTCGAATATTTTGTTGAGAATGTTCTGTAGGGCAGGCTTTCTCTTTGTAAATTCTTTAAGCTTTTGTTTATCATGGAAGGATTTTATTTCATCATCAAATCTGAAGGTAAGTTTTGCTGGGCGTAAGATTCTTGGTTGGCATCCATTTTCTTTCATTGCTTGGAATATGTTGTTCCAGGCCTTCTTGCTTTTAGGGTCTGGGCTGAGAAATCTGCTGATATCCGTATTGGTTTCCCCCTGTAGGTAATCTGATGTTTTTCTCTCGCCGCCTTTAAAATTCTATCTTTGTTTTGTATGTTAGGTATTTTCATTATAATGTGCCTTGGTGTGAATCTGTTGTAATTCTGTGCGTTTGGTGTCCTGTAAGCCTCTTGTAATTGATTTTTCCATCTCATTCGTCATATTTGGGAAATTTTCTGATATTATTTCATTGAACAGATTATTCATACCCTTGGTTTGTTTCTCTGTGCCTTTCTCAATCCCAATAACTCTTAAATTTGGTCTTTTCATGATGTCCCATATTTTTTGGAGGTTTCGTTCATGATTCCTAACCATCTTCTCTGTTTGTTCGACTTTGTTTTCAAGATGAAATATTTTGTCTTCATTGTCTGAGGTTCTGTCTTCCAAGTGATCTATTCTGTTAATCATGCTTTCTATTGAGTTTTTAACTTGGCTTATTGTTTCCTTCAAGGATTTCTGTTTGCTTTTTTCTCAGAACTTCTATCTCTTTATTGAAGTGATTTTTTGCTTCCTGCAATTGCTCTATTAGCTGATTATTCATAGTCTGAATCTGCTCTCTCATCACATCATTCTCTTCTCGGATCATTTTATTTATGAACATTCTGAACTCCCTTTCTGTCATTCCTTCTACCATGCTGTCTTTGGGTTCTCTTGACATATCATATAGATTTGTTTGGGACACTTTCTTCCCGTGTTTTCTCATGTTGCTCATGTATCTTCCCCTCTGATGTTTGAGAGGTTCTTGATCAAGCGGTGACCCAAGAAAGTTGCTGCTCCACTTCCTCCAGTTTGGGAATGATCAATGCCTCTGTCAGAGGCAGCCACCAGAGCCAGAGACTCCAGGCCCTCCAGGCCAGACCGCCCAGGAGATGCCGCCTGGACTTTGGATTTATACCCGAAGACCTGGGAACATTATGGGCTGAGTCAGGGTCAGAGAGGGAAAGAGTCATATGGCCATTGGAGGGTAGACCAATAGGGCAGTGGGAGGTTTGACAGCCTGCACGCTGAGTGCAGCTGCCTCTACCCATCAGAGTCAGAATGATAAGAAAGGGCAAAGGCTGAGGATGAAGGAGACACATCATAGCTAGGACCCTTGTTAGAAAGAATTGGGGTTAAAAGCACCATCAGGGATCTGGCATGTGTTTGTAGGGTGTGCAGGGTGTGGCAGAAGGCATCAGGATTCTCCAACCCCCAATTCCCAAGAAAAGGCTTTGCAACAAAAACACAAACCAAAGCAGTGTATTCTCCAAATTCTTTCTTTTTTTTTTTTTTTCACTCAGGGTTGAACCCAGAGGTGCTTAACTACTGAGCCACATCCCCAGCCCTTTTTATATTTTATTTAGTGACATGGTCTTGCTAAGTAGCTTAGGGCCTTATTAAGTTGCTGAGGCTGGCTTTGAACTCATGATCCTCTTGCTGCAACCTTCCAGTTCATGGGATTATAGGCATGTACCACCACCCTGGCTGTATTCTCCAAATTCTTTATCTTACTTCTTGGGGAAGATGGGTGGGGGGACCCTGAGTGTGCCTCTGCCCCCACCTTCCCGTGAACATGGATGGGTATTTGATGACTGTGGCAGCTACCTGCTGGAGCAGCCAGATCAGAAGGCTCTCCCAGGTCCCTCTGACCCCACGTGAGTGAAGAGTGAAGATGCTTCCACCTTCTCCAGGAATAGGACAGAAAGAAGGTAGAGTGTTAGGGAGCTGGGCTGGAGGCTCCCTAGAAGGGCCCACTGCTGAGTCACAGTCAGACCTCAGGAGTGCTGGGGAGGGAATGGCTTGCTGACTGAGCTCAGAATGGAGATGATCATGGCTCCATGATCATGGCCAGAAGGTAATGGTCATGGCTGAACACCCCTTCTCTAGGAGGCATTTGAGAAGTGGGGCCCCGCTTGAAAGTGCCACTCTTGCCTGCAGTTGTGAACACTGAGAAGCAGCACTTCCAGGCGGTGGAGCACAGTGAACCAGATACCTCCAGGGGCAGCTCACAGCAGACCCCGAGAAAACGGTGTGTTGGCTCAATCCACCCATTGTGTGGGTTCTCAGGAGAAGGGTCAGTGGGTGTGAGTGCTTGTGAGTATGAAGGGCATAGGCTGTGACCCACATGTACACCTAGGTGAGCCCCTCCCACCCCTCCAAAATGACACCCTCCTGGGCATACACGTGACGGTGTTGCCTGATGGCTGTGAATGCAGCGTCCCAGCAATGTCATCTCAGTCTTATGGTTATTTAAGGGCTTTATTACATTTCCCCATTCTTGTTCATGAAAGTAGATGGAAAATGAAAAAAATTCTTATTTGAGTGACAGGATGTTTAAGTCTTTTAACTCTAGTGCAGGCAAACAAAGTGGGAGTTCTTAGGTTCGCAAACCCCAGCAATCCCTTTAGTCTCTGTGGATTTTAACTTATTTATTATAAGTTTGGTTTTGAAGAGAATGAGCAGATCAAACAACACTGTGAGGTGCTACAAAGAGATTGTTTAAAATTGTGTTGAAAAAGTCACTCGGAGTGTATGTTTCATCACTGTGATGAAAACACCTGACAAGAACAACTTAGAGAGTAAAAGTTTATTATGGGCTCACAGTGTCAGAGGCTCAGTCCCTGGCTGGCCCACTCCATTACTCCAGACCTGAGGTGAGGCAGAATATTATGCCAGAATATTCCAGAAGGGATAGAATATGGCAAAAGGGGTGTGTGACTGAGGAAAGCTGCTCAGTTCATGGCAGCAGAAAGCAGAGAAAGCAGAGAGAGAGTGAGGAGTCAGGGACAAAATATAATCCCCAAGGGCATGCCCCCAGTGACCTACCTACTTCCTCCAGCCATGCCTGGCCTACCTACATGTACCACCCAGTAGTCCATTAAAATTATTAATCCATCAAGTGGATTAATCCATTGATGAAATTACAGCTCTCATCATATAATCATCTCACCTCTGACCATTCCTGCGTTGTTTAACACCTGAGATATTTGGGGGGACACTTCATTTCCAAACCATAAAAGTATGTCATAATATTTTTTAGCTTTCTGAGAGCAACTCCACTGCAACCCATTCACCTGCTGCTTGATTTTGTGCAGGAAAGAAACAGGTCAAAGTAATAGCCGATTGTGTCTCCTTTGTTCTGTGGTTTGCAGGAAACTCAGAGTTGATTTCTCAGATCAGTTATGTCATTAACAGGTTAATGCACACATGGATTAGTGAGTGTTCTCCTAATACTGTTAAATCTTTGTGAAACAAGGCAGGATACAGATATGTAGAAAGAAGGAGAGAAGAGTGTATTAGTTATCCATTGCCATGTAATAAATTACTCCAAAATTTACCAGTGTAAAACAAAACACATGCATTTTCTTGCATTGTGGTCAGGAATCTGGGCATGGTGTATCTGGGTCCTTTACTCAGGGTCTCAACAGTTGTGAACAAATTGTCAGCTGGGGCCATAGCATTTCAAGTTTCACCTAGGGCAGGATCTGCTTCGAAACTCATTTGCATGGTTGCTTGCCAGCTTCAGTACCTCTTGGGCTAGTGGGCTGAGAGGGTCTCTGTTCCTTGCTTGCCATCAGCTCAAGGCTGCCCTCTGTTCTTGCCGCTGACTCACTTCAGCAGGGTAGGTATGAGAGACAGTCTCATGTAACTTAATCGCAGATGTGATACCCATCACTTTCGCTGCACAGTTGACCCCCATCTCCTGTTATTTTTGGTTTCACTTTCTGAGGTTTCATTTATCTGTGGCCACCTGCAGTCTGAAAATATAAGATGGAAAATTTCAGAAATAAACAGCTCATAAGTTTCGAGTTGTGTGCTGTTCTGAGTAGTGCGATCACACCTTGCTGTGACTCCACCCCAGGATGTGAATCACATATCCACAATGTATGATGCCTGCCCATTAGTCACTTGGGAGCCACCTCAGCTATCAGGTCCATTGCTACTGTGTTGCAGTGCTTGAGTTATACTGTCATAATGCCTCTGTTATTCACCTAACTTCATCTGATCACAGAGGCATTGTATTATCTCACATCATCACAAGAAAAAGTGTGAGTACAATGCAGTGAGATACTTTGAGGGAAAGACCACATTCACATTACTTTATTACAGTATATTGTTATAATTATTCTACTTTATTATTATAACACTATTAGTCTCTTACTGTGCCTAATTTGCAAATTAAACTTTATCACAGATGTCTATGTGTCAGTGGTATACATAAGATTTGGTACAATCTGTGGTTTCAGGCATCCACTGAGGATCTTGGAATGTATTCCCTATGGATCAGGGAGGACTCCTTTACTCTGTTTGTTAGAAATGTGTCGTTAGGTTCAGCTCACATTCAAGGAGATGAGATTAAATAAGAGTGTGAATACCAGGAAGAGGCTTATTGGGAGCCACATCAGACACTGCCTATCACAAAGATAATGGAGAAAAAGTTGTGAAAAATTTTGCATGGACTGAAAAAATGACTGGTGTCTTTTAAGGGAAGCTAAGTGATATCTGGGACCTTTCCAGGTCATCTGCATCTTTTATTGTTTGCTACTGATTAGAAAACTGAGAATGATGCAAATTATTCTTGTCTCTTAAACTAAAATTGCACTGTGTCTGTGGAATGCATTGTCCAATTATGCACAATTGTGAATTCAGTGCAGCATCCTTAATTGTCCAGATATGTGTGGTTCTTTGCATCTTTGGTTTCTTCTAATTAACAAGTTAAAGGAACTAGGTGACGTGCATTCATTTTATATCTGTGTGATTAATCACGATTTTACCTGCTTTTGACAAAGGTCCTTGAGCACAGGGAATCAACAACAGAGATGATAAGAGAAAACAGGCTTCTCTCTAGTGGCAGCCTGACCCTTGGCTTTGAGACCCTAGGGCTTCTCTGTATCTCCGGTCCCAGAACTCTAATGGATGCCTCTCAGGGCTGCCCTCTGACCTGGCTGAGGACTTTGATCCCTTTGCTGTCTAACTACTCCTAAGCTGAAGAAATACATTCTATCCTTAATTGTAATGACATAGAACAAAATTGCTAAGTTGAAGATGAACACTTTTTTGGTCTAATGTGTAAATTTTCTTCATGAAGAAAATAAACACAATGTTTACATGGGCTTCCCTCTGCCTTCTACTCTCTCACTGGCATTCTCTTTGCTGAACTAAATACAGCAATTCTGAATCTCAGATCTCAGAAGAGTTTTCATTGACATTCCTTTTTATCTTAAAATGGCATGCAAGAAATAATAAATATACTTAAATACAATTGGCTATCAGACTGAAAAACTTAAATTATGTACTTTTGGTCCATATTGTGTAGGAAGATTTATTTCTGATCAGTGGAAATGCAATTTATTTTGCTAATGGTTCTGAGTCAAAGATTAATTTACCTTAAAAATTTCCATTTTAAAAGTATTTAATTATCTTTCAGTTTTCCATTTTTCAATGATGTATTTGATGGCAAGTTGGTTAGGAAAGAAAAGTTGAAAGAATTTATTAAAAGTTAGTAAGATAAATTATTGTAAGACAACCTTTACATCTGTTATGAATTTGTGACAATATTTCATTATTGCAAAACAAAAAAGTATTGCTGAAAATTTGTAAATTAAAGGGAAAAGATGACCAAAACACAATCAGTGTTATCCATTTGTATTTATCTGTATTTACTTTCAGTTTTTTTCATGTGTTTTTACATAGTTGTGCCCACAGGATAGATCTTGTTTTGTCATTCCTTTATGTCACAATGTGTTGTAAATAGTCAGTGTTGTTGCTTAATGCTATTAACTTGTATATCTTAATTGAGGTATAATCTCACAAAAATAGAATGTATATCTACGAGTTTTGTCAAATGAATTAAATTATGCCCCATTAGCACAATCAAGATAGGGAACATTTCTATCACCCCACATTTATCCCTTCCATATCTCCACCAGCAACTTAAAATTACTGATTGGTTTTCTGTCACTATACTTTTGCCTTTTCAAGCATATCCCATAAGTGAACACATTCCATTACTTAGCATAATGCTAAATTCACTTATTAGTTCTAGTAATTTTTCTGTGGATTTAACATTTTTCCTAAGTAGACAGTCATATCTGTGAATAAGGAGTATTACAAATCAACACACAAAATCAATTGTCTTTATGTATGCTAGTAATGAGTCATCTGAAAATAAAATTAAGAAAACATTTCCATACACACAAGTATTGATAGGCAAATTTATAGGATTAAATGTAATAGATATGTAAGACATAACTAACGATAAAAATATTGCTGAGGGAAATTAAAGAAGATTTTGATTTATGGACAATCAGTGTTCATGGATTGAAAACAACAATATTAAGATGACATCCTCCTCTCCCTGATTCATCTAGGGATTCAACAATACCCCTAAAACAATAATTTCCTACATAGGAACAATTGCTTCAAAATGGCAAAGTGGGAAGCTCCCTGTTCTTATTCTCTGTTTTAGTCAACCTTTTCACTACTGTGACTAAAGGACCCAACTAAAACAATTGTAGAGGAGAAATAGTTTATTTGAGGGTTTATGGTTTCAGAGGTCTTAGTCCATAGAAGGCTGGCTCTGTTCCTTGGGGCTTGAGGTGAGGCAGAACATCATGGGGGAAGAGTGTGGTAGAGGGAAGCAGCTTGCATCATCAGGAAGCAGAGAGAGACTCCACTCTCCAGTTACAAAACCTATACCCCATAGCCATGCCCCAATTCCTACCTCCTCCAGCCACATCATATCATTTCAGTTAATCCCATCAGGAATTAATCCACTGATTGAGTTAAGACTCTTACAACCCAATCATTTATCCTCTGAACCTTCTTGCATTGTTTCATATGTGAACTTTTGGGGGACACCTCACATCCAAACTATAACATTCTCCTACAGGAATGATAAAAAACAAGCAGAAGCTCAGAAAAAACACTGGCAGAACTCAGAAAACCATCCAAAGATTTATAGCAACCAAGCAAATGCTGAATCAAGTAAAAGGTAGTTAGAAAAAGATAGGAAAGTTTTGTGGTGTTTTTACTTGCACTTTTCTTACTCCTTACTCAGCATGATGACAATCTTAAAGTGATGGCAGACCAATTTTAAAATCAGTCCCTGACTTGGGAGGGAGAAGAGTAGATCTTACTTGTAAATTATTGTCTGTTTCTGTCAAACTTGTCTGGGGGACTGGCATAAATCCTTTTTCTCTGTTTTGGACATCTCAGAACACAGGCTGAAAAAGTGGTGGTTATTGCTTGAAAACACTGAGGAAATCTGACACATAATAGGTCCCTGAGTAGAAGCTTACTGATTGAGAAACACAGTAGATTGCTAAGCTCTGGCAGCAAAATCTGGGGAAGATTCCTTTGGAAATGGATTTATCCAAAAGTACCCATATATGGGTGACAGAAGTTAGAAAGCACACATGTGACAAGGCAAGATGCATACTCAGAAAGGCATAGAAGACCCTAACTTCCTCCTAGTTTCAGTCCTAGTCTTGGTGGAATCCTGGCTAAGTTTTGATGGAGTATCCTAGTGCAGAGCCAATCTGAAAAGACTGGGAGAAATGGTTTTTTTTTTCTTCTTCTTCTGTGGATTTTTCTTCTTTTGGTTTTTTCTTTCCAAAGCTGTTTATATCAAGGAAACATCTGTCAAAGCATTAGCTGAACTCGAGCAAAAGGAACAGAGACTTCAGTGACCACACATGAAAAGGAATACAATCCTTAGAAAAATGTTTGAAAATGTACCTAAATATTTTCTATGTACTGCTGAAGCTTTCAGTTATAATAATAATAATAATAGACAAACTTTCCGCAACAAAACCCCCCACAAAACAAACAAAGAAACAGGGAAGAATAGCCCACTCAAAGGACCAAAATAAATTGATAGACACCATCCCTGAGGCAGTTTAGATATCAGATTATCAAAGTCTTTAAAACAACTATCTTAAAAATACTCAACTAGCCAAAGGGGGAAAAAATAGCAAATAAACCAAGGAAATGAGGAAAACAGTCTATCAACATAAATAATAATATCAGAAAAGGTGTAGAAATTATAAAAAGGAATCAAAATAAATTCTAGAGCTGCAAAGTACAATAACTGAAATGAAAAACTAAGTAGAGGAGTTCATAGCAGACTGGAAGAGGAAGAATAAAGGATCAGCAAACATGAAATAGAACCATTGAAATTGTCAAATCTGGGGAGTAGACAGAGGAAAGACAGAAAAATTTGGATAGAGCCTAAGGGACCTGTGGGAAACCATTAATTAGAACAATATAAATGTTATAGGAGTTCCAGCCAGGAAAGAGGGAGGTCAAGAGGGAGTCAGAACAAATATTTAAAGAAATAATGGTAGAAAATTCCCAAAATATGATGAAAAACATGAATCCACATATCTAAGAGTCCTCACAAACTCCAAATAAGGTCAACTCAAAGAAGTTCATAGTAAGACACATTATAATCAAACTTTTGAAAACTACAGATAAAGAGAATCCTGAAAGCATCAAGGAAGAAGTAACTTGGTATGTACAACGGAGCTTCAATTAGATATACAGCTGATTTCTAATCAGAAACTATGCAGGCCAGAATGCAGTGGGATGATCTATCTACCTATATATCTATATATCTGTATCTATATATGTATCTATATCTATATCTATATAATATTTATATATATAGTATTTATATATTATATATTTATACTATATATAGTATATATTTATAGTATATATTATATAGTATATAGTGTATACCATAGTATATAGTATATATATTATAGTATACATTTATACTATTTATATATTATATATGTATACTATAT
>JAJEJO010001934.1:344754-354898 GCA_020662805.1 Glaucomys volans
AGTATAAATAATATATAGAGTATTTATATAGTATACATTTATACTATATATATTCATACTATATATAGTATATATTTATAATATATATTATATAGTATAGTATAGTATATAGTATAAATATTATAGTATATATTTATACTATTTATATATTATATATTTATACTATATATATAGCATTTATATATATAGTATTTTTCTTTTATATATAAACTATATATATATTGTTGAAGCTATATATATATATATATATATAGTTGAAAAGAAAAATACTATATCTGGAAAAATTCCTTAAAAATGAGGAATAAATTAAGACATTCCTAAGTAAACAAAAGCTAACAGAGTTAATTACCATTAAGCTGTCCCTACAAGAATTACTTTAATTTTAATTTTTTTGCACTGCTGGGGATTAAATACAAGGACTTACACATGGTAGGAAGGAGCTCTATTATTGTGCTACATCCCCAGCCCTAAAAGAATGACTAAAAGAAGTACCTGAAGAAGAAATGAGAGTACAGTAGACAGTGTCTTGAATTCTGAAGAAGAAGAAGAAGGAGGAGGAGGAAGGTGAGGAGAAAGCACTGGTAAAGGAATCTACGTAGGAAAATATAAAACACGACATAAATATGCTTTGTGTGTAATTTGTTCTTCCATTTATTTTAAATGACAGCTATATAAAGTAGTAATTATAGATATATGTTGAAGGACATACAATGTACAAAATGCAATTTGTAGCCTATAACAATATAAAATAGGTGAAAGAGAACATAATTATTTAGGAGCAACTGCATGAAATTAACTTGGCATTAATTCTTACTAGATCATTCTAAGTTAAGATGATAATTGCAATCCCCTCATCAACCACCAAGAAAATAAATAAAATAATATGTAGTAAAAGAAAGAAGAAGGAAACCAAAATGATACACTGGAACATATTTATTTGACTCCAAAGAAGGCAGTAGTGGTAGAATTGAGGAGTAAAAAGTAAAGAAGAAAATAGGTGAATTTTATCAGTAATTACATTATATGTAAACATTATTTAAGACTTGTGTTATTGGCATAAGGACAAACACAAAGATCAATGGAAGAGTACTAGGTCCATTAAAAAACCCTTGTACTTGTGGTCAATTGATTCTCCCCAAGGATGCCAAGACAGTTAAATGGAGAAACAATAGTCTTTTCCACAAACTATGCTGGGATAACTGGATATCCACATACAAAACAATGAAGCTGGTCCCCTGCATCACATTATATATAAATTTTACTCAAAAGGGATCATAGACATACATGTTTTACAGTTTTTGTGATTTTGCTGGGTGCAGTGGCACATGCCTATAATCCCAGTGGCTCAGGAGGCTGAGGCAGGATTGTGAATTCAAAGCCAGCCTCATCAACTTAGCAAGGCACTAAGCAAATCAGTGAGACCCTGTTTCTAAATAAAATACAAAAAAACCTCAACAAGGACTGCAAATGTGACTCAGTGGTTAAGTGCCCCTAGGTTCAATCCTCAGTGCCTCCCCCCCAAAAAAACTTTGTGATTTTGAATTATGCAATGACATCATAGATATGACCCCCAAAGTACAAAAGGAAAAAAAGTATATAAATTGGACTTGGTTTAAAGAAAACTTTTGTGTATAAGGGGAGACAAGAAAATGAAAAGACAAGTGAAAAGACAAGGAAAAAATACTGGTTAACCACATATTTGATAAGAGACTAGTACTCAGAATATATGAAGAACTCTTTCAACTCAACAATGAAGTTACTCCCCCATTGGCATGGTCAAAGAATTTGAATAGGTATTTCTCCAAATTAGGTACTCAGAGACCTGTAAGAAAATGAGAAATCAATCGACATCAGTAATAATAAGGAAAATGCAAATTTAAAACTCAGTGAGATGCCTTTTCATACTCAGCGGGATAGCTATAATAAAGAGATGGGCAATGACAAATGTTATTGTGATGTGAAGAAGTGATATGGAGAAACAGCAACCCTCAGATCTTGATAGCAGAAAAATAAAATGTCGCTGTCACAGTTCAACACGGAGTTACCGTATGATGTAGCATTTTTGTTCTTCCGTATGTACATAAGAAAATTAAAAAGCCTAAACAAAACTTGTTCATGTATGTTGCTGGTTGTACAATCCCTAATCACCAAAACCCAAACCAACCAACCAAATAAAACAAAACAAAACACTACAAAAAAGAAACAACGTATTGTTCATCAACTGACAAATGGATGAATAAAATGTGGCCTAGCCATGCAATGGAAAATCGTTCAACCATAAAAACAAATGAAGTTTTGATACATCGTACAATTTGGATGAACTTTAAAGACATGGTAAGTGAAAGAAGTCAGACACAAAAGACAAGTTGTGTCGATGACTTGGTCCATTCAGTTTCCTATAACAAAGTACCATAAACTGGGTGTCTTATAAACAGCATAATTCATTTTTCTTAGTTCTGGAAGTTGGACATTCAAGGTCAAGGTGTTGGTGTCTGAGGAGGGCCTGTTCTTCATAGATGGTGCCTTTTCACTGTGTCCTCACATGGTGGAAAGGGCAAGGAGAGCCCTTGGACCCCTTTTATAAGGACATTAATTTCACTGAGGAGGGCTCTGCCCTCATGACCCAGTCATCTCCCAAAAGTTCCATCCCCTAATATTTCACCTTGGGGGTTGGGATTTCAACATGTGAATTTGGGGGTGACACAACCTTCGGACAATAGCAGTAGAGACACAGAAGCAGAAAGTAGGTTAGTGGTTGCTAGGGCTGAGGGGAGGGAGGAATGGTGAAAGACTGCTAATGGTATGAGTTCCTTTTAGAAATGATGAAAATGTTCTAGAATTAGATAGTAGTAATGGCTGTGAAACTTTAGAATACACCACAAATCACTGAATTGTACTCTAAAAACAAATAAGGGGACATGGGGTCTGATCTTAGAAACAGTGGGAGGGAGTTGCCGTGGGTTGGTATTACTCACTACTACTGTGACCAAAGCAGTAAGAATATTAAAATGGAGGCCACGATGGACAGAATGTTTCCAAAACCATATATTAAAATGTTAATTCCCTGTGTGATGGTGGATCAGAAGATGGACATTTGGGAGTTAATTAGGTCATGAGGGTGTAGTTATCATGAATGTGATTTGTATTCTTACAAAAGGGACTCCAGAGAGCTCTGCCACCCTCTTCATGCCATTTGAGGGCATGCATGAGGAGGCAGTAGATGATGATCCAGAAGATCTTCACCAGCCTCTGACCATGCCAGCAACTTGATCTGGGATGTCCAGCTTCGAACACTGGGAGAAATCAATGTCTATTGGTTACAAGTCATCCAGCCTATGTTGTTTTGTTGTAAGCAGCCTGAACTGACAAACACAGGCAAGATAATCATCATTACTTGTAATTACTATTGCAAAAAAATTCTACAGGGATTAACGGAAACACTATTGCAAATGTATAGCAAGGTAACAGTATGGACTAGTAATAAACAATAAAATATTATTTTTAAAAAACATTTTTTTAGTTTGTTGATGGACCTTTATTTTATTTGTTTATATGCAGTGCTGAGAATCAAACCCAGGGCCTCACACATGCTGGGCAAGCATTCTACCACTGAACCACAACCCCAGCCCAAGAAAATATTATTTTAAAGTGCATCTCAATCATAATAAGTGGAAATATATGGAAATACTGAAGAAGACATATGACATCTGTTAATCAAAATATGAAATTAGGTGGGGTGCTGTGGTGCCTGCCTGTAATCCCAGTGGCTCGGGAGGCTGAAGCAGGAGAATCACATTCAAAGCCAGCCTCAGCAAAAGCAAGGTGCTAAGCAACTCAGTGAGACGCTGTCTCTAAATAAAATACAAAATAGGGCTGGGGATGGGGCTGGTAGTTGAGTGCCTCTGAGTTCAATCCCCAGTACCAAAAAAATCCCCCCAAAACCGAAAAACAAAAACCATATATCAAGATCAAGGAAGAGTTGCATGAAGAGATAGGTTAATATACTTAGATAAGAGGGCTAAATAGAATGAAGATAAATGTCTGCCTAAATTATTAAATAGATTAATATGATCTATAGAATCAATACAAATTAATAACCTGTGTTATAAATAACGATGTTGGGGTCTGGCTTCCACTTAGCTTTGGGTCTTGGCTTTCCAGCAGTACAAAGCTGGAAAGACTCCAAAGATGAGAAAAAGTCAGATGATACCAAATCATGGCTTTGAACACGTGAGAGAGCTGAGGTCACAGGCCTATTAACTAGCCAGAGGTCTAAGAAAACCCAGGCGACCCCAGGGAGCAGCAGAGCCCCAGCACAGTGGACCTGCAGCCGCACACAGGAGGGGCAGGGCGCTGTGACGTTGTAACAACTTGGCCTGAAATGATACTTTACTCACAAGACCGATTCATTTCTGATGGGGTGCTTTTGTCCACTAGAATTTGTTGCTTCCTTTTTACAAATTCTCTATTGATATTCTCATTGTGCTCATATGTAATTTTCTAAATTTCCCTTTGTGCTTTGCCCATGTTTTCCCTGATGTTTTGAGTGTCTTTCAGGTATGTGTTGGGCTGGGAGTGTAGCTTAGTGGCGGAACCCATACCTAGCAAGCAGGAGGTCCTGGGTTTCATTCCAGTACTACTTAAAAAAAGAAGACATTTGTTCTTAAGTCTTGTCCAATGTGCCTGATGTGGAGTCTTCTTCAATGACACTTTTAATAATTTCCCTTTGTTCCTTAAAATGGACCATACTTTTGTTTTCTTTTCATGCATTGTGATTTAAAAAAATTTGTGTCTTTTTAGTTATACATGACAGTACAATGTATTTTCATCTGTCATATATACATGGAGTATAACTTCCCATTCTTGTGGTGGTACATGATGTGGAGTTACACTGGTTGTGTATTTACATATGAACATAGAAAAGTTGTGTCAGATTCATTCTACTGTCTTTCCCATTCCCCCTACCCCATCCAATTAGGTGAACCTCCACTCTCAATTAGATATACAGCTCCCCACCCCACTGCCTATTGTGAGTCAGTATCTACATATCAGAGAGAACATTCAGCTTTTGGTTTTGTGGGGTTGGCTTATTTCACTTAGCTTGATAGATCCCAGTTCCATCCCTTTACTAGCAAATGCCATAATATCATTCTTCTATATGGCTAAGTAATATTCCATTGTGTATATGTACCACATTTTCCTATCCATTCATCTGTTGAAGGGCATCTAGGTTGGTTCCATTGCTTAGCTATTGTGAATTGAGTTGCTATGAATATTGATGTGGCTGTGTCACTACAGTATGCTGATTTTAAGTTCCTTGGGTATATACTGAGGAGTGTGATAACTGGATCAAATGTTGATTTTATTCCAAGTTTTTCTAAAGAATTTTCATATGGCTTTCCAGAGTAGTTGTACCAATTTTCAGTCCCACCAGCAATGTATGAGTGGGCCTTTTCCCACTGTTACCTAACCTTACCTTGGTAAGGTAAATGTCCTTACCAACATTTATTGTTATTTGTATTCTTGATAAATGCCATTTTGACTGGAGTGAGATGAAATTTCTGTGTAGTTTTAATTTGCACTTCTCTAATTTTTTTTAAATTTATTTTTTATTTAATTTTTTGATTCATTGAACACAAATGGAGTACAGCTATTGTTTCTCTGGTTGTACACAAAGTAGAGTCACCCCATCTGTGCATTCATGCATGTACACAGGGCAATGATGTCTGTCACACATACTGTTATTATTCTTACCCCCCCTGCATTTCTCTAATTGCTAGTGATGTTGAACATTTTTTTCATACATTCATTTGACCATTCATATTACTTCTTCTGTGAAGTGTCTGTTTAGTTCTATTGCCCATTTATTGATTTTGTGTGTGTGTGTGTGTGTGTGGTACTGGGGATTAAACCCAGGGCCTCGTGCTTTTTCTTTTTTTCTTTCTTTCTCTGTCTCTCTCTCTTTTTTTTTTTTGGTGTTTAGCTTTTTTATTTTTTTATATATCCTGGAGATTAATGCTCTGAGATGCAGGTGGTAAAGATTTTCTCCCATTCACAGTGTCGGCTCTCTCTTCATATTATTGTTTCCTTTGCTGTGAAGAAGCTTTTTAGTTTGATAAAGTCCCTTTATTGATTGATTTTACGTCTTGCACTTTAGGAGTCTTGTTGAGGAATTTGGTTCCTAAGCTGACATGATGGAGATTTGGGTCTACTTTTTGTCTCTGGTCTAATGCCTAAGTCCTTGATCCACTTCAAAATGAGTTTTGTACAGGGTGAGAGATAGGAGTCTAATTTCATCTTATTACATATGGATTTCCAGTTTTCCCAGCACCATTTCTTGAAGAGGCTGTCTTTTCTCCAATGTATGTTTTTGGTGCCTTTGTCCAGTATGAGTAACTGTATTTATGTGGGTTTGTCTCTGTCCTCATGTCTGTTTTGATGCCAATACCATTGCCATTTTGTTACTATAGCTCTTGTTATAATTTAAGGTCTAGGATTGTGATGCCTCCTGCTTCACTTTTCTCCCTAAGGATGGCTTTGGCTATTCCGAGCCTCTTATTTTTCCAAATAAATTTCATGACTACTCTTTCTATTTCTATGAAAAACATCAATGGAATTTTAATAGAAATTGCATTAAATCTATATAATGCTTTTGGTAGCGTGACCATTTTAACAATATTAATTCTGCCCATCCAAGAGCATAGGTGATCTTTCCGTCTTCTAAGATCTTCTTTAATTTCTTTCTTTAGTGTTCTGTAGTTTTCATTGTAGAGGTCTTTCACCTCTTTTCTTAGACTGATTCCCAAATATTTTATTTTCTTTGGGGCTATTGTGAATGTGGTAGTTTTCCTAATTTCTCTTTCAGCTGTTTCCTCATTGGTATATAGGAAGCAATTGATTTGTGGGTGTTAATTTTATATCCTGCTACTTTTCTGAATTTGCTTATGAGTTCAAGAAGTTTTTTTTTCCTTCTAAATATAGGACCATGTCATTGGCAAATAGGGATAGTTTAAATGCCTCCTTTCCTATTCGTATCCCTGTAATTTCTTTCTTTTGCCTAATTGCTCTAAAGTTTCAAGGACTATGTTGAATAGATGTGCTGAAAGAGGGCATCCCTGTCTTATTTCAGTTTTTAGAGGGAATGCTTTCAGTTTTTCTCCATTTAGAATGATGTTGGCCTTGGGTTTAGCATAGATAATTTTTGTAATGTTGAGGTATGTTCCTGCTATCCCTAGTTTTTGAATATGAATTGGTGATGTATTTTGTTAAATGCTTTTTCTGCATCTATTGAGAGAATCATGTGATTCTTGTCTTCAAGTCTATTGATGTGATGAATTATGTTTATGGATTTCCAGATGTTGAACCAACCTTGCATCCCTGGGATGAATGCACTTATCATGCTGCACTGTCTCCTTAGTGTCTTAATATCTGTCAATATTTTATTAAGAATTTTCATGCCTATGTTCATCAGGGATATTGGTCTGAAATTTTCTTTCCTTGACTTGTCTTTGTCTGGTTTTGGTATCAGGGTGATACTAGCTTCATAGAATGAGCCTGGAATGGTTCCCTCCTTTTCTAGTTCATGAGGAGGATTGGTGTTAGTTCTTTGAAGGTCTTGTAGAAATCAGCTGAGAATCTTTCTGATTCTGGGCTTCTCTTCCTTGGTAGGCTCTAGAAGTTTGTTGATGTCTTCAAGATTTTCTTTTTTATTGGAGTATAAATTTTTACCAAAAATAGGTTCTCATTATCGTCTGAATTTTAGTAATTTGAGTTTATTTCTCTTTATTAACTTGGATAAGGGTTTATCAATTTTATTGATTTTTTTCAAGAACCAACACTTTGTTTAGTCAAAAGTTTGGATTGTTTTAATTTCTTTTATTTCTGCTCTGATTAATTATTTTCTGTCACCTTCTACTCTTGGTGTTTATGTGTCCTTCTTTTGTAGGGCTTTGAGATGCGATGTTTGGTTGTTTATTTGTTGACTTTCTGTCCTTTTAATGAATGAGCTCAATGCAAATGAACTTTCCTCCTAGTACTGCCTTCATAGTGTCCCAGGTATTTTGATGTTGTATCACTATTCTCATTTACCTGTAAGTATTTTTTATCCCTGATTTCTTCTGCTACCCATTCATCATTCAATAGTGTATTATTTAACCTCCAGGTTTTAGAGAAGTTTCTATTTTTTATTTTATTTTTGATTTCTAATTTCATTCTATTATGATCTGATAGAATGCAGGGTATTATCTCTATATTTTTGTATTTATTAAGCATTGCTTTGTGGCCTAAGATAATGATCTAATTTAGAGAAGGATCCATGTGCTGCTGAGAGGAAAGTGTATGTAGTCCTTGATAGATGAAATATTCTATAAATTTCTGTTCAGTTTATTAATTATATTTTTTGTTCTATAGCTTCTTTATTTAGTTTTTGTTTGGAGGATCTCTCCAGTGGTGAGAGAGGTGTGTTAAAGGCATCCAGTATTATTGTGTTGTGGTCTATTCGATTCTTGAAATTGAGAAGAGTTTGTTTGACGTGTGTAGATGCTCCATTGTTTGGGGCATAAATATTTACAATTGCTATGTCTTGCTGATGTATAATTCCCTTTCGTAGAATGAAATTACCTTCTTTGTCCTTTTTGATTAACTTTGGCTTGAAGTTCCCCTTATCTGATATGAGAATTAAGAACCTCTGCTTGTTTACGTGATCCATGTGAATATGTTTTTTCCCTTCCTTTTACCCTCAGTCTGTGGATGTCTTTGCCTATGAGGTGAGTCTCTTGGAGACAGCATATTGTTGGGTCTTGTTTTTTAATCCAATCTGCTAGTCTATGTCTTTTGATTGATTTACATTCAAGTTATTATTGAGAGATGATTTTTATTCATTGTCATTTTGATTTATTTCTGGTTTTTAATTTGAATTTGTTTCTCCATTGATTCTCTGTTCTTTTAGTGTAGTTCCTCCCTTTGTTGGTTTTCACTTTTTTTTTCATTTTTCTTCACGAAATATCTTGAGTATGGTTTGTAGTACAGGCTTTGTAGTTGTGAATTCTCTTAACTTCTGTTTATTATGGAAGGTTTTTATTTCATCATCAATTCTGAAGCTTAATTTTGTGGGGTATGGTATTCAAGACTGGCATCCATTTTTTTCTGGAGTTTTTATATATATATTTTAATTTAATATGAATTTATTAAAGAACAAATTTTAACTAATTATAAAACTGAGTTTTCCTTAAGTCTTAAAGTTCAACATAGAAATCTTATTATTCTATTTATAAATCAAGTAAAGTTAAACCATCATTTACAAGGGAATTAAAGTTCTGTCAACTAAAGCTATAGGAACTAAATTCTCCTAAATAGTCTCATTGAAGTACTTAATTAAATTCCCTTACAAATTTCAAACTTTATATATATATACATATATCTAATACACACACACATATATATTTTTAATTAATTTATTTTGATTCATTGTACACAAATGGAGTACAGCTGTTGTTTCTCTGGTTGTACACAAAGTAGAGTCACACCATTTGTGTAATCATACTTGTACATAGCGAAATGATGTTTGTCTCATTCTGTTATTATTCTTACCCCCCCCACCCTGATCCCACCCCTCTTTTCCCTCTATGCAATCCATCCTTCCTTTATTCTTGCCTCCATTCCACTCTGCATTATGTATCATCATCTACTTATCAGAGAGATCATTCGGCCTTTGGTTTTTTGGGATTGGCTAATCTCACTTAGAAAGACAGTCTCCAACTTCATCCGTTTATCTGCAAATGCCATAATTTTGTTCTTCTTTATGGCTGAGTAATATTCCATTGTGTATATATACCACAGTTTCTTTATCCATTCATCTAGTGAAAGGCATCTAGGTTGGTTCCACAATCTAGCTATTATGAATTGAGCAGCTATGAACATTGATGTGGCTGCATCACTGTAGTAATCTGATTTTAAGTCCTTTGGGTATAGGCCAAGGAGTGGGATAGCTGGGTCAAATTGTGGATCCATTGCAAGTTTTCTGAGGAATCTCCACACCACTTTCCAGAGTGGCTGCACTAATTTGCACTCCCACCAGCAATGTATGAGTATACCTTTTCCCCCACATCCTCGCCAACACCTGTTGTTGCTTGTATTCTTGATAATA
>JAJEJO010001934.1:386184-417377 GCA_020662805.1 Glaucomys volans
TCAACATGCCTAATTTATTTACTAATTGTAATAGTTTCCTTGTGGATTGTTTGGAATTTCCTACATATATGATCATAGGATCATATCATCTGCTAATGGAGATAGTTTTATAGCATTCTTTTTGATTTAGATTCCTTTTATTTATTTTTCTTATCTTATTGCTCTGACTAGAATTTCCTGTATGATCATGAATTAGAAGCAGAGAAATAGACACACTTGATGGTCCTAATCTTAGGGGTAATCTTTACAGTCTTTTATCATTGAATATGAGGTTAGTTATCTGTGAGTTTTTCTTAAGTCTCCTATATCATGTTGAAGAGGTTCTCTTTTATTCTTAATTTTCTTAGTGATTTTCACCCTATTCTCAGAGAGTTTATGCTTAAGATATAAGATGACAGGAAGCTGTAACCACCAGGGAACAGTGGCCTAGATCATGTTGTTCCCTGGGTTCTGTCTGTAGAGATGAGTTGAGTTTGGAAATGTTCAAAGGATAGTACTATGGTAGTGTATCTCATAGTGTGGTACTAGAGCAAGATCATTTGGATGTTGTTAAAAATATAGCCCCTGGGGCTGGGGTTGTGACTCAGTGGCAGAGTGCTCACTTAGCACGCTTGAGGTCCTGGGTTTGATCCTCAGCACCACCTAAAAATCAATAAATAAAGTATTAAAAAATACAGCTCCTAAGCCACAACACCTCTGAATCAAAATCTGGGGAGGATATCAGGAAATTGTCTTTGGGACAAACTCCCCAGATGATTTGGCTATGGACTTACTTCTGGAAACCACTGGGCGTGACAGGAGAGACTGAGATGAGAACAGTATTGGTTAATATGAAGTTTGTGGGGTGACCTGTGTCCCAGGGGATTTTATCAGGGCTTGAATAAGGTGGAGATGCAGGCAGACAAGGCAGAGGGAGAGTTTTCAGGTAATTTTGACATGGGGAATCCTTTACCTTCAGAGTTATTCTAGATCTGCACACCTGATAATTCCAGGATCTCAAGGTTTTAAAAGGTGACAGGAAGGAAATCTTGAACAGGTGGCCTTTAGGAAAATATTAATTAATTTTCAGGTATGTTGATTTGAAGTGAGAACAAGGTCAGCCTGCACCCACTATCCTGTATGGAAGTACACAGCAAAGATGGTACTCTGTCTATTATGCCTGGCTTATAGGAATGAGATGCTAAAATGCATAGCTTGTCACAGCTGTGTAGTGGGAGGCCTTCCCTGGTTTTCCTTCACATGAGGCCTCATGGTTTTATTTCATCTCTACATCCTGAGCTTATTGACAGTAAAGACTGGCCTTCCCTGACTTCCACAGTCCCTTGCACCCCAATCCAGCAGGCACCATCCAAAGGCTGGGGCTTGATGTACATCTTGCCAGAAGAGGAATGTTTGTGCACTGCTTCCCTTGAGTTAGTTGAATGCATGACAATATAAAGTGCTGCAGGTCTTTAAAAGGAGTAATCCCTAACTCCCAAACACAGTCTTGCTCACATGTAGTCCACTTGATAGTGTGACAGTGATATGTTTGTGTGTGTGTGTGTGAGAGGGTATTCAGGACCCAGGATGATAGTGAGTGACTCTATCATCTTACTGGCTCTCTAATCTAGGAAATTCACCTCTATCTATTTCTTACAATGCTCTGTTCTGGTTTCTGGTTGAATTCAGCCCGTGGGAGTATGGCAGGAGAAGAAGCTTGATGAGATTGTGGTATTTATTTCTTCAGTCCTCCCTTTCCCACACTCCTAGAGAGGCCCCTATGGCTAATGTGTCCCTGAAATGAAAACTCCCATTCATTTCAGAATGGCCCTTTTGCAAGACTCTTTCCTTTTGGGTTTTGGCAACTACCTTCTTCTTTTATCCTTTCGGGTCGGGGGTGATAACAGTTCTGCTGTTCCTAATCCCCTCATACTTTGCTTGTGTTTTCCCTCCTGCCCACACATTTGCAAATTTTCCCTTTATTAAAGTCTCCTTGCATTATTCTGGTTTAGTGATTGCTAGTTTCCTTCTGGCATCTTGAGTGGTAAGATGGCTCCCAAGATGGCATTACATGTAACGTCCAACAGTGTGTGGGAGAAGAGAGACAGCGGAGGATGCACGGAGGACAGTGCCTGGAGGGCTGTACTTCATTCCTCCCCCTCCTTCCACTGTCTGGAACTTGGTCTTGTGGTCCACTGAGAAGGGAGAGGTGAGACACATGGTCCCTGACCAGCAGACATTTCATTTGTAGCACAAAACTCTGTTAGAAACTAGTATGTATGAATTTGAAGAAAATCATGACTGACAACTGAGAAGTATTTGTTGGAGAGAAATTCTAGAAGCCTGGATTCAAGTAGTTTTAGCAATTTCTGTGAGATATGCTAGATGCTGTGTTGGGTAATGGGCTCAGGGTCTAGAAGAGGAGGAGACAGAGACATTAACAAGCAGTCATGAAGAGGCGAGTTCAATGTGATAGCGCAGGTAAGGTAGTGGGTGGCAGAGGTAACTGGAGCCCCAAACCCTCAAAGGAGAGCAGATCTGCACAAAGGCAGTGCCAGAAATGCTGTCATATTTATATATACAGGCCGTCCCTTGGTATTCACAGGGAATTGGTTCCAGGACCCTGAGGATAACAAAATCAAGTCCCTTAAGTTGGTTCTCTTTATCTGTGGGTATGGAGGATTGGGTGCACATACATTTCTCCTCCTCATCCTCTTCTCCTCCTCCTTCTCTTCCTTCTTCTTCTTCAACAGAAGATCATTTAAACCAAAATAATAAAAAATATAGTGTGTATTTTATGTCCCATGTAAAACATAGCAATAGTAGCACAAAGGCTGGGAAGACAGGCATGGAAGCATATTCTTGGGAGTGTGCCCGGTGTACTAGAGATGTGTACAGTTATATACGTATGCGTGCATTACATATTACTGTAGTATGCTTCAGAGGAATGGGTGTAATATCATTTTAAGTTAGAATGTATGCAACAACTAAGATAACAAAAAAGAATGATAACTAATAAGTCAACAAAAGGATAAAATGGAATCATATCCAATTAAAATCAGGCAGAAAAAGAAGAAAAAAAGAGAATAGGAAGTGGATGGACACATAGGAGACAAGTAGCAAGATGGTAGATTTAAACATCTGTATATCAATAATCACATCATGTGTAAGTGGACTGAATTCCCTGATTAAAGAGCAGATGCTGTCAGATTGGGTATAAAAAACAAGACTGAGCTATATGCTACCCATAAAAGAACCCGTTCTGGACATAAAAACAACTTAGGTTAAAAGGAAAAAGAAGAAAAAGAGACATACAGTGCTAAGACTGATAAAAAGAAAAGTGAAGTGCCTATGTTAATATCAAAAAGATTATCAGAAAAATCTTTCTTAAAGAATTAAAAAAAGAGTAAGTTGCAGAACAATATTATTAGGGATAAAGATGGCCATGTCATAACGATGAGGTGTTCAATTTATCCAAAGTAAACAATTCTCAATGTTTGTGGACTTAATAACAGACCTTCAAAATACGTGAAGCAGAAACAGATAAAACATGAAGAAGAAATCATAGAGATTTCAATATTCTCTCTCATTAATTGTTAGAAGTAGAAAGAGAATCCTTTAAAGCTTAACTAGTCCCAAGGCTTGTATCACGTGACAGAATTATGATCTGCAGAGAACTGTGCTGCTATTCTTCATTTCCTGTGTGAATTTCCAGGCCAGGTCCTTTCCAGACAACCAGGCAAGCATCTTTCTTTTCAGGTAGGCTAGTGGTTTCTCATGAAGAGCTTAGGAAATACAGTCATTGCTCAGTGTCTGTGTGGAATTGGTTCCAGGATGCCCCAAAGATGCTCAGGTCTCTCAAAATGGCAGAATAGCCTATGGCCTGCATGCATTCTCCCATATACTTTAAATCATCTCTAAATGACTTATAATACCCACTGCAATGTAAATGCAATGTATATAATTGCTATACTGCATTGCATAGGGAATAATGACAAGAATAAAAAGTGTGCATGTTCAATACCAATAGAAACATTGTAGATGTAACTACATTTTCCAACCACAGTTAGTTAAATCCACCAGATGTGGAAGCTGCAAATGCAGACTGCTGACCAAGGTGGGAGGGTCTACCTAGGAATACCAGATAGGGACTAAATCTGCCAACAGTTTTGTGTATACTTTGTCATCTGTTGTTATTCTTTTTTGGAGATGTCTTTAATGCTTCGTTTGTTTAAGTTAGTGATGGTTAGAATAATCGAAAAAAATTGCTTCTTTTTTTGAGAAGTCAAGATGTCACTACTGAGCAAGTGGCATGCACATGCACATATGATGTGAAAAATAGCCTCTTTCAGGGAGCTGTCAACTCTGGCAAAATATAGCAATCTTAGGTTTCATACAGTAACACGCAGAGGCTCTTTCAATCCTATCTGTATTCCTGTTGACAGTGGTGGATGTTTTCTATCCTGGGACTCAAGCAGTCCTTGATCTCTCTGTGAAATGAGGGCTATCAGGGAAAAGATAGAACTTTTACCCAAAGCCTGCACACCTTTCATTACGTCGGAGAATGTTACATTAATCTTCCTTGAAAACGCATCTTCCATCGGTGTGTTTTGGGAGGACATATTTTTGTTTTTTTGTGAAATAAAAATGATTGATCTCTTAAATAACCATCCTAGGCACAAACCCATCCAATGTTAATGATTAACTTTCTGGGCATTCCAGTTAACTGGAGTGAACGTTGGTCTGATTGCTTCCCTCAGGTTTTTTTCTGATTGAAAGCAATCTATCCAATGCTGAATTTGTTGCTTGTTGGCTTGAGATTCAAAAACTTATTACACTGCAGTGTTTCTCTGAATAGGAGTCTTTCCCATTTCATTAATTTGCTCTGAAAAGGAAGGATTGCCTTTTTTGTATCTGGGGAATTAATCCTAAGAATCAGCTGTTCCATCTGACTACCTGCGTGTGAACACTGGAAAGAGTGGGCACCAATCTTTTTTATGGTGCTTTTTTTGACATTTATTGAGCAATCACCAGATTACAGAGCAAGCTGATAAGAACAGCCATGCATTTTCTTTTTTATTACCAGTATGTCTACTTCTTGTGTCCCCCTGGGCTAGTCACTACCTTACCATCCCAAACCCATATTCCACCCTCTCTGTTTTATTATAAACCTAAAAAATCATATAGCTCTCATTAGCTATTTAAATGATTTTCCCTAAGGGAAAGAATAATTCAAGTTGGACCTTAAATACAGCTGATGTTCTTACTTTCAAGTTAATCTTGAAATTGCTCTGTGAAAATATCTTAGTAAAAACCTCCTTAGGCTTTGGGTTATATGATTAAACTTTTTTGTGATGAGTAATAGCCGTTCATACTCAACATTTTTTTTGTTAACTATCCTTGTAAGCCCTCTGGGGCATTTTTTGAAGTCTTTAGACATTCTTTTTAAAATATTAATTTGCACTCTCTGTAACACAGTTTCTAAAACAAAGGTTAACACCAACCCCAGCATACAACATATTTAAATTAGGGGATACATCTAGGATTAGTGAAGTGTTAATGAACAAGATTTTATTATGGTGGAAAGCAGTGAAAGGAAAGGCCTATTGCTTTTTATTTGTAAAAAGTATATTCTTTTTATTTCTCTTTTTCTACTTCAGTGTGATGTACAGGGAGGGCATCTTAGGCAAAGTTTGAGACTTTAGCATTCTTATCAATACTCCTTTTCTTTCTTACTTTCTTAATTTTTAGTGGCCTTTTTAGAAATCAGAGTTTCTTCATTTCTTAGACTAACTAGAAATAACAACTAGAAATAGTTTTCATCCTATATTTGATGATCCCACTACAGTGTCCCATTCCTTCATTTCTTTTTCTTTTCTATTTCACTTTTTATTAAAAAAAATTTCCCTTTCTTTTTTAGTGCATTATAATTATACATACTTGTGGAATTTGTTGTTACATTTTGTACACAAACACAATATAACAATATCATTCAACCAGTTTTTTCACCAGTTCCACTTCTTTCCCTTCCCTCCCCCTTCCCTCTGGTCCCCATCCTCTGTAGTACAGGTCTCCTTTCTATTTTCATGAGGTCCCCCTCCACTATCTTTTTCCCTTCCTAGATTCCACATATGAGAGAAAACATATTACCCTTGACTTTCTGAGCTTGACTTATTTACTTAACATAATATTCTCAAGTTTCATCCATTTTTTCCCTGCAAATGACATAATCTCATTCTTTATGGCTAAATAAAACCTTGTTCTGTATACATACTGCATTTTCTTCTATCTGTTCATGTGCTGATGGACACCTAGGCTGCTTCCATGGTTTGGCTATTGTGAATTGTGTTGCTATAAATGTGGGTATGCATGTGTCACTATAGTGTGCTGACTTTAATTCTTTAGGATAAATATTGAGGAGTAGGATAGCTGGGTCATATGGTGGCTCCTTTCCTAGTCTTTTGAGGAACCTCTATATTGATTTTCATAGTGGTTGTACTAATTTACAATCTCACCAACAGTGTAAACTTGTTCCTTTCCTTCCACATCCTCTCCAGTGTTTATTGTTCTGTATTCTTGATGACTGCCAGGAGAAAGATGAAATCTCAGTGTAGTTTTGATTTGCATTCCCCTAATTAAAGATGTTGCTTAATTTTTCATCTATCTTTTGGTCATTTGTATTTCTTCTTTTGAGAATTGGCTGATTAGTTTATTTGCCCATTTATTGATGAGGTTTTTATTTTAGTGTTGATAGTTTTGAGTTCTTTTTATGTTCTGACTATTAATCCTTTGTTGGGAAAGTAGCTAGCAGATTTTTCTTCCATTTTGTAGGTTATCTCTTCACATTCTTAATTATTTCCTTTGCTGTGCAGAAATTTTTTGATTGGATGATGTCCCATTTATTAATTCTTGGGTTATTTCCTGTGGTTAGGGGTCCCATTAAGAAAGTTGTTGCTCTAAATTGAAATGTTGATCCTATGTTTCTGCAGTTGCAAAGGTTCTGGTCTAATTCCTGGGTCTTTGGTCCCCTTCGGGTTGTCTTCTGTGTAGGGTGAGAGACAGGGATATAGTCTCATTTCTTCTACATATGAATAACCAGTTTTCCCAATACCATTTGTTTAAAAGGCTGCCTGTTGTCTAACATATGTTTTTGGTGCCTTTGTCAAGGATCAGATGACTGTATCTTGGGGATTCATCTCTGTGTCTTCTACTCCATTGGTCTTCACGTCTGTTTTGGTGCCAATACCATGCTGTTCCTATTACTATAATTTTGTTGTATTGTGATGCCTACAGCATTGATCTTCTTGCTCAGTATTGCTTTGGCTTTTTCTGTTTTTTTAAAAAATTCTTCCTAATTTATTTTAGAACTGCTGTTTCTAGTTCTCTGAAGAATGTCCTTGGTATTTTGTTGGGGTTTACATTGAATCTTTATGTTGCTCTTGGTAGTATGGCCATTTTTACAGTGTTAATTCTACCTACTCAATGAGCATGGTAGGTCTTGCCATTTTCTAGTATCTTCTTAGATTTCTTTCTTCAGTATTCTGTAATTTTCATTGTAGCAGTCTCTTGCCTCTTTGGTTAGATTTATTCCTAGGTATTTTATTTTATTTTTTGAAACTATTGTTAATTGGATCATTTTCTTGATTTTTTTTTTGGTGGATTAATTATCGTTGTAGAGGAAAGCTATTGATCTTGTGCGTGGATTTTGTAACCTGCTACTTTGCTGAATTTGTTTATTAGCTCTAGCAGTCTTCTGGTGGAGCTTTTGAATCTTCTAAGTATAGGATCACATCATCTGAGAATAGTGATAATTTGAGTTCTTCCTTTCCTATCTGTAGGCTTCTTATTTCCTTCTCCTTCTGGTTAGAATTTCAAGTACTATATTGAATGGGAGCGGTGAGAATGGACATCCTTGTCATGTTCTAGATTTTGGAAGAAATGCTTTCCATTTTTCTCATTCACCATTATGTTTTTTTGGGTTTGTTGTATATAGCCTTTATAATGTTAAATTCCTTCTATCTCTAATTTCTTGAGTGTTTGTACCGTGATTGGGTGTTGAATTTTGTTGAAGGCTTTCTCTACATCTACTGAGATAACTACGTGATTTTCTCCTTTATTCTACTTATGTGGTGAATTACATTTATTGGTTTGTGAATATTGAATGCATTACATAATTTCTTAAAGTCCCATTTTGTTTCTAATTATCTCCATACCCTTTCTTTATGGTACAATTTTCCCTTCTGTTCAATTTAAGTTTATTCTTCCTTTAAAAATAAATATAATGTTTATTATGGAAAAAATGCTATAAGCAAAATATGAATAAATTATGAAGTTTAGTTTCCATAAGCCCCTGTATTCTCACTAACTAAATGGCTCCTTTTTTGCATCAATCTTTTTCTTCTAAACATGGAGACTACTCTGTGGAATTTCACATTTATAATTCCTGTGTGTGTGTGTGTGTGTGTGTACCTGCACATGTGTGCATACACATATATGTACAGGCATGTGTGTGTGTACATGCCCACATACACACACCTCTCTCTTTCTGTCTCATCCACTCATCCTTCCATCCATTTATCCATCCATCCAGTCTGTCATCTCTCTTTCAAAAAATGTTAGGTTGTAGAGTTGTGATCTTTCTTCTTTTTTTTTTTAAATCCTTTTTTTTAACCTTTATTTTATTTATTTTTTTATGTGGTGCTGAGAATCGAACCCAGTGCCTCACACATGCTAGGCAAGCGCTCTACCACTGAGCCATAACCCCAGCCCCTTTCTTCTTTTTTTATGTCAGCTTTGTAAATGTAACTATAAATTTCCTTTTTGATACTTTTATTTTTACTGCAACCCACGAGTTTTAATATGTTGTGATCCACTTTCAATAGTCTCAGGGTATCATATTCACTAGGACTGCGGTCACAAAATGGCACAGACTGGGTGGCTTAAACAACTACGATTTATTTTCTTACCATTCTTAAGGCTAGAAGTTCAAGATAAAGGTATTGATAGGGTTGATTTCCTGAGTCTCCTCTCTTTAGCTTGCAGATTACCCCCTTCCTGCTGCATCTTCACGTCTGATTTTGTGCCCTTGATGTCTCTCTGTGTGTTCAAATTTCCTCTTCTTAGAAGGATATCAATCGGATTGTATTGAGCTATACCATAATGGCCTCATTTTAACTTAACCACCTCTTTAAAGACCTTATACACAAATACATTCACATTGTGAAGCACTAGGGGTTTGGGCTTTGATATATGAATTTGAAGAGACAACAGTTCGGCCTATAACAAATACTTGCTATTTTCCCCTTTGACATATTGGTTAAGTGTATGCTGTTTAATATTCACATTTTTTGGTATATTTTTCAGTGTTCCTTCTGTTATAGATTTCTAGTATGATTGGAAGACATACTTTGTATTTTTTCAGTCTTCTAAAATTTATCAAAACATGTTATAGCCTAACATGTGGTTTATCCTGGGAAATGTTCTATATTCACATGAGAAAAAAATGTATTCTGTTATTGTTGGATGGGTGGTCTGTTAGGTCCAACTGGTTTATATTGTTGTTCAAACTATTGCCTTATTGATCTCCTATCTGGTTGTAATATCCATGATTGAAAATAAGGTGTTAGAATCTGCCACCAGTATTGCAGAGCTATTTTTCCTTCAGTTCTGTCCATGTTAGCTTCATGAATTTTGGAGTTCTGATGTTCAATGCATGTCGTTTATAATTGGTGCCTTTTCTTGATGAATTAACTTCTTTATCATTTTGGCTTTTGTAACAGTTTTTGACTTAGAGTCCATTTTGTCTGATACTAGTATAGCTACCCCTGCTCTCTTTTGGTTACTATTTATATGGAATATCTTTTCCCATCCTTTCACTTTCAACCTATTTGTGGGTCTCTTGTAGGCAGCATATAATTGAATCAGGATTTGTTTTAATAAACTCTGTTAGTATATAGCTTTTGATTACAGAATTTAGTCCATTTACATTTATGGTAATTACTGATACAAAAGTTACATTTTTGTCTTGTTTGTTTCTGTATGTCTTATGGCTTTTTCCTCTATTACTGCCTTCCTTTGTGTTTAATTTTTTTGGTTTTGATTCCTATTTCACTTCTTTTTGTGTATATTGTTCAGGTATTTTCTTTGTGCTTACAATGTCAATTACATATAACATCCTAACTTACACAAATCTGATTTGAATTGATACCAACTTAACTTTAATTGCATGTGAAATTGTGCTACAAATCTCTGTTGCTCCCCACTTTTTGTGTTATTGGCATTAAAAATTACATCTTCAAACATTGCATATCCATTGCTATGGATTAATAATTGTTTTCATGCATTTGCATTTTACATTTTATAGAAAATAGAAGGTGGAGTTACAAACCAAAGTTAAAAATGCTACTTTTTATATTTGCTCATGTATTAAGCTTTACCAAAGGTCTTTAAGTATTTGGGCCTGGAGACTAGTATGAGGTGAGTATCTAAGGTCTTAGGTATTTTCAGAGTATGTATCTTGCTTGATTATGTGTGTGGCCATTTAAATTTCTTGGTATACAAGACTGCTTTTGAATATCTTATCTTCCCAAGGAGTCTCATCTAAGCTTCTCTTCAGTGCCTTAGATGATCAATTTTATGTTTCCATGCATAATCTTTTGTCCCAGGAGTCTGTAGTAGTCTCTCTGCTCTGTTGTGTCATCTCTTGACATGGACTTAGGTGATTAGAAGGTACGGTCAGGTCTCCTATGCAAGGCTATGCTATTTTTTCCCCCACAACGTCTTGTAGCTCCCCATCCAGACCTCAAGGAACAGGCAGAGTGTTGTAGGAGTGACTTGAAGTCTCAGGTCAAGTTTTCTCTGCAAGTGGGTTCTTAACACTAGGTTACATTACAAGTAAAGTCAGTCATAGAGACTTCCAGCTCTGATCCTCAGGTAGGAGCTGGGGTTACAAGCCATTCTTGTCATTCCAGATGATGGCTTATGGATTTCCCTAAACGTGCCTTAGAATCTCAGAGCCATTAATGGAAATGACCTCCAAATAATTATGCCAACTCATTTTCTTTCTAGAAACTATAATTGAGGACCCATGTATAAATGATATAGGGAATGACATTCCTCAGATAATCATATTATAAATGGTATGAGATTGATGTTTAAGAACATTAGTCCTGGCTTATATGAACCTGAATTATTGAAAGTGTATCAATAAACTCTTGAAATGTCTCCTGTATCTAATGCTTCTTTCTTCTGGTTATTTTATTTTTAGATGTAAAGGAAAATTTGAAAGTATATTTCCCCTTATCAATAAATGTAATTCATACATCAATAGACTTAAAGAATATGATTATCTCAATATATGCAGAAAAAGCATTTGCCAAAATATAGCTCTCATTCAAGTTCAAAACACTACAAAAACTAGGGAGAGTAGGAACATACGACAACATTGTAAAAGCTATATATGCCAAACTCAAGACCAACATCATTCTAAATGGAGAAAAACTGAAAGCATTCCCTCTAAAAGCTGGAACAAGACAGGGATGCCCTCTTTCACCACTTCTATTTAACACAGTCCTTGAAACTCTAGTCAGAGAAATTAGGCAAAAGAAAGAAATTAAAAGGGTATGAATAGGAAAAGAAGAGGTCAAACTATATCTATTTGCTGATGACACATGATCCTATATTTAGAAGATCCAAAAAAACTCCACCAAAAAACTTCTAGAGCTCATAAATGAATTCAGCAAAGTAGCAGGATATAAAATTAACACCCAAATCAATTGTGTTATTATACATCAATGGATCAGCTGAAAGAGAAATTAGGAAAATTACCCCATTCACAATAGCCTCAAAAAAATACTTGGGAATTAATCTAACAAAAGAGGTGAAAGACCTCTACAATGAAAACTATAGAACACTAAAGAAAGAAATTGAAGAAGACCTTAGAAAATGGAAGGATCTCCCGTGCTCTTGGATGGGCAGAATTAATATTGTCAAAATGGCCATACTACCAAGAGCACTATACAGATTTAATGCAATTCCTGTTAAAATTCCAATTAGTGTTTTTCATAGAAATAGAAAAAGTGGTCATGAAATTCATTTGGAAGAATAAGAGGCCCAGAATAACCAAAACAATCCTTAGTGAGAAAAGTGAAGCAGGAGGCATCACAATACCAGACCTTAAATTATACCAAGAGCTATAGTAACAAAAATGGCATGGTATTGGCATCAAAACAGACATGAAGACACAGAGACAAACCTGCATAAACACAGTCATCTCAGCCTAGACAAAGGTGCCATAAACATACATTGGAGAAAAGACAGCCTCTTCAACAAATGGTGCTGGGAAAACTGGAAATCCACATGTAGCAAAATGAAATTTAACCCATATCTCATCCTGCACAAAACTCAACTCAAAGTGGATCAAGGTCCAAAGCATTAGACGAGAGACCCTATACCTACTAGAAGAAAATGTATGCCCAACTTTCCATCATGTTAGCTTAGGAACCAACTTCTTCAACAAGACTCCTAAAGTGCAAGGAATAAAATCAAGAATCAATAAACGGAATGTTATCAAACTAAAAAGCTTCTTAGCAGCAAAGTAAACAGTCAAGAGTGTGAAGAGAAAGCCTACAGAACGGGAGGCAATCATTACTACCTGTACCTCAGAAAGAGCATTAATCTCTAGGATATATAAAGAACTCAAAAAACTTAACACCAAAAAACAAATAACCCAAATAATAAATGGGTAAAGGAAGTGAATAGACACTTCAGAGAAGAAGAAATATGATTAGTAAACAAATATATGAAAAAATTGTTAAACATCTCTAGTAATTAGAGTAATACAAATTAAAACTACCCTGAGATTTCATCTTACTCCAGTCGGAATGGCAATTATCAAGAATGCAAGGAACAATAAATGTTGGTGAGGATGTGGAGAAAAAGATTTCACTCATACATTGGTGGTGGGACTGCAAATTGGTGCATCCACTCTGGAAAGTAGTATGGAGATTCCTCAGAAAATGTGAAAAGGAACCACCATTTGACCCAGTTATTGCACTCCTCAATATATACCCAAAGGACTTAAAAGCAGCATACTACAGTGACACAGCCATGTCAATGTTTGTAGCAACTCAATTCATAATAGCTAAGCTATGAAACCAACCTTGATGCCCTTTAGTGGATGAATGGATAAAGAAAATGTGGTACATGTGTACAATGGAGCATTACTCAGCCATAAAGAAGAATGGAATTATGGCATTTGCCAGTAAATGGCTGGAACTGGAGACTACCATGCTAAGTGAAATAAGCCAATTCCCTCAAACCAAATGTTTAATGTTTTCTCTGATATGTAGATGCTAACACACGGAAAGGGCTGGAAAGGGAAGTATAGAAGTTCATTGGATTAGGCAAAGGGGAATGAAGGGACGGAAGGGGAACAGGAAGTGAATTGGACATAACTTTCCTGTGTTCATATATGAATACATGACTAGTAAAACTCCACATCATGTACAACCACAAGAATGGGATTCTAATTAGAATAAGTTATACTCCATGTGTATAACACGTCAAAATATACTCTACTGTCTGTATATCTAAAAGAAGAAATAAAAAATAGTATATTTCCCCCTCTTTTATCAGCAAAAAGATTTCTTGGTTTTATTTTATTCCTAAGATCATCATAAGAGTCAGCAATTTCATGGAGTCCATGGACACCCCTTGGATTGTGTCACTGTCCTGCACACTATGCCTCTCACTTCTAGAGGTGGGCAGTGGGAGGGGTGCTCTGCTCACCACCTGTGATGAAACCCTCTCCTAAGAGGGCAAGAGCTGTGGGAGAGCCGACCCAGAGGGGGAGAATTCTGCAATGAACAGGTGCTCAACAAAGCTTGAGGAGCAGGTAAGTGGAAGATGTGGATGCTGTGCCCAGCAAGGACATGGGCCAGGCGAAAATGCAGGAGAGGTACCCCCCATCCTGAGGGATTTTTTGGCAGTTTTGCTGTTTAGAGCCCTAGAACTCTAAACCATATCCATGTCCTAGACTCGCACCAGGCTCTGGACTCACTCAGCTCTAACTGTGCCCCATTCAATTCTTGCAGTAACTGTGTGGAGCAGTGACCGTTGATCTTCTCCCTTACAGGTGAGCAGATGGGGACGTGTAGGGAGAGTGTCTTGTCCAGAATCCACAGTGAGGAAACTGTGACTTAGGCTAGGAGCCCAGAGCATGTCCTCAGTGTACACACTGTGTGCTGGGAGGACACAGGTCACAGCCCATTAGAGCCATGAATGGCAACAGTCACTCACATTACCGTGTCCTCCCACCAACTCAGAAATGTAGATGCCAGTGAGATCACCCTGCTTCCTTCCTGTTTTCCTGTGCACTGTGCGATGTGGGTTTATCCCAAAGAAGCAGGAATCCAGGCTCATATTTTCCACTTCTTCATGATGAAGAGTGTGCAGATGCTGCCTCTAAGCAGCTCAGCTGTGGACCTCCTCTGCTCTCTGGGCTAAACTGAACTTAAAAACCCAACCCAGCTCAGACTGAATGATGATGAGAATCTCAGAGGCTCTGATTGTATTCAGGTAAGAAATTGCAGTCTTCTCCCAAGCCTTCTGAAAATCGCACATAAACAGGCAGCAGCTTCCTGCTTGTGTTCTTTCCTCACTTGGTGAGGTTCCAGGAGGCCCCTTTTGGGGGCAAACTCAGCTATGCTTTTCTCTGCTGGTTTGTTTTTCTCCCCTGAGACGTGGGTTGGGACAATGAAGTGAGGATGAAAACAGGCTACAAACATAAGGCCCCGTGTGTGTGTGTGTGTGTGTGTGTATGTGTGTGTGTGTGTGTGTGTGTGTGTGTGTGTGAGAGAGAGAGAGAGAGAGAAAGAGAGAGAGAGAGGAGAGAGAGAGAGAGAGAGAGAGAGAGGTGTGTGTAGAACCTCATTGGTCTCTCTCCTTGACCGGCAGCGGGGAATGTGGGAGAGAGTGGATCATGACTTAGTGCTCAAGGACTCTCTATGGTCCCTGTGCTCAGAGGACTCCCTGCCTGGCACCATCTCTCACATGCATTGCCTCCTGGCGGGAAGGAAGGGCTGCAGGTTGGTATCAGGAACTGGGCACATGCTGCTCTGCCCTTAGCAACTGGGGGCCCAGCCAGGGCTTGACTTCTTTGAATTCCATTTGCTTCTTTTCAAATGGGGAGAAAATGATCCACCTGTAGAGTTCTCATGAGGGGTAAATGAGATAATAAGGGTGCTGGGCTCAGCACAGAGCCTGGATGCCGAAAGCATTCACTTTAATGACCACGGTTGTTATTAATCCTTATCAAATAGAATCCTAGCAATAATGAGGCAGGGAGAAGCCCTTTTCTTTCCAGGACACTTTAGGGATACTGTCAAGCACTGGGGATGACAGGAGTGAAGAGCCAGCCCCAGATGGAACCTTGTCTCTGCTCTCTGCAGACTGTCCCCTGCCCTGGGGGTGGCAGGCCTCCTCAGCTGCCTCCAGGCAGCTCAGCTGTGGTCATTGCAGTGCAGGTTCTGGTGCAGGGAGGGTCTCATCACTCAGCTTGGTTTTCACACCTCTGGTCCCCACTGCTACTGACCACTGGGGTCCTTCCCTATTTCAGACCTCCTGACCTGGTCTCACAGGGCCACTGACTGCCTTCCAGCCCTCTGCCTTCTGCCTGATGTTTCCTGGTTCTACTCACAGGCTGACCTTGGGGGCAGCTCCCCTGCCTGGGCTCTGCATGGCTTATGTCACCTCCCCTCTGCACTCGGCCCTCTGCTTTCCTGCCTGCTCTTGGGTTTCCTCAGGGGAGCTTGGAGACATCCTTTGGAGATTGTGTGGATATAAGTTTGGTTGCCACACAGATCAGAGCAGTGACAGCACTTTGCACTTTGCGTTACTCGATGTGTATTCCATAGCCAAGCAGAGCTGACCTCAGCCATGGCCCTGTCTGTGGTGCCCACATGGCACAGGGCTTGAGAGAAACTGAGAGAAAAACCTCTTCCTCTGCCTCTGATACCCAGCCATCACCTCCCCAAACTGTTCTTTGTGCTAACCATTCTCTTCTCTGGTCTTTAAAAATGTAAATTCTTGCAGAAGTGTTAATATATTAGGTGCTTCATATCTACAACATTTTTAGTTACTTTTCTTCCTCAGTAATGTCACATAGGCATCATAGGGTTGTCAAGTGTTTGGATCTACAAAGAACTGAGAGGTCTGCAGACAAGGGAACTGTTGAAGGTGGAGTGGTGGCAGAGGTGTGGGAAACAAAATGTTTCTCAGTCTGAGATGAACTGGTCTTGCTAATTATCATGGCAGCAGGATTCCTCGACAGTGGTGGAGTTAGATCAGATCCATTGATTCTGACTCTTTAAAACTTATTGCTTGAGGATTTAAACCTTGGCTAATACCCAGGACTGGCAGGGATAAGAATCTGTTCTGGCCTTCAACTGAAAGGTACAATATTAGAGATAGGCTTTCTTCCAGCAAGAGGATGGTGGTCACCAAGAATGTTCTAGATCCAGTGTCTCTACTTCTAAGAATCTGTCTAAGGAAATAGGCAGAGGTGTACATAAACTTGACTACCAATACTCTCAGCATTTGTTACTTCAGCAAAAACCCAGAAATCCTCTAAACCTCCATTGATCGATGTTGGATTGTCAGGCTTAATGTGAAAACTCATATAATGGAATATGATGATCAACATTAAAATCATGTTGTAGAAGAATATTTAATAACATAGGAGATACTAATGAGATGTCTAAGTTGAGCAATCAGAAGGAAAAAACCTGTATGAATGTGTGTCTGTATGTGCATAGGTTTGCCCCTGACTTAGGAAATATTCACTATATGTAGGGACAATACCCCTGAAAGCAAATTCTTTCAATGTTAGCTTTGGGTGTCTCTGAATTATGGGATTATATACAATTTTTCAATTTGTTATCCTCCTTTGTAATTTCTAAATTATTCAAAATAAATATTGTCTGCTTATAAATTCATGAGCATGGATGAATTTTGCAAATGTATGTACAGAGTTTGTTGAGACATGAGGGAGCCAGACACTGTGGAAATTCATGAAGCCACACAGATGTGAAGCCAGAAAAATGTCAAGGGGATTTCTTTTTTCAGAAGAGAAAAGGTCAGGAATAATATAGATCTCATCAATATTTTCTCCCTTAATTAAGTCAAAGGAAACAGGCGAGGCTTTCAGCTCTGTGGACTGTAGTTTTTATTGCCAAATTCTGGAATGTGTTTTCTGGGTCATCCTAAGTCTTCTCTATGCTTAGTTTCTGTGTTCCAGGAGCAGGTCAGGATCCTGCCGAGGAACAGGACCCACGGGCTTCCTCTCTTCTCCCCTTTGTGAGGAAGAATGAATTTGGAACAGTGAGAAATAGTATTGGGGTGGTGTCAAGTTTAAATTTTGAATGGCCTGAAGTCTCTTTGGGAAATTTCCTGGTGAAACTCACTTTATTTTTGGCTTTTTAGAAATATAATAAAACTATATAAAAAGAGTTTAGAAACCATTCCATAATGCTTAGCTACAATTATAAAATACTATGTGTATACAAAGTACAACAGAAATATTAAGCAATATAAAATGAACTTTCAATCTTTCTCCGATTTCTAAGTTTCCTCCTTAATGGAGAGAAGGCAAACCTTGTGCATTGTGTAACATGCTGCTGCCCTGCACTGTTTGGAGACCCCCTGGGTTAGACTTTCCAAGGAGCCTCCACTGTATTAACCACTCTTCAGAGGGGCAATGGAAATTCTAAGAACATTGTAATTACTTAAAAAAAACTGTTTTGTTTGAGTCAAAAAGTCATTCTCATCCAAATAAGTTATGATTACTGGGTTTTAAACCATCTATTATTAAATATTGATTAAGAACCTACATTGAATTGGGTACCACTTATAATGGATGAAAACAACATGGTGGCCATTCATAAGAAGCTCACATTCTAATGAAAATAATTGCATCAGTCACCAAACTCAGTCTTTTACATTTACATCTTATTTAATGCAACAAAACTGAGGTGTGTGTGTGTGTGTTGTTTTCTTTAAGTCTATATTAAATGGTTGAGGAAATAGAAGCATAGGGTGGTTAAATAATGTGATCGAGGTCTTTGTAACAGTGGGCTCTCCCAGAAATACCATGTAATAAACCATCCCAGGGGGCAACAGAAAGCACCTGGATATTTGTTGACTCATTGAAATGTTTTTCTAAAGACATCTGAAGCCCTTCTAGATTTACAGTTATGAGAGATTGGGGTAGATGGACTCAACAAATTGTTTAAGCCAGTGTAAGCTGTTAAAAAAAATGCTAATTATTAAATTCCTTGGGCAAAATTATTCTTCTACCTTCCTTCCTTCATCTGCCAAAATCAAGGCATCTACTCTGCCTTTGTCCCCTCAACATTCCCCTCTACTAGCTATGAAGGCCCCTGAAGAGACAGCTCTCTGTCATCTGTGTTCTCCATAGAAAGTGGCCAAGGGCAGCCCAGGGACACATGCTGATCTCAAATAGACTCCATTTTTGACTTCCTGGAGACATGGTGGGTGCTGTTAGACACAGCTTAGTGGCCTGGTGTTCACTCATCTGCAAGACCAGAGTCTTATTCTCTGTCAGCAGTTGAGTGCTTTGGATGAGAAAAACAGTGGAAATATTTTTTCTTGTAATTCCTTCCTTGTGCATTTTTGATCCAAAGGAATTACTGTTATTTCTCTATGTGAGTGATTCATGGCACCCACAGCATCTCTATATCATCTGCCCTATTTCAGAAAGGTAGTGTACCACTGTATAAAGTAGCGGATTCCCCACGAGTAGGAGTGAAAATGGTTTCTGCAAGTTCTCATAAAAAACCATGTATCCTTTAATGAGAATGACCATATGTTGGTGGTGTACTTGCATGTGCACAATCATTTTGCTCTTGGTCTGGATGATAACATTTTTGGTGGTCTCTCTTCGAGTAGACAGGCCAGTGTAACAGAGGGACATCCATCCAGGGCTTTGCTTCAGTGTGTTTGCTGCTCCCTGAGAGTCTCCTCCCTGCCATTCTGGCCACCATTTCATTCCCACCAGTTGGCCCTGACTTCTGCTACTTGGTCTTCCAGTGGGCGCCATTAGGACATTTTAAATGTGAATATATTGTGATCTCTGGAGACAGAATTTTCTGCATATACAAAGGTCCATTAGATTGAATGCTTATATTGATGGAAAGCTATGCATGGAAAGTCTAATGTGGAGGGAGTCTCCTGTCAATGCTAACATGAACCTAAAAGTGTGAATCCTACAGCATCTGGTCTCCTGAGTGAGTTTCTGCTTTGTACTTTTTTTTTTTTTTTTTTTTTTTCCATTTTGGTTAGGCTGGAGAAAAGGGTCATTTCTAATTGTCTCTCTTAAACTCCAGCTTTTTACAAGTCAGATAGAACTTTTGGGTCAATTTTCCCTGTATGGTTTATTGCTGAATCTTGGGCAGATTTTTGGCTGGATTGTGCTCATATTATTGGGAACACCTCCAGTGTTTTGTGTTGGTGATTCTGGTTCCTTCTCTGTCTTTTCCAGGTCCCATTCTCCTTTGCTTCGGTTCTTCAGCTCCAGTTCTAAAGACTCCTGCTTTACAGAAAATACTCCTTTGCTGAAGAATTCCTCACAAGACAAAAGGTGAGATTTTGTTTTCTTCTTAATCTCACCTTTAAGAGTGAATCTCTTACTCTCACCTTCTCTTAAGGAAGTAAGAAATTTCTGGGTATTGTCCATGGCACTAATGGTGAAGAATTTCTTCCTGAGCTATAACTTTTTACCTGACATTTGATCTCTGCTGTATCCTTGATACTTCATTATAGTAGATGTTCATAATGCTGGTGGTTGTATTCTGTGGCTTAGGAATTTCCAAGTGGCCTTAAGCATAACCTTACAATGGTTACTGAGCCCATGTGTCCACCCCTGCAGGCACACAACTCTGATAGGCTGCCTTGAGACTGGGATTTTTCAGCCAGGGGTGAGGTTGGCACTATCTGGAGATGTTTTTATTTGTCACACTGGTGGCTGGGATGCTATTGGCATTGAAGGGAAGAGGTCAGAGATGCTGCTCAACATTCTGCAATGCACAGGACAACCCCCCCCACACTCCCAAGAATTATGCAACCCAAATGTCAATAGTAATGAAGTTGAGAAACTCTGTATGCAAGATTCACAAGAAAGTTTCATTGCTGGCAAGACTGAAGGTCTTTTCTGGAGCAAACCTGGGTAGCTCTGGAATTGCCTGAGCAGAGCTAACCTGGAGGATAATTTGCAGAGACACTCTCTCCAGAATGAGGGCTTGGCCAGGTCTTAAGTCACATCTCCTTTTTTTCTGCAAATAATTTTCAGAAATCCTGAGACACTTGGTGTCCCCTGGCTCCCTGCACATCTTGTCACTCAGTATGGCCCCTGCTGTCAGCCCCTTAGTGATAGATGTGTGAGGGGCATTTCTACTGACTCATCTGCTCAATGCTTCCCTTGAGTGGGGGTGGAATAACTCTATTGTCCCTGTCTCTCCTAATCCATAACTGAAAAACAAACACTTCACTTACCTCTTTCCTCAATGCTTTTTTTGAATTACCCAGTAAACTGCTAGTGGCTTCTCATCACATGAGGTTATTCAAATTAAAATGAGTCAAAATGAAATAAAATTAAAAATTCAGTTCTTCAAGTGACCAACAGCAATGTGGCTACTGGCCCAGCCAGGGCAGAAAATGTTTCTATCTCCACAGAAAGTTCTAGTGTACAACGCCGCTTTAGAAAGCACTGGCATTAACTTGCTTTCTTTTTTCCATTTATAAGAAAACAATTTCTTAGTTCCAGTTTTGCTGCAGTTGTGTTTCTTCAGCAGTTAAGAGGAGAAGTTATTTTTCACATACCTGAGCATTGTCTAGGCGTAAAATTGACTGAAAAGAATTATTGACAATTTTGAGTCATTTGTTATCTGGCTACATATTGATTTTACACAATCTAATTTTCACCTTGGAGTTTCTCCTTTTGAATAAGATGATTTTTTCCCCCTTGTGAACCATTTCTAATGCCCTGATACGTGTTCAGGAGAATCAGAATACCCCGTTATGCTAGCTGGGTTTGAGTGTCCCCACTTTCCCCTAACATGTAACAACGGACTGCAGCTGTCACTAATGCTGTGGTGTGGTCACATGCGCATTCCCAGCCATGCATGAACATTCTGGAATTTGGTACAGTCTTCTGAGAGTCAGGTGCACCTGCACAGAGGGAATTTTTCAGAAGCCCAGGGATTTAACCAGTTTATGTAAATGGATGTGAACACCTTTAATTTTGATGCAAGTTCCCCTTGGTTCATCTTTCAAACAGAGACCCCATTTGTGGACCTGTCTAGCCCAATACTGATATTGCTCATTCCTGTTCATACTGCCTTGGATGTTGTATGGGAAATCCAGGTAGACTACTTTCCCATAGCTTCATTCCAGAAAGATCTACACAAAGGAGGAAAAGCTAACACCACTCAACTCTGCTTCAGGACAAGTGTAACAGGTCTAGGTATTTGACAGATCAAACCTTTGCAAAGAGGCAAATACTGAAACAAGTGGGAACTGGTCTGAGCTAGTAATAGCTGTATTAGAAGATCCCCCAGATCAGAAAAGACTGATGTTTCTTGAAGGCCCACAATTCATTTTGATGGCTTGAGTGGTTCCTGGAGATTTCCTTTGAGACAAGTGTCCCATTCCTACCAAAGTGAGCGGGTGCTACACGCCTTGATCCTTCTAAAGACCAGGATTGGTTCTATGACATTTCACACCTCACCACTGAGGGGTGTGAAATCTTGCTTTGCAGGTGCAATTTCAGGAAAAATAACCACCTCTTTCTTGTGCTGAGAAAGTTTCTCCCAAGTTTCCAACCCCTCCCTGGCCTATGCCTCCATTTCCCAAATAACATTAATTGAACTGAAGTTGAGGGACATGGGTGATGAAGCTGGATGGCACCTGGTGGGAGCTATGGAAATGGGTGATGAAAACTGCCATCAAGTAAGGACAGGAAGTGGGGAAGGACTAGAACTCTTGTTATCTTCATTGCAGGACCGGATGGTATACTTCAGCTTACCATCCTAAAGAGACCCAGCATTATTTTATGTAAATAATATGACTTTTTGAGTGTTTGGGGGCACAACTGGTTTCTATTTATCCTTTCTGTGTTAGTTGGCTGTTTTGTTTTTCCTCCAAGCGCTTGGGTCTAAGAAAGGTTTTGAGTTCTATGCTGGTGAGAGGCTCTGAGGCAGGTCATGAGAAAGCTTTCTTTGCAGTTAAGACTAATAGGTACTTTTGAACTAAATATTCAGGGCACTGAATAAACTTAATCATTCTATATAAAAAATAAAAAAGGCAAAGCAAAAATAACCACAAAGTTCTTGTTTTCCAGGTCTCGATTCATGCCTGCTTATCTCCCCGAGTTCATCGACGCCGAAGAATCTTGGGAAAACAGCTCAGCTGAGTGGGAACGAAGGTACCTGCCGAGCAGAGAGGCGGCTGGTTTGTCTACATCTGCCTCCTCAGAAAAGGGGGAGCTTCAGGACAGCACCCACCTCAAAGTCCGACTGTCCACACTGAGGTAGGCAGGCAGAGGTGGAGTGCCACCTCGGGCAGTGGGACCACTTCCTGTTTGCCAAGGGACAAAGCATGGGGCTCACTTGCACTGCAGCCTTCCAAACCACAGGGTGAAAAGGAGGATGGCGTTTGGCATTTAGCCAGGCTGCACCTTTCCTTCAAAGTTATCTTCCTTTCTCCAAGGCCTTGGAAGACCTTCAAAGTGACCCTGCAAAATCAGAGTGCATCCCTTGAGGCCGATAACAAACATAAATGACCCATATCCTAAATTCCCTGCTTTCGTGCTTGTGGGTTGGGGTCTCCATGGCCATTAGGTTTGCAAATAGAATCAATTCACTTCAGGAGCACCGCTGGTGTTTTAGAATTTGACACCCCCTTTGTAGTTATTCATGAAGGCTTGGATCTAGAGCATCCTGCAACCTGAGGGCCTCCTGTGTAGTGGGAGCTGGGAGCCTAAGGCTGCACGTGTGTGTGTGCTTGGACCAGACTGCCAGCGCAGGTGAGGGGGAACGAGGAGTCCTAGGTCATGTCACCCTGTCACAGGTGCTGCCCTCGTGGGAGCGCTCTCTATTTACCAGCTTTATCTGCTGGACTTCCTTCCCTGTGCACATTTATTTGGAGAAGGGGTTCTTTTGAGATCATTGTGTTTGAAAATCAGCATCTTCTGGGACAGAACAAGGCTCAGGAGTGAGAATCAATGGTCTCAATTCTGGATCTGTCCTGAAATAGCTGGACAAAATTGAAACAACTGTCCTGAAACAACTGGCAGAACCATATGTGGCCATATTACTGTCTCCTGTCACTTGGTGTCCCTTTGCTCCCTGGCTTTCCATGTGCCTAGAGTAAGATGGTATGTGCATAAGCCCTCGATAAATGAAAAGTGCTACGAAACTATCCAGTTTTACTGTTACTGAGTCACTCCATTTGGGGATTTAGTCTCTTTTGAAGATCCTTGCAGGACTGAATTGAAATGTACTCCTGTGCTTGCCCCAGGTGCACTTACCTACGCCCACAGAGGCCCACCTTCAAACCCCTGTAATTTTCTGGGACTGTTACTTATTTACTTGAAGATAAGGATTTTGCCTAAGGTCACACAGCTTGTGAGCCAAAATTGAAGCAGAGATTGGACCCCAGGTCTCCCCACCACTGCTTGACCATGGAGCTGTCTCTTCCCACCAGGCTTCCTACTTGTCTGTAGTTTCTTTACCATAGGTGGTCTCAGCCCTTCTCCTAGGTGCAGCAAAATTCGTCTCATGAATCTGCCCTGAAATTATGTAAATCATGAAATGAAATGAATCGTGATATGGTCCCATGGGTTATGAGGAGGGTCACTCCTAACATTGTTAATGCCTTTTGCAGCTGGCTAACAGCTCCCAGGATGCCATGTTCTCAACTATCCCACAATTTGGATAAATAGAATCCCATTTCATTGTGGCTTGACATTCAGTGGTGGTTTTATTTTTGGTGATTCCTGGAATAATTGCCTCGAGCTTGCCATGGAGCTAAAGGATGTTAGTATCATATTTTATAATATTGTATCTGAATGCAATGAGTTTGCCTTGGTGAGTACAAGCTGATAAGTGGAGGTAGGCTAGGCATGGAAATACACACCTGCAATCCTAGCAATTTGGGAGACTGAGACAGGAGGGTCACAAGTTCAAAGCCAGTCTCAACAATTTAGAACCTCAGCAACTTATTGCACCCCTTTCTCAAAATAAAAAATAAAAAGGGATGAGGATGTAGAGGAGATGGGTTTATTGCTTGTAAGCAAGGAGCACATGGTGTCACCTGAGCAAACAAAACAAGGGGTTTTTATTGGGGAAACTCATACAAAATAGACTGGTCATCACATGTACAGGTAGGCACGTTCTTGAGCACGTTCAATTTGACATCATGTTTCTTTGTGTGTCAAATGTTCAAAAAGTGATGGATAGGAATGCCTTTGGGTGGAAAGTTTAATATTACAATGAGCAAAGTTTACTCTAGGTTACCTAAAAGGGTTGGGTGGGAGTGATCCTGATTTTGGCTAGTTCCTTATAAATTTTTCTGGTGGCCTTATTCCAACAAATAAACACACAAACAAACAAACTTTAGAGGCACATTTAAAGGGGCAGCATCTTTTCCCTGCAAGAATCGGTTATTTGTCCCTGAAAGTGGCTAACAACATGTCTTGCAAGTGCCAACCAAGATTAGTGAAGAAACTTGGAAAAAATATTTTATTGTGGATTGTCAGCTCTTCTGTACATGTCAGTTATGTAGAAAGAAATTTGTGTCTAGAATGGCTCAATTAATGCTTCATTCTTTAAAAAGAAATGTCATTTTGATTCCTATTTAAGTAGGAGCTGTTGAATCATAATTTGGAAGCATGAAATGATTATTCATCAAATTCATTAAGTCTAAGAGAATGCAAAAATAAGACTACCATTTTCAAAGGATCAGAAAGATTTTCCAAGTGGGGAACTTAACTAAATGAAGAGAGTAAGAAAAAGATGTCCAAACATAGATCTTCTCCCTTTCTTCTCCAAACATACATCTGGTCTATGTACCAGTGCTCTTCCATGTGCAGAGACAGAGCAAAAACACGCCCTTCCAGAGCAGCTGGCAAGAGAGCAAAGATAGTGTCATCAAGAGATGAGATGCACCTGCTGAATGAGCAAAGACGAGAACTGCAGCCAGGGAGAATCTTGGTGGGGTAAAGGTCCTGTGGTCTGGTTGGAGCTGGTAGACCGTGGGGCTGCAAGGGGCAGACTGAGTCCAGGGGGCCACAGTTTCGAAGAAGGTAATAGTGACAGGGTTGGAACAGCTTTGGAAACCCTTAGTTGGGCTGAGTCTGTGGCCTGTTACGTTATCTCCTACAGAATTCTTGAAAAGATCTTGGTAATAAAACCAGTCGCAACTTTACAATTTCTTTCTTGAATTATTTGTTTTTATGTTTGATGATAAATCTTTATTTCTACCTTCTGGAAAACGTAAAGGAGAATAATTGATCATTGTGAATTGGAGAGCCAAGATAAGACACTCAATTAACTTGTTATAAAGAAAGAAAGAAAAAGAAAAACGACTCCCAGAACTGGAGCCTCCAAAAGGTTATTGAAGAATCCCAAATCATGAGCTTTATTTTCAGTAGATGCGTGCAAATGCTCAGGGTTAACATTGCTTTCTTTGTGCCTCCACCAATCTCTTTTTGATGAGGCAGTAAGTTCACTGGCCAGCAGAGTTCTCCATACCATGTTATGCAAAGAATTGAAAATACATGCTTTCCAATGGAGATGACTCAAGGCATCAGAAAAGCAGCCTAGGTTGGTCAGGCCTGGCCACATGTAAACGGGATTGCTGCCAGATGCTGCTCATGTCCTGCCTTTTCTCTTGCAGGCACTTCGTGCGATGGGTGAAAGTCACGGGCCTGTTTGTCTTTGTGGTGGTGTGCTCTGTGAGTATCATGGCTGCTCCTAGCCCTGCTGGTGGGTCAGTGGAAGTGCTGGGGGCTTGTCGGGTGGACTTGGCTTCCTGGGTTCCTTGGACTGGGTGGACTTGGCTTCCTGGGTTCCTTGGATCTGAGGTGTGGGGTCCATCATTTGCACATCTTTGCCCGTTTCTCTTAGCTTTCTTTGAAGGAGATGCTGAAGGCATGTGGGGGTGGTGGACCAGGGGTGGCAAGGGAAGCCTGTCCTTCCACTGTGCATGACCATGTATCTGTTCCTCTTGGATGTGACAGGTAGGGTCACAAGGTCACAAGGTCAGCAAGGGTGATGCATGATGACTGCAATGAGTTGAGTATAATCAACTCCTAAAGCCTACGAGGGAGCAGTGTCCAGAGACAGGAGATCTATGCATCAATCAGAACAATTATCCTGAACTCTGAAAAATTCATGATTTATTATTACTTTTTTTTTTTTTGCCACCTATGTGCCCCTGCACTCCCTACTCGTACAATTGGGTGCTTGTGAAGCCTCTCTCAGCAAGGTCTGGAGGGTGTGCTGGGATTTCAAAGGTGAGGGTGGGCCAGGTCTCCCCTGGAGCTGACTTGAACTTGGTGTCTATTATTCAGCTGTCTCTTGAGAGATGGAGATTTTGTGATTTGTAGACACTTCCAAATAGAATTTGGGGAATTTGTTTTAAACTTCTATAATGTGTCATTTTATACCATCATTACTTTCTGATGGCATTTCGGGTTCTTTGCAGGCTCCCCAAACACATGTTGCGACCATCACAGAGACTATCTTCTGCCCTCCAACGTGGGCAAACCACGGTTACTCACCTTTGACAGTTTAATTTCGTGGTTGGATATTTAATCCTTAAAGCTGACAAATGTCAATAATCAAGGCCCATTGTAGCTGAGCATAGTATAATGAATGAGAATATTTTAATATCTAAGAAAAAGCTATTCAGAGTAAGCTGGTGAAATTTGGATGCACAAATCATCACCATCATATCTCTATTTTTAACAGTAATCAAAATTACTTAAATCCTGTTGCTCTCATATCTAAATCTGTCATTAGATGTTTCTGACTGTTACAGATTTTATTCAGCCTGTATCCAGATCAAGGGAAGTTCTGGCAGTTGTTGGCTGTGTCACCGCTGGAAGGCTACTGTATCCAAAACAGACAAGGAGACCGTCAGTCCTCCAGGGTGGAGAGTCACAAAGCGTGATGATGAACTATTACAGCTGTCCCCTGGTTCTGATGATTGCTTTGTCCCTTCATACTGGGTTTCCTCTTGAATGTTCCTGTACTTTGCAACTTTGTTAAAAGGCAGACACATTCTATAGGATTCTGAATAGATACTGAGGTCAGTTTTTTTTTTTTTTTTTTTTTTTTGCAGGGGGTGGGTATCAAGGATTGAACTCAGGGACACTTGACCACTGAGCCACATCCCCAGCCCTATTTTGTACTTTTAGAGACAGGGTCTCACTGAGTTGCTCAGTGCCTTGCTTTTGCTGAGGCTGGCTTTGAACTCAAGATCCTCCTGCCTCAGCCTCCTGAGCCACTGGGATTGCAGGCGTGTGCTACCTCACCCTGCAGTGGTCAGTAGTTTTTAAGTTTGGAGATGAAATATACCCTAACATCTGTAGGCACTAGTTGTGTAAATCTAGTCAGAAGTCACCTGTGTTCAGGTTTGTGGTTGCTATGGGAACCTGGTGCACTAGACACTTGGAATTACAGGGCCTTTAGCCAGTTGTCTGCAGGGACTTGTGTTTCTGCCCCTTCCAGTAGGGTAGGACTACTTTTTTCTTTTCCCCTCTCCCAGCTGCAGGGTTTCCACAGCACCCTCAACGACCAGATCTGATGCACTTCCCAAGCAAATTGGGGTTTTACACCTTAGGGGAGATAGAGGAGGGGGCTGTGGGTGGAGTTTGACAGTGGTTGCCACTTCCTCCAACTGGCTATGCTGGGAACTGCTCTCTCAGAATTCTCCCCAGTCTTGTCTTCCCTGTGGGCAGCTGCTGTGGTTCCTGGAAGAAGATACAAACGTCTATACCTGTGAGTTCCTGAGCTTCTGGTTCTCGTACTAGCTCACACTTGAGCAGTTTCTAAATCTCCCAGTTTGAGTTTACCTGTTTCTCTAGTGTGGTGGCAGCACTTGTGCCAGGAAAGCAGAGCCCCACCCTGTTTCTCATGCAGATTTCAGGCTTATTGTTTGCCCTGATCTCATTCTGGAAGAAGGAATAAGTCACTAACTTATGTTTGTCCAGTCTTTTCTGGTGGAAAGCATGGGAATGGTACTTTTCCAGTTGTTTGCACATTCCGGCTAAGACTGGATGTCCAGAGCCTCACATGGAATAGACATTTAGCTTCAGATGCCTGAGAATGGGAGCCCCTAACGCTGCTCAGAGCGGGAGTCAGTGGTGGGTCCTGGGAGAGGATGCTTCTCGGAAAGGGAAGTGGTATAGGGGAGAAAGAGAGGAAAGAGGAGGGAGAGGAAGCTCTGGCCAGGTCAAGAATTTCTGATTACACTAATCCCCCACATCTATAGTTTCACTTTCCAAGGTTTCAGTTACCCACAGTTAATTGTGGTCCAAGCATATTAAATGAAAAATTTACGTGAATTTGAACAATGCATAAGTTTTAAATTGTAGGCTGTTCTAAGCAGTATAATGCAACCTTGAGCAGCTGGACCTGGGACATGAACATCCCTCTATTCAGTGTATCCATGCTATATACACCACCCTCCTGGTTAGTCACTTAGTAGCCATCACAGTTTTCACAGACTGTCATGATTTTAGTGCTTGTGTTCTGGTGTCCCTTATTTCACTTAATCATGGCCACGAAACACAAGAGTAGCAATTTTGGCATTTTGGATATACCAAAGAGAACTGGAAATTACTTCATTTAAGTGAAAAAGTAAATGTTCATGATATGTACATAGGGATGGATACTATCTGTGGTTTTAGCCTCCACTGGAGGTCTAGGACTATAACCCCCATATACAAGGGGGACTACTATCCCCCTTTTAAGGAATTAATTCATTTAAAGAACTAAATGGCAAGGATTTTTTTTTCCTTTAGTGTCTTTGGATTGTAATCTTTGAGAACTGAAGCTTTAGGAAATTGGGTCATTCTCTCAAAGTTAGTTGCAGTCTGCTGCATAGTCTTGTTTTCTTAAGCCCTTATGGGGAATCTCTCTCATCTTTCAGGGTACCCTCTCTGTTAGCCAAGTGATTTACACACAGAGGATCCCAGCAGGCTTCTGGAAAAGCCCAACACTCCAGGTCTTTAGATGAGCTCCTGGTGCTGGGGTCATGGTACATGTGCATCCTTCTGCTTCAAAAACAGAATTGCCCGTTCCACCAGCCCCAGGACAGAGTAGCTCTGATGCCCAGCTGAGCACTTGCTTATGTCTTAGTATTTCCTTTAACACTTTAAAATTGTGACTCGACTTTTGTCTAAGAAGTATCTCCCTGAGAGAGAACTGAAGAGCTCTAGGATTTTGATAAACTTGTTTCTTATTCTTATTCCTTTACCTCCATACTACCTCCATGACTGGAAAAAACTAAGACTTCTTTCTTCTTTTCCCTGGCTCCTCCAGGGGCCTTCTCAAAGTTCTGACTTCATGCTGGTCCCTGGGATATGGATGCTTCTCTCCCTCTGGGTGATTTCAGTTCAACCTGCTGAGAACCTGGTGGGAAAGGCTTGATCCTGTCCAGACATTGTTCAGTGAGGCTCAGGTGGGGGGTGGGGTGAGGAGGTCTCAGGGAGTCTGGTGATTAGACACATTTAGGGCTCTGCCTGGGCCGCCTGGTGAACACCAGCACCAACAGCCTTACCAATCAGTAGATATCCCAGGTAAGCATAGCACATTTGGACAAGAAGATTGGGTCATAACAAATAAAAGCCCTCTGTCTACCCCACTGAGTCTGCAGTGTATCACTTCTTTCTAAAGTATTCTGGCAAAGTTTCTTCCTGAGAGGTCAAGTGTTCTAGGCCTTGCCCAGGATCCAGTGACCCCTCAACCCCCATGAGCCCATTTGTTCTGTCAGCAGGAATGATCACAGAGCTCTGTCTTCTGCTTTGTGTGCTTTGTGTGTTTAGATGAAGAAAGAGAGAAAGAGAGAGAGGTGGAGGGAGCCCGGCAAGAAGGTAGGGATGCTGCTGAGAGCTCCTTCAGGTCTGTGGAACATGAGGGCCGAGTTGAGTTCTCCATTGGCTCCTTGAAGAAATGCATGATTGTATTATGGATTTCTTCCTATGGAAGCTCACAGAGCCTCTCCCGAGATCCTGAACTGAGAATCCACTGTCTGGGTTTGTGAAGGCTGCTGTCCTTGGGCCTGCCTGGAAAGGAGCTGGGAGCCAGTTTGGGACTTAGACACTGCAGAGGATGCTCCTGGATGCCCTGGAAAGCAGAATGCTGCTGGATTTTAAGAAGGGGTTAGAACTTTTAAGGGTGATTCTCAGAGAAAGTGTATTAAGTGTAGACCCGCAGTAGGAGGTAATTCAAGGCTGATTTTGAAAGGCCAAAGCAGCATCCTTATAGTTGTCATTTGAGCAAACAGCCCTCCTTTTCTCACTGACCCGTGGCTGGCCCCCTGGATGGGGTCCAGAGGAGGGACATGGTGGTGGTGGTGTCCATTGTGATGGGAAGGGCTTTTGGAGAAACACTACTTCCCTTGATTTGGGGAATAATAGAGCTACCATTCCCTTGTGAACTTCTGTCTCCTTGCAACAGTCAGACTGTGTCAGCTCAGTAATTACAGGGTTTATTTTAGAAACCTGTAATTGCAGGCACCTGAAGTTCTTTGTCCCTGAATTGTTGTCTGTGCTTGTTATGGGGGAGACCTGTCAAAGGCGCCTAGGTCATGAGGCAAATGAATAGGCCAGCAAACCTTTACATGCAGGTTCCTTGGGCTTGCCCTACTGCCTTCCTTTCCCCCTTCCCTCCAGCTTCCCCCTCCCTTTCTTGTTCTTCTTCCCTTCTCCTTCCCTATTTTTCCTTTTTCACCACCATCTCTTCCTTCCTCCTTCTCTTTTTCTCATTCTATCTCTCCTTCCTTTCTCTTTATACCCCACCCATTTCTTCCTTCTTTCCTTTTTTCCTTCCTTCTTTCCTTTCCCTCTCCTCCTCCTCCTCCTCCTCCTCCTCCTCCTCCTCCTCCTCCTCCTCCTCCTCCTCCTCCTCCTA
>JAJEJO010001934.1:417477-462200 GCA_020662805.1 Glaucomys volans
ATTATTGAGGCTGGGAAGTCCAGTCTATCCTCTGCAAGCTTGGAGATCCAGGAATAGAAGTGCTATAGTTTGAAGGCATCTACACCATAGAGCTGGTAGGATAGATTCCAGTCCACATCTGAAGGCCTGAGAACCTGGATTGCCTAAGGCAGTACAGTGTCTCAGCTCAGCAGTCAAACAGAGAGCAAATCCCGCTCCTCCACCTTTGGTTCTATCTGGATCCTCAGTGAATTTGATGATGCCCACCTGCATTGGGGAGGACCAGTTCTAATGCTAATCTCGGAAACACCCTCACATACACACCCAAAAATGATGCTCAACCAAATATCTGGGCATCCTGTGGTCCAGTTAAGTTGACTCCAACATTCACTATCACAGGGGATAAAGAGGAACTTGATCAGATATCAGGGATAGGATGATATCCTGCTAGAATTAAAACCAGCAAGTCAGGGATGAGGCCAAGATTAAAGCCTAGTGTGGACGAGGGCTCAGATGAGTCTCACCACAGTTTGGCTAAAGAGGGAATCCTTGCCAGGTGTTAACTGAGCTCTATGTTTGATGGCTCTGTAGCAGACTGAAAGGTAAGCATTTGAGGACTTTTTAGTCTAGGTGCAAGCAAAGTCCCTCTTCAGACTCTCTCAGACTATTCTATGCCCTGTGGTAGCTCATATCCTCCTCTCCACTATGTGTGGGGCCTCCAAGACAGCTGCCTGCTCCAGACAGCCAGCAGCAGAGCAGAGGAGAAGGGGCAGCACACCAGGGGCTCAGAGGAGGGAGTCTGGGTGCTCACAGGGAGGAAGATTCACTGGGGGAGTCTTGAGTTAAGTCTGGAATAATGGGTTTAGGTAATGGGAAAAGCAGGAAGATTGTGGCTGATGCAGCTGGTGAATGGAGATGATTTCTCTGTCTTGTTTTCTCTCTGCTGCCCTCAGGCTAGGACTCTGGTCTAGGTTCATAGGACTTTCATGATGATACTGTAAGCAAATATTTATTAACTCAATAAATAGTGATTTGGGACATCTAATTTAGTGAGAAGTAAAAAATAGGTAAGACGTAATTCCTTTCCTTGAGGAACTAGACCAGTTGGGCAGAAAAATCTAAAATAAATTGCAGTACAGTGTGAATAAACACTTTAATAGCAGCGTATGCACTGTGCCGCAGAATGTGGGAAGGAGTGGTAGACTCTACTTGGGCTGAGATGCAGAAATCAAGGACAGACTTAGAGCAAGTGGGGTGGGGCAGCATATGGTTCAAGGGCACTGGTTCAGAAGGAGATCTGGAGCTGCTGTTTGGGTTCACAGTGGACAGTTCAGTGTGGCTGGAAGGCAGGGTCAAAGCTGGCCATTGGGGTGGGGCTTGGCCTGGTGCCTCTTATCTGCAGGAACTTCAGAGTGGGCTTTGAACCCTGAGCATGTGGTGGGCATCCAGAAAGATGAGAGGAAAGGAAGGGCTTCTGTTCCTTGGATTTTGTATTAACTCCATGTGAATGGCTAATTGCAGAGTATTTTAATTAATACTACTTGGTTATCTCCCCAGGAGGGCTTGAGACCCCATGCTTCATCCATTTCTCTGCTGGAATACCAGAGGAAGAAGTCTGCGTTTCTGATGGCAGCCTCCAGGTGGCGCTATTCCACCTCCTGGTGTCTGCAAGGTCTTGAATCTTTTTTGTGCTAAGCTATTTGTTCTGAGTCTGTCTTAGAGGAAAGACCAGGACAGGAATAATTTGAAGTGTAGCAGAAGCAGCAGGGTCTCTTGGGCATTTTCTTTGTACGTTCGACCCGTGTGTGACTTCCATTTTCCATTTGTCCTTTCTGAGGCCCAGGTAGCAGTAGAGGTGTGTGGAGGGGCTGGGACAGCTGAAGTTGAAGACTGGGACAGCTGTCCCTTCAGTTCTCTCACATAGACAATGGGACTGATAAAACACTTTCTTTACTAGAATGTTTTTGCACTTTTTAAAAACAGTACATTTTGCCAGAGGAACAATGTAAAGAATGAACTATTCACTGACCCTCCCCAACACTCAATGCAAATCTTATAGATACTCTGGCAACAGGAAAGTTCTACCTCCCACCAGGTCTGCTCTGTAAATTAGCTGTTTCCTTTATTTAAGAAAGAACAAAGGAATTGGCTCATGGATCATCCTAACACCAGTGCGCTTCTGCTAAAAGACTTTGGAGACCCGATAAAAAACATGCACAGTTTTATTTTTTCACCTACAACAGTTTTCTCTTCTGGATCAAGATTAACTGGCTAGAGGTTGTGTAGACACTTTTAGACACCTTGTTTTCCCCTAGGTTGTGTAGACACTTTTAGACACTTTGTTTTCCCCTAGGACCTTGCAGCAAGGGTGAGAGGTTCTAGAATCAGTCCAGAGCAGAGAGAGGCAGCGGAGCAGGGGCTTGTATGTTTATATCACACACACATGCAAGGTTTTAGGAGCTAAGGGGAAGAGCTTCTGTGGAGGTGTAAATACCATGGGAGGACATGGTTAGGTGGAAGGAACCTCTTTTCCTGATAATTCTTCCTTGATCAAGAGTTCTTCAGTGTGCTTTGAAGGAATTTGTACCTTCTCACTACTGTGAACATCATTGAATCCATCAATTTCAGATTGATCTTCCTTCCTTCCTTCTTTTCTCTCTTCCTCCCTTCCTTCCTTCCTTTCTTTCCCTCCTTCCCTCTTCTCTCTCTCCCTCCCTCCCTCCCTTCCTCCCTTCTCTCTCTCTCTCTCTCTCTTTCTTTCTTTCTTTCTTTCTTTCTTTCTTTCTTTCTTTCTTTCTTTCTTCTTTCTTTCATTTTTTTCTTTCTGTACTGGTCATTGAGCCTGGGAATGCTCTATCACTGAGCTATATCACCACATTCCTAGTCCTTTTTATTTTGGGACATGTTTCATTAAGATGCTGAGGCTGGCCTCAAACTTGCCATTCTCCTGCCTCAGACTCCAGAGTAGCTCAGTTGTGTGCCACTGCAGAACCCAATTTCAAAATTCATACTTTTTGTGATTTCTCATGCTTAGAAACATGGACCTGATAACTTAGGAAGTGTGTGTGGATGTGGGTTAGTTTATCTGTTCATTCACACAGGCATCCGGCCTACTGCCCACTGTGGGCTCATGAGCTTGGGTAGTTTTATGGTGGCTTCCAAAAATGAAAGGAGAGATGACAGTCAGTAGGCTTAGAGAGCTGCTTCGTAGACCTTTCAGCAGAGGGTTCTAAACACAATGAACAATGCACAACTGATTGCATGTGTAGGAGAGACAGGCTGAAGAGACAACTAGTCAAGGGCACGGGGCTGTGGGAGGAAATGCCTGAATATGCATTTCTTTGTGCACTATCCAAAGAGGTTTGTCTTGTGGGTGGTTGGGGGACATTGGACTTCTCTTTGCTTTGTGGGTCACCTTGACATGCCCTCAGCTGTGAACCTCAGCAGCCATGCAGACTCCATGCTCCTCCAGGTGGACTTGGCAGGTGCCCTGGAGACTGGTGGGCCAGGTCGTTCTGGGAGAGAAGAACATGTCCTGGTAGAGGTGACCCAGATGGACACACCAGGCTCTAGGCGGCGGCGGCAGCAGCAGGTTATGCTTATGTATTATTTGAAAAGAATCATAAAATCTCATTTCATCTCATTATAAATTGAGTTTCCTCTTGAATGGATTTGATGGGAAGCCATAAGGCAATAGCACCATTATTAGTCAAGCCATTGATGCTTATCTCTCTTTGTTGTTGAAATTCTCCTTTCCTCTTTTTTTTCTAAATCATTTATACTCTTGCCATTTCAGTAAAATCAGACTTGTGAGGTCTTCATTCAGAACCACTTTACTGGGCCATTCAGGGAAATATTATATATTTGAAAGTAGTTTTTTTTTTTTTTTTCGTAAAGTGACACTCAACCTGGGCCTTACCCCACGGTACAGAAGACATGCCAACACCACAGTTGCCTTGGCTGTGGATAATTGCTAAGATGACACAGGTCCCTGAGCTTCTGCATCTCTATCCATGGCCTGCTGAGCCTGGTCTTCAGCTCACATTCTGTAAAGGCAGCCTGCCCACAGGAGAACCAGCAGCAGGGGTGTTGTGGTGGCCCTGAATCTGGACATCAAAGGCAGGATGCCTCTCCTTCCAATCTGACCCATCCCAAGTCCCGGCTTCAGTGACCCCACTGGATCATTGCAGTGACTTCTGCATGGAAGTCATATTCCTTGTCCATAGGTTTCCCTTGATATGACCTACCAGTAGGAGAAGACCCCACTTGTTTGCAAGGATGTACCCCTCACATCTTCCTGCTGTGCAGAGTGTGGTTCACAGAGCAAAGGCCTAATTCTGAACAAGGATGCAATTTCCTGGTCAGTGGCTGATGCAGCGCAGCATTCCAGGCTGACTGCCCTGGCCATGGTCTGAGGACATAGCCTTGGTTCTCCCATGTAAACTGCACAGCCTGCTGGCAAGGAGCTCACTGGTAGTGAAAGAGGAGGGCACACCTTTGCCAACCCTGCATCCATGACCTTTATGCAGAAGAAGGTGGGACATCCGCTGTCTTTAAAACATTATTTTATAATAATAAATTTTAATTGACATTATTTATGCATGCTTAAGGGGCAAGATAGTTTGATACATGCATAACAATGGGTAATGATCAAATCAGGGTAATTAGCATTTCCATCTCCTGCAACATTTATCATTTCTATGTGTCAGGAAGCTTTAGACTCTTCTAGTTGCTTTGGAATATATCATAAATTGTTGACTATAGTTACCCCACTGTGCTATAGAACACTAGAGCTAATTCCTGCTGTCTAGCTGCCTTCTCAGCACATGCATATTTATAACCCAGATTAAATGAGCTGTATCGAGCTTCCCTGCATTTGCAGGAAGGCTCTTCATAACATGTTGACACTCCCCAAATGCCCACATACAAATCCAGCTCCAGAAACACAAAGATCACAAGAGCTTTACCAAAGCATTTTTCCCCTGAATACATTTTTTTCAAGCACCTAAATATTTTAAGAGTATTTCTGTTCTTACTATGTGTGTCTGCTTCGACCCCTTTAGAATTCCTATTTTCAGTTTCCTTTGTGATTTGTGTGTACACTCCTGTCCTCCCAGAGAAAGTTCCCGCTCCTGTCTGGCAGGCTGCACCTTACATCCATCCCTAACACCCTGCCCTGCTGGGGACAAGAATGTGCAGGGCAGGTTTGCCTGCAACTCTTGTGGCTCCATCTCAGGCCCTGTCTTTTGAGGCTCTGGTGACTATGGGGTATGGAGAGTTTTCTATGGGTGGTGAGTTCTCCAAGTCTAATAATTGTAGGGATTTCTTTTACTCACAATAAATCAGTATGGTAGGCCCTCGCTATTCACAAGTTCCACATCCAAGGATTCAACCAACTGTGGATTGCAAATTTTTTCAAGAAAAATTGTGTCTGTACTGAACGTGCACAAATTTTTTCCTTGTGCTTATTCCCTAAATCATACAGTGTAACAACTATTTACACTGCACTTACATTGTATAGGTATCATAAGTAAAATAGAGATGATTTAAAGTGTAAGAAGGATGTGCGTAGGTTATATGCAAGTACTATGCAATTTTCATAAGGAACTTGGGTGTCCACAGATTTTGGTATCCTTGGGATTCCAGGAAACAATCCCCTGCAGATACTGAAGGATGACTGTATTTACTTCCATGCTTTTCATATCTTTGTATATTAATTCTGTATTTGTATTTTTGTGTTCTTTTTTCTTAATGCACCTGCATTGTAGAAATTCCCATCTCCACATAACCTGGATAAGCTCCTAATGTCAGGGATGCAGGAACTCATATTAAAAAATGCTCTTCTGTTCTTCTCACCCCTTTTACTTATTTTAAATGAATATCTACATTGAATAGTACCAGATCCCAGATGAGATTTCAGGTGAAAAGGCTTACTACAATTTTCTACTTTGGTTTTTACAGGTCACTCACAATTGGACGGTAGTTTTAAATCCAAGAAGAAGCGAGCATTCAGTGGTGAGCAGGACCTTTGAGATACTCAGCAGGTGGGTCCTCAGGCAACAGAGGCCTTGGGCGGACTGTCTGGGACAAGCTCACTGTCTTGGTCTGTTTTCCGTTGGTGTAACAGAATACCTGGGACCGGGCCGTTTATGAAGATTGAAGTTTATTTGGCTTACTGTTCTGGAGGCTGGGAAGTCCAAGATCCTGGTGCCAACATCTGCTTGGCCTCTTATGAGGATCTGCCACATCGTGACACAGGGGAGGGCATTGCATGGAGAGTCAGAGCAAGTGTGCTTGCTCAGGTCTCTTCCTCTCCCTACAAAGCCACTGCTGCCGTCCACTCTGCCCTTTTGAGCTCACCTAATCCTAATAATTTCCCAAAGGCATCACCTCCAAATACCATCATCACGTGAATTTGGGAATTCAAACTGTAGTACTTGCCTGTAAGTTTGACTGATAAGACACCAGACTTTGGCACAAAGAGCACTAGATGTGTCATGTGGCTTGGATGTGTGCTCACGCAGTGTAGACATGGGGTGCAAGGACAGCCTGAGGACTCTCCTCTCAACCCACAGAGGCCACCTTCTTTCTGGGTCTTGCTATGTCATCCCTCTGTGTATTTGTGTCTTCATCTCTTCTTAAAGGAACACGAGTCCCACTGGATTAGGACCTAAGGTCAATCCTAAATGACTCATTTAACCTTTATTACCTCTTCAAAGATCCCACCTCAAATACAGTCACATTTTGAGGTGCTGGAGGTTAGGAATTCAGCAGGTGAATTTTTGGGGGATGTGATTAGACCCATCAAAGTTATTGACTGACCTTTTAAAAGTGCTTCATTTACTGGCAAATGCCACACTGTGTGGAAACTAGAGTGAAACAAGGGAAAAGAAAGGCTGGGGATACCGAGAAAATGGAAAGGAGATCAGTGGAGTGGGGAGGAGGGTTGAGGGCAAGGGAGGGATGGGAAAGGGGAGGAACAGTGGAGAGAGGTTGACCACATTATGCGGTGTGCGTGTGCATTCACCTGTAGCACTGTGAGTTCACCTCTACGTATACCTGTAAAGCACCAATTTATAAAAACAATAAGTAGATGGGGGAAGACCAGTGGAGTAGCACAGGGAGAATAGGCAGCTGGGGAGGAGATACTGGGGACAGAAATGGAGCAAATTGTATTTCTTGCATGTGTGATTACATCAAAATGAACCCCACTGTTACGTATAAAGCACTCATGAAAACACAAAAAAGGACAAGAAAATAGTTTCACTAAGCGGGGACAAAGTGCTTCAGTTTAGCATGCCACAAACTTTTGATTATTCACAGCCTTCTCGTTTGTGGTGCTTCATCCCTCAATTAGAGACTGAAGTCTAAAGAGCTGGTTTTGCTGTTTGAGTGGGAAAAGTAGCCACATGTTGGTGAGGAAGATGAGAAGAAGCTCAAATCAGGTGTGCAGGCCCCTACATTCAGTCAGTGGTCAGAGTGGCACCCGCAGGGGCACAGAGGATGGGGGCTGCGTGCTGCATCTCATGACACTGACCTGTGCTCAGTGCTCTTCCATCTGTGAGATCAGGCTTTGGGCTGAACCACTCTGAGATCCATCTGGGCTCTGGTTATGACCATGGCTGATGTGGGCTAGAAGGGACACCCAGGGAATTATTGGTATGGGGTTTACTGTTAATTTACAGCTAACTGTTGACCTAGGATTTGTTTCCCTGACCAGCTGCAAAGTCTTTGCTTCATTCTGCAGAGAGACTGTTTCCATTAGCATCCGGGCCTCCTTCCAGCAGACCCAGGTTGTTCCTCTTCTGCTGGCTCATCAGTACCTCCGTGCAAGTGTAGAAGCACAAGTGACCATTGCTGCAGCCATCCTCGCTGGGGTCTATGCACTCATTATATTTGAGGTAACCATCATGCCTGTTCTCCTTGATCTGTTAGTGCCCATCGTCAGGATATTTTAACTTGTAGGATGCTTTGCTGGGCTTCACCCTGACTATGTAGTCAAATTGGAAAAGTGTCAATCCTAGAAATTAGCACATCATCCCTCATTCCACATAGAAAATGGAATGGTAGCAGAATATTTGCTGAATAATTGACACTGAACTATGCAAGATGAGTTGTGAGTGGACCCACAAATGGCTACATAAGAAAATGGAATATGCACATGATCTTCTACCCTCTCTGTGCTCATCACTCCAAGTGTGACTTAGGGGTGACCTTGAGCAGACACATTTTGAACTTCTCTAAGACTCAGAATCTTCCTTGTAGGATGGGCATTGTTACTACACCCCTACATGCTTCAGAGGATGTGCCCATATGGGGGCATGGAAACCCATGGGCTGTGTGAGGAAGAATTATTATCTGTCACATGTTGTCAACTTGCTAATGGGCATTTCCACAAAGTCCTGCCAGTTTGATGTTCCTGGAAAATTATGTGTCTTTACCCTGAGTAGCACTGAGCAAAGTGCAAACCCTTCCTGGGTGGGGCAGGTGCACTGTTGACTTAACTGTAACTCCAGACTTTACAGGAACATGTTGAGAGGAATGCTGGCTCAGTGTGTGGAGCCTGCAAGGCGAGGAGCCCATGTGACTCTGAAGAGGTACATCTTAATGAGCTGGGCTGGGTGTGAGCAATTGCTTGGAATTGTCAAGGAGGTGGCCCGCGGGAAGAATAGCCAGGGAAGTTCTCAGCTTTACCTGTGGTTTTCTAGTCCACCTGGTGAGGAATGCTGGTTCCCATAAGTTGAGTTCCTGATTACTGAACAAGGTCTGCTCACAGGTGTCATTGTTATATCTGTTATTTATCTTTTATTCTAGAACAGATTTAATCCTTCCATTCCTTATTGTTTTTTTAAAATTGTCATTGTGTGCTGGAGAAGGACTCAGATTCATGGCAACTGTATACTCTGGGATGGGGCCCATTACCATGATCAGCGATGGAACTGGTATCTGGTGGACTCCTGGCAGATTCCAGAAGGACTCCTTTTCTGGGAGGAGCTGCCCCTTCCTCCAGCTCAGGACAGTGACACATGCTCCATGTTTTTTGCCCAGTAATGCCTGATTGAGTTTAAGGAGTGGGGGTGACCCCTCAGCCTGTTCATTGTCAGGTTCCCAGCTCCCTGACCCCTTTCCTCCTGATGGTTTCATATCCACCAGGGACCCATTCATTCCAGACTCAGTTATTTCATTAGTGTTTACAATCAACTTTCTATCTTCCCATCTGCATTTAGAAATGAGTCATTCTGTACTGAAGAACTCCCTTCCACCGAATTTTATTAATGTGAAACAGTTCATGCTGGAAGTACAAAGGAAGTTATTTTCTTTAATTATTAATTTTCATGATAATGAGTTGTTGCCTTAGCAATTTCTGGTAGTGTACATTGAGTTACTTTATGTCCCTCTTCCCTTTTTCTGATTTATCATTTTGAATGTATAGATTCAATAAATCTAATGTGCATTAGTGAGTTATAGTCATTTTTAATTAAAAATACGCTCCAATGCCAATTTGCTTTTATATTTATTTTTTTCTTTTTAATTGACACATAATAATTGTACATATTTATGGGGTACTGTGTGATAATTCAATATCTGTACCCAATGTGTGATAACCAAGTCAGGGTAAGCAACATTTACATCCTCATCATATTTATGTTTGGGTCCTCCATGCTCCTCACTTCTAATTTTTTATTGAATATATTATAGGGTGTTGCCAGCTATGTCTCTCTACTACATGGTAGAACTCTAGAACTTACTTCTCCTATGTAACTATTTTGGTACTCTTTATCCAACCTCTTGCAATCTCTGCCCCGCCCCCACCCCCCGCCCTTTTCAGCCTCTAGTAATCATTGTTGCACTCTCTCACTCTCTTCTCCTTTGGGACCAACTCTTAAAGCCTCTCCATATGCAGTATTTATCTTTCTGTATCTGGTGTATTTCAATTTACACACTGTCCTCTGACTCCATCCATTTTGCTACAAATGACAGTATTTCATTTTTTATGGTCAAATAATATTCCATCATATGTTGTACCACACTTTCTTTATCCATTCATCTGCTGATGGATACCTTGCTTGATTCCCTATCTTAGCTATTGTGAATAGTGCTACAATAAGCATGGAAGTGCATGTATTTCTTCAACATAATGATTTCAATTCTTATGGATAAATACCCAGAAGTGGAGTACCTGGATTGTATGGTAATTCTGTTTTTATTTTTTTGACGAATCTTCATACTGTTCTCCAAAATGACTGTACTTATTTACATTCATTGTTTGAGTTCTCTTTTCTCTACATCTTTGCCAGTGTTTGTACTTTTGGTGTGAAGTCCAAGAACTTATTATTTTTGAAAAAATTTTTATTCTTTTTATTTATACATGATGGTAGAATTTATTTTGACATATTATACAAACATATTAAACCCATTCTTGTGATTGTACATGATGTGGAATTACACTGGTTGAGTATTCATATATGAACATAGGAAAGTTACGACTGATTCATTCTACTGTCTTTCCTATTCCCATCCTTCCTCCTTTCCCTTCATTCCTCTTTGTCTAATCCAATGAACTTCTATTCTTCCCTCTCACACTCCTCCTCCCTTATTGTTTGCATCTGCATATCGGAGAGAACATTCAGCCTTTGATTTTTTTGGGTTGACTTATTTCATTTAAAATGATTGTATCCAAATCCATCCGTTTACTGGTAAATGCCATAATTTCATTCTTCTTTATGGCTGAGTAATTTTCTATCATGTATATGTACTACATTTTCTTTATCCATTCATCAGTTGCAGGACACCTAGGTTGGTTCCCTAGCTTAGCTGTTGTGAATTGAGTTGCTGTAAACATTGACATAGCTATGTCACTGTAGAATGCTGATTTTAAGACCTTTGGGTATATACTGAGGAGTGTGATAACTGGGTCAAATGGTGATTTTATTCCAAGTTTTCTAAGGAATCTCCATACTGCTTTCCAGAGTGTTGCACCAATTTGCATTCCTACCAGCAATGTATGAGTGAGCCTTTTCCCCACGTCCTCACCAACATTTATTGTTATTTGTATTCTTGATAATTGCCATTCTGACTGGAGTAAGATGAAATCTCAGTATAGTTTTAATTTGCATTTCTCTAATTGCTAGAGATGGTACACATTTTTAAAAGTATTTGTTGATGGACACAGTCTTCTTTGAAATGTTTGTTCGGTTTCTTTGCCTATTTATTGATTGGGTTATTATTATTATTTTTTTTAATGTTAAGTTTTTTGAGTTCTTTATATATCCAAGAAATTATTGCTTAGTCCCAGACCTCAAAGATTTTTTTTTATCCATGAAATTGTTATAGTTTTACTTTTTACTTGGAACTTCAAGATCTATTTTGAATTAGTTCTTATGTATGGGTAAGGTTTAGATAGAGGTTCAATTACTCCAACACTATTTATTAGCAAGGCTATCCCTCCTCTGTTGAATTGCTTTTGTTCCTTTGTTAAAAATTAGCTGGATGTATTTGTGGGATATATTTGTGAGTTCTATTCTGCTGCATTGATTATGTGTTTATCCCTCCACCAGTACCACACTGTTTTTTAAATGGTTTCTATTGGTTCATTCAAATGAAAGATAATAGTGTGATTCATCGTGACATATTCACAGATGCACATAACATAATTTGATTAATCTCACTTCCAAGTACATCCCTTCTTGTTTCCCTCTTCCCTCTGCTGGTCTCCTTCCATTTCTCTATGGAGTACCACACTATCTTGATTACCAACTATATTATAAGTGTTCATTCTAAATGAGTGACTCTTCCCATAATTTCACCCCTCAAATTGTTCTGGCTATTCAAGGGTCTTTCTCTTTCCACATACACTTTAGAATGACTTGTAGTCCATGAGCATGGTATGTCTCTTGATTTATTTTGGTCTTCTTAGATTTTTTTTTATTTCATCATTCTGATCCTTTACATATTTTGCTAAATTCATATGTCTTCTTTTATTTGGAGCAATTGTAAATGGTATTGAGCATTTATTTTGTTTTCCACTGGTTCATTGTCAATACATATAAATGCAATAGTCTTTTTCATGTCAATCTTATGTCCTGCTATTCCACTAAACTTATTTATTAGTTCTTGTGGATTTTAAGAAATAGAATTCTTGAGGTTTTATACGTAGATAATCATTTCTTCCTTTCTGATCTGTATTCCTTTAATTTCTTTTCTTGCCATATCGCTGTGGCTAGAATGAACGTGAAGAAAATGGGTATCTTTGCCTGGCCCCAGTCATGAAGGGAAAGCTTTCAGTCTTTCATCATTAAATATGATATTAATCATAGATTTTTTGTAGATGATTTTTATGAGACTGAGGAAATTCTTTTCTTTTCCTATTGTACTAAGAATTTTTACCATATTTGGGTGTTGAATTTTATCAATGCCTTTTCTGCATCAGTTGATGTGATCATATGATGTGTCTTCATTAACTGGTGTGGTTGAGTACATTGATTTGTCATAGAGTATTGAACCAGATTTGCATAACTGCAACAAATCTTTTTTTCTGTTGTATTTATTACTAAAATTTCATTGTTTTCAGCACTGCTTTGGTTGCAGTCTACAGATTTTGATATGTTGTATTTCAGTTTAATTTTATTTTTCTATTTTAAAAATTTCCCTCATGTCTTCCTTTTTGATACATGTATTATTTGCACATATGTTGTTTAATTTTTAATTCTTAGCAATTTTTCTGTTGTCTTTCTGTTACCATATTATAGTTTGATTCACTTATGGTCAGAGCACTTATTCTATATTCAATTCTATAAATTTATTAATTTTTTATGGTCCAGGTTTATGGTTTGTCTTGGTGAATCTTCTGTTGGTTTAAATAATGTAATTTTCCCTGCTTTTTAACACAAGTGTAACTTGCAAGAGGAAAATCTGCATAATTAGACCTTGCAACAACTCATCAAGTACCAACACTGCCCTTTGGTTGTGTTTGTGGCTTAGTAGAAGGTGAAGGTTGCAGAGGTATTGGGAGAAGAGTACATTCTACCTTGTATTTCTATAACTCTTGTGCTTCCAGAATTCCCTTGAGGTGCCTTCTCTGGGGAGACCCACATTATTGGAGGTGGGGAGAGAGGCTGGATGCTGTCACCATATCTGTGAACTCTCCAGAAGTGGAGTCAGCATTGCAGCCTTCCTAGGATCTACTCCAGAGTAGAATTTGCCTTGGATGAAGACTCAAAGTTCTCTGAAGTCTGAGGTCAGACCTGTCTTCCCAGAACCAGAGGTCTCTAGACTGCAAGCAGGCATCCTGGGGCAGTGCTGCTGCTGTCTGCACTTCACTTCACTCAGGGGAGTGAGTCTTGGGGTGGCTGCAGACCCACTCCTCCACTCTTCATATCTGCTATTGCCAACTGCTCCCCCAACATAGTGTTTCTCCTGCCTGTCTGTCCCTCCTATCTCTGACCTGATCCCATCTCACCCGCTGTGTTGTTCTGTCATGCATGTTGTTCAGTGTTGAGCCCAGAGTCTTGGACAATGCCTGGCACCAAGCAGGACCCAAAAGATATTCATTAAACAAAATGTTCCCAGAGTGTCCATAAACTTGAGATGGGTGTTAAAGTCTGGGCTTGGTCCTACCTGGGCAGGAGACGGGAACCATGACCCATGGCCCATGTGTGACTGAACAGGGACAAAGGCTCAGTCAAGGTTTCTGTAGGTCTTTAATAGCTCAAAGGAATGAAAATCTTCCAGCAAATTCCTTGGGTTGTTTGTACCTCTGGTCCTATAGACAATCCTGACTGACATTTTTTTGGGTGGCTCATATTTCTCATCTTGTTTAAAGTAGTTCTTATTGAAAGCCTCAAAGGACAAAGCTGGAGCAGCCGCCTAACTCCTGCCTTCGCATTCACTACTGGGCTTCAGGAAATTTCTCAGTGTGGAGTTCTAAAAGTTCCATGATCACAATGAAGACATCTAGGCCCTCATACTCTAAAAATCATATTAAAGCAAGCAATTCTAACAGTTTTATTGAAAAATACTTCACAGCACATGGAACACATACTTCACAGCAGAAGGGACACATACGTCCCCCATGTGTCCTGTACCCAGCTTCTGGAATTATGTCTTGAGAAGATTGCTGCCGTGGGCTCCTTGCTGCTGGAAACACAAAAACTCTTTCTTTCCCTTCACCTGCATTATCTGATTGAGCCAAAGTGGTACCTTTGTGTAAGATCATGTTTCATTGCTCTGGGTCCTTTCATATTTCATTTAGGAGTTCATGTACTGTTTGTTTAAAAAAATTAACTGTGAAATTAAATTTGAGAGAGCTGAATGGAGAACATCTTTAGTCTTCTGGGGGTCTCCACTTTAATTTATGGAAATGGGAAGCATCTTTAGAGAGGAGGATGCTACCTTTCAGAATGCAGTGCACACACCACAATGGTGTTTTTCAGTGGAAACCACCATGTTAGGTTTTTCTAATTTTTTTCTTATTATATAGTTTGCAAGGCTGAAATTTAAATTACAGCTATGGTCAGTAGCTCTACCTCCCAATTCTTTCCTTTTGTCTGCCAGCCTCTTCCTATGACTGATTTATGGGTTTATGGAATATGACTGCTGCAGCATTGGGCACACTTTCTCCATTACCTAATTCCAGAAATACCTTTTCTTTTCATTCTTGGAAAGGACTTTAGAACTGAAGGAAAACTGGTGGGTTATGTAATATAGCCCCTTTGCTTAACAGACTCATTCTGAATTGCAAAGACACACCTTTGCAATGGAAAGAGCAGGCCTTCCGACCACTGAGCAATATTGCCCACAATTCCTTCTGATAAGTTCATGGTCCAATATTTCAAAATTTCTTAAAGAGGGCAATCACTTTACAGTGATTAGAAAATGGCAAGAATTTTACAGACTGCTCTTGAAGGGAGTGAAACCCTAGAGGCAGCAGTCCAAGGCAGTGAACTGGATCATTGATCAAATAAGAGATCTGGGTTGTAGAATTTAGGTGGCCTCTAGAAGCTGGGGAAAGAGAAGAAGTGGCTTCTCCTAAGTCTGCAGAAGAATGCTGCCTTGCTCACACTCTGATTTCATCTCACCAAGAAATGTGTTTGACCTCTGACCTCCAGACTGTAAGATTAAGTTTGTGGGGATTTGTGGCAGCAGCCTTAGATGGCTAATATGGAGGCACATGGCCAGACATTTCTCCACTCCTTGAGAAGCCCCCACCAAAGATGGAGCCCTTGCTCTGTCTTGATACATGGGAGGGGTGGTTAAAACTCAGGTCCATGCCACATGCAGGCTCTTTCTGTGGCAAGGACCTTCTGGGGAAGGAAGTGGAGGTGCTGAAGATGTGCTGAGAGGGAGTCTCTTGGCTCTACCCACCTTCCCACACATGAGGGCAGTGCAAGGGCAGGCTCAGAGGGAGTTTGTCTTCACAGACACGATACTAGACCTGGTGACTTCTCTTTTATATATAAGAAACCTGAGGTTCAGAGGGGTGGAGGGGCTGGCGTGCATTTGGGGCCTTGTTCAATCAATCTGGTTGCCAGGAGTTTGAGGGGTCAAGTGGAAGGGCATTTTTGTACCCTCCTTTGGATCAACACTTAAATCTCTGTGGACAACACCTAGAGAGATAATATTTGAATTTGTGAATGTTTGTTCTCCTCGGGCTATATAGTAGATGAGGGCCCAGGCAATGGGACACAATAGATAAAACACAATAGTAGCAAAATATCAAGAAGAACAAAGAGCCAGGACCTGACAACATGTGTATCAGGGCAGAGGGACAGGTGCAGTGGATTGAGAATCCCTGTGGCTACAGACCACCCCATCTGCTTGACCCAGGCAAGAAGAGAAGGCTGGGAGAAGATAATGGGGAACACGCTATGCAGCCTCTCTGGTCTACCCACAGTGCTGCTCCTCATACCAGGTACATGTTCCACAAAGGCTTTGTCCTTCCAATGCCTCCTGCCCCAAGTCCAGAGCTGGTGATGGCTTGAGGTTCAGAGGCTGCAACCTCCAAGTGGGCCTTCTCTGCCCTCTTGCCCTACCCTCCACAGCGAGCTCAGGAATACTCATCACAGCACACCACCAGTCTGGGGAGAAAAGACAGAGGCCAGCAGGCCCTGCGGGGAGTCTCCACAGGACTGGCCTCACACCTCACAGCTTGTCAGCTCCTGCTTGTGTTCCGAAGACCCAGGCTCATTTGACACTCTGTCTGCCTCCCTTGGTATTAGGCCTTCCTACTCAGTGTTCGTCTACTGTACAAGCCTTGCTGTCATTTCCTTGCCTTTTCCATGAACTTCTTTATGTCCTGCTGCCCAGCCTTGAAACCCCTGCCACATGTTTTAGTTTTTTGCCTCCATAGCATCAGTTTTGGCATTAGCCAATGTTTGCCATATCAGTAACCCACCCAAACCTCACAGTTGCTACAGCCCATTCTCTGTGCCTGTCAGGGCCCTGCTGGGCCTCACAGGGCCCCAAAGGCCGGTCTCAAGTCTGCCCAGGTCAACGCTGTGGAGAGCTGAGTATCTCCACGGCACCTGTACAGCTCTGCCCTGGTTTGGCGTTTGTTGGGACTGTGCTCGTGGTCTCAGGACAGCAGCAGGGTGGGTGTTGTCCCCTCAGGCACCATGCCTGAGGCCCACAGCTCCCAGGGGAGCACTGCTGTGAGCATGTGCGGCCTGCCCTGGTGGTGTGCCTTCCTGCATCCATTCTTTTCTGATTCATCTTGATTCTAATCAACAGCCAGGGTTCTGGAGATAACCACAGATGAACATCTCTCTTTGACAAGAGACTGGAATTCCAAGAAAGGCTGCAAGAGACACCCGAATATCTGTTTTACCAGCATCTCCTATGCCAACTGGGCCATGTGGCCCTGCAGGAGGCTGAAAATATCAACTGTTCAAGGGACTCAGGACTTTGAGCACACTTCACAATCCATCTATCTTCTGTGTGATGTGAGATGCAGCCCCAGCAAGGTGATGACAGTGCAGGGTCAGAGGTCATGGCAGGCCCCTTGCTCCTGGAGATCATTTGAATCTGAGTTCAGAGTGAAGCAGAGGCCAGAGGAAACTGATTCCAAGTGAGGGTGAGGTTTAGGTTCCAAGCACATATTCTCACCAAAATAGCAAATCTGGGTTACTAAGGGGCCTTTGATGATGTCCATTTTCTTTCTTTACTTCTCCTCCTCCCACCTCTTCTTTTTTCTTGCACTCGGATTAGGCTACATTGTCATAATAGCCATTACGTAGTGATCAACAATATATAGCAGAGCCCCGAGAAGCACAGCAGAATGGACAGTCTGTAAGTCTTTAGCTAGATACAGACCTTACAATTAAAGTGAAAATTTATTATCTCCTTTGAAATCTGCTTCATAATGCATTGGTGATAGTGATTTCCCAAGTTACCAGAGGCTCTGTGATTGACATGATGCCTTTCAAAGTAGTGGGAACCTGCATTTCCAGAATAGCTTACTAAAAATTTGAAATAATTTTGCTTGCATTATTTATGTAGTTAAAAAGATCTTGCATAACATGAAGGTCATCTTTGTGAACACTGTTGAAAACATTGGCATTTCAGTGTTGCTTTTGAGGGTCATTTTAGGTTTCTGTAACTATGCAGTACGTCACAGACAATAAATGGGGGATAACTGTACTTCATAGAAGCTGTCTCTAAAGTGATTTAAAACTTCTAAGTAGAGTGCATTAATGTGCAAATTTCACGAAATCATGTGCAATCCTTTAATTTGTTAACTTTCATGAAGCTTTTGCTGATTTTAATGTCAAGTGCTCTGACCAAATGAAAAACCAATTCTACCTTTCAACAGATTTCAAGAGACATGTATATTTCCATGTTCATTGCAGCACTATTCATAAGAGTTAAGTGTTACGGTTTAGATATGATGTGTCCCCAAAATATGTGAGACAATGCAGGAATGTTTGGAGGTGAAATGATTAGTTTATGAAAGCTAATCAATGGACTAATGGTTTGAATAGATTAATGAGTAGTAACTATAGGCAGGGGGGTTGCAGCTGAAGGAAGCAAGACACTGGGGGCATGTCCTTGGGAATTTTATTATACCCTGACTCCTTGCACTCACTTTCTCTCTGTTTCCCAGCTGTCATGGTTGAGTAGTTTTCCTTCAATATGCCCTTCCACCATGATGTGCTGCCTCACCTCAGGCCCAGAACTATGGAGTCAGCTGACATGGACTGAATGTCTGAAACCCTGAGCCCAAATAAACTTTTTATCCTCTAAGTTGTTCTTGTCAGGTCTTTTTGTCACAGTAGTGCAAAACTGACTAACACAACAATAGCTTAAGTATTCATTAGATGATGAATGAATTAAAAATGTGGAATACAGACACAATGGAATGCTGCTCAGCCATACAAAGAATGAAATCCTGTTATTTGTATGTATGGATCTGGAGATTATTATGTTAAATGAAGTAAGTCAGGTACAGAAAGACAAGTACTGCATGATCTCACTCATGTGTGGAACATAAAAAAGCTGATCTTATAGAAGTAGGGGTTAGAGGCTGGCAGAGGAAAAAGGGTCATCCATGGGTACTAAGTTAGAGAGGGCCAGAAGTTCTGGTGTGCTATTGTACAGATAGTGATAATGTACTGGGTATTTCAAAAAAGTAGAAGAAAGGCTTTCCAATGATTTTTCATCATTAAGAAATAACAAATATTTGAGGGGATGGACATGTCTGTCTAGGAGATCAATAGATATGAACATTACACAAAGGATATATGAATGGAAACATCACACAGTACCCCATAGATGCATATGATTTTTATGTTTTTATTTAATAGCCAAAAAAAAAAAACACATAAAAACCTGAAGAGATGGTCTTAAAAGTGATTGTGGGCAACACATAAAGTCAGACAAATGTAACCTGCCTTTGCAATGGTGGTGAGAGGTAAGAGGTATTGTATCCTGGCCTCCTGCTTTCCTGGGCTAGACAAAAGTCAGAGAAATTTAACAAATAGTTTTCTTAGGGTTCCTCAGTGGGAGGCAAGGTTGTCTTATGTCACTTTGAAGGTTATTGCTCTGCAACCATTGTTCTTTATCCTTTCTCCTTCACATATGCACAGAGAAAGAAATCATAAGTTTTTTTGGGGTGGGTGGGGTGCAAAGAATTAACTCTATTTTAAATGAGAAATGATGTAATTAAACCCAAACTCCCTCCCCGGGTACAGGGCTCTGTGCTCAGCCCTGGCCACTGGTCCCTCCTCTCCTCTCTTTCTGTCCCTGACCACACAGTTCCCTTTGGTCAGACAAATGTGAGATCATGTGGTATTTGTTCTTCTGTGCCTGGCTTATTCACTTAGCATGATGCCCTCCAAGTTTATCAGGTCCCTAATGTCATGATTTCCTTTTTAAGTGTGAATGACATTCTATTGTGTATACATACCACATTTTCTTTCCCCATTCCAGCCCCACTGAGGTATAATTGATAAGTTGAATATTTTGAATATTTGTATATTCAAGGTGTACAACATGTTGGTTTTATGTGTGTATGCATTGTGAAATCCAGCTAATGAACATATCAGTCACCTTATCCAATTACCTTTCAGTGTGTACATGTGGTGAGAACACTTACAATCTACTCTTTTAGAAAATTTCAAGTAGACAATTCAATATTATTAATGGTGGTCACCATACTACACACTAGGTCCCCAGAACTTATTCACATTATACTTTAAAGTTTGTACCCGTCCGCCAACTACTCCTTAAATCGCTGACACCCCTCCCTCTCTGTGCTCTTTCCCTGGCAACTGCTGTTCTACTTTATGCTTCTATGAGTTTGAATTTTTAGATTCCACTTTTTTTTAGATCATGCAATATTTTTGTCTTTCTGTCTTTGGCTTATTTCATTTAACATTTCAATTTGTTCGTATTGTCACAAATAGCAGGATTTCCTGCTTTTAAAGGCTGAGTAGATGTATGAGTAGATAGAGCTTCTAGAGCTTTGCCGTTGTGAAGTGAATGTGGAGTGCAGACACTTCTTGGAAACACTGATTTCATTTCCTTTGAATATATAGTCAGAAATGGGGTTGGTGGGTTATTTTTAGTCCTGTTTTTAATTTTGGGGGAAACCTCTGTACTGTTTTCCATAGATCTGTACTAGTTTACTTTCTCACAGTGCACAAAAGTTCCCTTTATCCACACCCTTGCCCATACTTGCCTCCCATCTTCTTTACACTATCCATTCTAACACGTGTGTGGCGATATCTCTTGTGGGTTTGTCTTGCATTTCCCTGACAATTAATGATGTTGAGCACCTTTTCTGATACCTTGTCCTTTGCTCATTAAAAATGTTTTTTTCGATACATGGCTTGCAAATATTTTCTCCCATTCTGTATGTTGTCTTTTCCATTTTGTTGACTCTTTCTTTTGCTGTGCTGAAGATTTTTAAAATATGATATAGTCTCATTTATTTATTTTTGTTGTTGTTGTTTTTTTGCCTGGGCTTTTGGAGTCATATCCAAAACAAACAATCAAACAAAACCCAATAAAAACATGGCAAAGAGTTTCAGGTGATACATATAAGTTTGTGAATCATGTAAGACAAGGGTCCAATTTCATTCTCTTGCTTGTGGATATTTGGCTTCCCAAACACCTTTTATTGAAGAGATTATCCTATCCCCATTGTGTATTCCTGGCATCTTTGTCAAATATTAGTTGACAATACATGTGGTGTTATTTCTGGGCTCTTCGCTCTGTTCTCTTGGTTTTTATATCTGTTTTGTATGATAGTAATATTGTTTGATCATGGCAGATGCAATGCATTGTTAAATCAGGATATGTGATGCCTGCCTGCATATTTTCTTCTTACTCAAGATTGCTTCAGCTATTCAGGACCTTTTGTGGTCCTATATGAACTTTAGGATTATTTTCTTTCTATTTTCATGAGAAAAGCCATTAGCATTTTGATGGAAACTGCATTGAATCTGCAGATCATTTTAGGTAATATGGACATTTTAACATTATTAATTCTTTCAGTCCATGAACATGGAATATCTCCCCATTTACTTGTGACTTTCATTAACTTCTGGTTTAAATTTATTCCTAAGTACTTTATTCTTTTTGATTATACCATAAGTGGAATTGGCTTCTTCATTTTTTTTCCCCAGAGAATTTGTTATTGGTGTGTAGAAACACAAATGAATTTTTTATATTGATTTTGAATCCTCAAATTTTGCTGCATTTGCTTATTAGTTTAATAGATTTTTGGAAGAGTCACTTGCATCACAGGGACAATTTAACTTATTTCTTTCTAATTTAGATACATTTTATTTATTATTTTCTCATTTGATTGCTCTGGTTAGGACTTCCAGTATTATATTGAATAAAAATCATCCTTGTTTTGTCCCAGATCTTAGAGAAAAAACTTTTAACTTTTCGCCAATGAGAACAATGTTAGCTCTGGGATCATCGTGTATAATCTTTATTATATCGTGGTACATTCTTTCTATATCTAATTAGTTGAGGTATCATTATCATCATCATCATCATTGTGAAAGGGTGCTGAATTTGAACAAATGCTTTTCCTTCGTCCATTGAGATTATTATATAATCTTAACCCTTCATTTTGTTAATGTCATATATCACATTTATGTATGATTTGTAAAATTTTTTTTTCTTTTTGCAGCACTGAGGATTGAACCCAGGGCCTTGTGCTTGGAAGGCAAGCACTTTACCAAATGAGCTATATCTCCAGCCCAACTGTTTTTTTTTTTTTTTTTTCCCCTTGGTGCTGGGGATCGAACCGAGGGCCTTGTGCATGCAAGGCAAGCACTCTACCAACTGTGTAAATGTTGATTCATCCTAGCATCCAGGTATAAAGCCCACTTGATTATGGAAGATGATCCTGTTATTGTGTTGTTGAATTTGGTTTCATAGAATTTTGTTGAGGATTTATTTTCACATTTATGTTCATCAGGAATATCGGTTTGCAATTTTCTTTCCTTGTAGAGTCCTTATCTAACTTTAGTATAAGAATAACGTTGGTCTCATGAAACGACTTTGGAAGTGTGCCTTCCTTTATTATTTTGGGCAGAGCTTGAGAATGGTTGCCATTGATTGGTTGGTGAAGAATTCACCCATGAAAACTGCCCTGGCCTTTTCTTTGTTAGGAGGTTTTCAATTACTGCTTTACTCTCCGTACTCATTATTTCTCCACTCACATTTTCTATTTCTTCTTGATTCAGCCTTGGTAGATTCTATTTTTCTTGGAATCTATCCATTTCTTCTAAATTATTCAATTTGTGAGCATATAGTTGTTCATAGTGGCTTATAATCCTTAGTATTCATCTGGTGTCAGTAGTAATGTCTCCTCTTTCACTTATGAGTTTATTCATTTGAATCCTATTCCTTTTTTCTTGGTTAGTCTAGTGAAAGGTTTGTCAATTTTGTCTCTCTTTTCCAAAAACCAACTCTTAGGTTTGTTGATCTTTTCAATTGTCTTTTTAGTTTCTATTTCATTTATTTCTGCTCTAATATTTATGATTTCCTTTCTTGTGATAACTTTTATCTTAATTTGTTCTTTTTTTCCCTCCTTTTTACTTGGGGTATAAAGTAGATTTTAAAAATTTGAGATCTTCTTTTTTGATGTTGGCATTTATCGTCAGCAGCTTAACTCTTAGAACGTGTTTGCTGCATCTCATAAGTTTTGGTATGCTGTGTTTCAAGTTTTGTTTGTTTCAAGATAGTTTTGATTTCTTTTTTGAACCACAGGTTGTTCAAGAGTGTGTTATTTTATTTTCACAAATTTATGAATTTTTCTGTTTTTCTTCTGTGGTTAATTTCTAGTCATATCATTGAGTTTAGAAGCTTGATATGATTTTGACCTTATAAGATTTTTAAATGCTTATTTTGTGATTTAACATGTGATCTATCCTGGAGAATGGTCTGTGTACACCTGAGAAGAATGTGTATTCTGCTGCTGTTGGGTGGAAATTTCTGTATGTATTTGTTAGATCCACTTATCTACAGTGTTGTTCAAGTCTACTTTTTTAAAGATTAATTTTCTGTATGGATATGCTATTCATTATTGTAAGTGAGGTATTGAAGTCCTTTACTATTATTGCAACATTGTCAGTTACTCACTCTGAATTTGTCAGTATTTGTCTATGTCCATACCACCCTGAATGAGTCCAATCTTGTCAAATTTGTTAATATTTATTTTGTATACTTAAGTGCTCTGATGTTGGTGGTGTACATATTAATAATTGTTGTGTCTCCCTGTGGAATTGACCCTTTTTTTTTAGAGGGAAGATGATATATTTATCAAATTATTGTTACCTTCAAATGTAATTTTTGGTAAATTGAAGAACTAAGTCAGTCTTTTACAATTCAGCAAAGTAAATTCATATATTTCTACTTTTACCAATTTGAATCAGTTGAGAAACTTAACAGTCATAAAATCTATATATGTTTAAGTCAGATTCAAGCACAGCCATCTGATCAGAATTAACCCTTTAATCATCGTAGAATGATCTTGTGTTGCTAGAGAGAGTTTTTGACTTAAAGTCAATTTTGTCTGGTATAAGTTTAGCTTCCCCTGCTTTCTTTTGGTTCCCATCTGAATGGAATATCTTTTTGATCTTGTTAGTAGGCCCTCCTAGCTGTATTTTGTGAGATGACTGGTTGTGTCTGAAACCTTGTGTGAATATGGAGGGGTGGATGTACGGAGGTTGGAGGTTCTCTAGATAACTTTAAAGAGGACCGGTCCTGGGCCCTGCTCCAGAACTCTTCCTTTTCTCTCCTGGGATCAGTTCTGGCTTTCTTCTTCTACCCTCTTCATTAGTTTTTGCTTCTCATTTGTTTAGCAAGTATTGATTGTTCTTCAGAGCACTGAGGAGAACCTAAGAGAAACACTTCAGAGTTTCTGCTCTCGAGGAGCTCACAAGGACTGTTGTCAAAGAAATGAGAGCACAAAGCACAGGCTTGACTGGTGCAGCATGTGCATGGGAGGGCAGCTGGTGTGCTGCCCAGGCCCTGCCTGCGAGGCTGTGCCTGGAAAGCTGGTGGGACACTCTGTGCTCTGTAAGCTGTTTGGTTGTAAGAGGAAGCATGTTATGTTTTCCAGCACACATGTAAGAAGAGGCCCTTTGTTCAATCCTTTAAAGCACCTTTTAAGAGTTTTCATTGATTTTACCATTTTTGTCCTATCTACCATTTGCATTATTCCTGATAATTGAAAAGTTCTTTATCTTTAGCATAGAAATGTAGGTATGTTCATAATTATCTAAGTCAATTAACTCATCATATTATAAGGTCATTTAATTTAAAAGGTTCTATTCCACAGATCTGAAGCTAATCATTTTTTTTTTTCCTTTTTGTGATCCTGGGGATTAAACAGGGTCTTGCTCGTGCTAAGTACGTGTTCTACCAGTGAGCTGCACCCTCAGCCCCGATCATCACTTTTTTTTTTTTTTTAATTATAAGAACAGAAGATTTTCCCTCTTATGTGGTGTGGGCTCCGAGCTGGCAGAGGGTGGGTTTCTGAATGATGAGTAATTGTATTCGCATGTCCCTAAACATGCACTTTGGAGATTTTTGTGTGTGGGTTGCCTGCAGAACAGCATGTGTACTAAGGGACTGACTGTCTGCTCCACAGAGGAAAAAGGAGCTGATGTTGGCAGTAGCCCAGGTGAGCGTGGTGAATATGTTCAGGCTGTCATTGGAACCACAAGCAGCCCCCTGGCTCGCCTGAGAACTGTGGGGCTGAGTGGATAAGCACTATGGCTATGGTTTCCTGCTTTCATGTTTGCTCATCCACGTGGTTCCCTACCAGGGCCCAATTTCATCAATCACCGTTGATCTTCTCCAGAGCCAGCAGCTCCTTTGGGCATATAGTTTCCTGATTTTACAGATGAACAAACAAGACTCCCCTCTGGGAGAGAGGTGGCACCCTGGAATAGGAAAAATTTGGGTCTAATCCTGACTCGGCATCTTTGCTTTGTGATATGGGGAAAATTACTCAACATTGCTGAGACTGTTTCTTCATCTGTGAAATGGAGTAATGATGGCTTCAACTTCCTGCGGCTATTGTGAAAAGTAATTAGATTATGTCCGTAAAGCATTTTGGTAATGCCAGGTACACAGTAGGTGCCCAATAAAAGTCAGTTATTTCTGTTGCCAATACAGCTGTCCAGTGACAAAGCCAGATCTCTTAAAGTCTTTATTCTCCCCTAAAAACTTAACCAAAAGGTTGAATTGTAAGATATGAACATGTCGCAGTTTGAGGCTGCTGAGTGGATTCCGTCTCCAGTCTGCTCTATCTCCATAGCGCTTTTACTTCCTTAGTTCATTTTCTATTGCTCTGGCAGCCTACTTGGGACAAGGTAGTTTATGAAGAATAGAGGTTTATTTAGCTTGTGGTTCTGCGGGCTGGGAAGTCCAAGAGCTTGGCATCTGGTGAGAACATTCTTGCTGCATCGTGACACAGTGGAGGGCATCACATGCTAGCCCATGTCTCTCTTCCTCATCTTATAAAGCCATTGGTGCCATCCTGAAGGTCCCACCCTCATGACCTCATCTAATCCTAATTGCCTTCCAAAGGCTCCACCTCTAAATGTCAGCATATGAATTTTTAAAAAATCTTTTTTTAAATATCTTTTTTTTAGTTGTTGATGGACACAATACCTTTATTTTACTTATTTATTTATACATGGTGCTGAGGATGGAACCCAGTGCCTCACACATGCCAGGCAGGTGCTCTACCACTGAGCCACAACCCCAGCCCCAGCCCCAGCTTATGAATCTGAGGATAGGTGTCCAACACATGGACTTTTGGGGGAACACAGCCAGACCACAGCACCTCCTATTTTCTATGAAGCATATTTGCAAATCGGTCACCACATGTTTAACCCATGAAGTGTTAAACAGAATGCAAAAAACAAAAAATAAAGCTGAAAGCTGTATCCAAGTTGTAACTGTCTTTCCCTTGTTCTATGCAGCATTTGGAAAGGAGCCCTGGGTGTGAGGAGGGAAAACCTGGCTCTGACTCTTGGCTCACTCACATTCTAAGACTTAACTTCAGCTTCAATCTCTAAGCTATAAAGCCAGGAGTGAACTCTGGTCATACCTACTTCCTATGGCCTCTCTCAAATAAGAAGTATTGAAGATGTGTAGGTAAACTGAAACGGAAAAGCAGGACACAAATGGAAGGAATTAATATAATTTGGTAGCATTTTACTGGATTTTAGACATTCATATTTAAAACAAATACATCAACTCTTAAAAACCTAAACTGTAGGAAAAAAAAAAAACCCTGGTCTAAAATTAACTGAACACTTTAAATCTAGTGGTATGAATTATAGATGAAACAATTTTATCAGAATTTGAGTTTCAGGTAATCATTAATAAGAAAGCTTCTGTAAGGTAGAAGTCATAAAGCAATGGAATGAAAATCACTTTAGGGTATTGAGAAATGAATGTCTGTTAGCATTTAATTTCCAACTCAGTTTTGCCACATTCTTTTTATATTTTTAACAGTTTTATTGAGGTGTAATTTAATTCCATAATTTTACCATTTGTAAGTGTGCAATTAAAGTATTTTTACTAAATTTAAAGAGTTTTGCAACCATCAACACAATCCAGTTTTAGAACATTCTGTCACCTCGTAAGGATGCGTAGGACCTATTTTAAGACGGTACTTATTGTCACCTCCAGCCTTAGACAACTCTGATCTTTCTGTTTCCTTAAATTTATCTTTTCTGGATAGTTTAGATAAATAGGATGATACGATATAGTGTCTCTTGTGTCTGACTCCCTTCTGAGCCAGTGTTCAGAGCCAGTGGTTCAGTGTCTTTGGATTTATCCATTACACATTCTGTATTCCATGTTGTATCTCTTCTGTGTCGGGACCTGTATTGCACTTCTTTGGTCCATTCATCATGGTTGAATGATAGAAATGTTCCCAGTTTTACTCAGAACATCCATGCTCTGTGTGGACACGTTTTCATTTCTGTTGGGTAGATTCCCTCACAGAATTGTTGAGTGAAAGGGAAAATTATATTTAACTTTTTAAGAATCCATCAAGCTGTTTTTCCAATGGCTACACCATTTTACATTCCTACCAGCAACTTTTGAGAGCTCCAGTTTTTCTATCTTTGTCTTTCTTTTAGATTTTGTTTTAGAAATTCCATGCCCATTTGAATCATAATTAAATCAAAAAGATTCCTTTGTGAGTCAGTGTTAGAACTGAAGTCTCAATTTGACTGAGTGCTCCGTATTTTTGGTTTAAAAGCAGTCTCAGTAATTGGGAAGAATTGATTTATGTTGTTGAACTAATAGTTCAGTTGCTTAGGGAGTACATGGTAAATAATTAATGACAATCCACTGCAGGCTTCCTTGTGGAATGTACTTTATCCAGCTTGCTACTGTTTTATCAGGGTCATCTAATTATTCTGGAAATAAAATTATCTTTCAGTAGAAGGCAGAGTGTGGTGGTTGTGTGTCTGTTGGGTTGTCTTGACCCTACAATATTGAGACCCTTGGCTTATTTATCATTTTAATAGATAGGATATATAATGCAGATATAAACAACTAATCATGTCAACACAGGCTTTCATGTGTTTTAAATCCCTTGTGGACTAGAATGAAGCAATTTCTTGTTTCTTTCCAGATTGTTCACAGAACTCTGGCAGCCATGTTGGGGGCCCTTGCAGCGTTAGCGGCGCTGGCTGTGATTGGCGATGTAAGTTGTGACATTCTGAATCTCTGGCTTACTGCTGGATACAATGTCAGATCAGAGATACTCCAGGATGTAGGCTCTATTTGGGTTTGAAATTCTTTTATATGTTACTTTCCACATTTTCCCCCAAGAACCATGCTAGAGGTTTAAACTAACAAACTTGAACATCGATGAGTATTTTTCATTTGATTTTATCACACACACATTCAGGTAGTTTTGATCCTCCTTTTGGCTGGAGAAAAGCTTATCCTGGTAATGGATACACCTGGGGTTGTGTGGTTGTGTGACGTAGGGTTAGTGCTGCTGTTGTCAGCTCTTGAGAACTAGACTAGGAGTGGGAGTGGAGAGGTTCTGGGGTTGGAGTTCTTTCCTGCAGACATCAGGAGCCCCTCGAGGTGCATGTATGGGGCTCATGGTGTCCTGCCAGGACTGGAGCATGTCCCATCTGTCAGGGGCATGGGGAATACAACTAGGAAAGGTTGAGTGCCCACTGGAAATGGAGGTCCAGAGTTGTTTGACAGCAATGCTGGAACCAAATTAAGAGCCCTTTCGAAGATGGCAACCCAGGACTGGATTTGAGAACAACTCTATGAAATTCCATGGATTGTTCTGAAATTGCTACTAGAGGTCATTAAATCAAGCCAAGAATAACAACTAGTTTAAAAAACGGTGTGTATGTGGGTGTGTTGCTGAATTAGTACTTTATTATGCTTTTTTATTAAATCTGAAATTTGAATGTTGGCCTTCCCAAAATGCAGTAGTAAAAACCTGAACTTTTTTCTTGACTAGAGTTGGTATAAACAAATGTTAACTCTAAAGATAAAATGTCCCAGAATTCTAAAATCTAGACATAAAACCATAGTTATTTTGATTAACAATTTAGGAAGAAAGTTGTACAAGTCAGTCTGGTTTTTGAAATCACTAATATGATATATGGCAGACACATACTGTGGGAAGCCACTGGGTCACTCACTAGGCTGCCATTCCCAACAGCCAGACACCAGCAGTGCCCTTACTTCACACTATATGCTCCCCATCCCTGTGACTCCATGAGAGTGGGATGGCACATGAGAGTAGGAGACATGATTATGCAAGTCTTCATCATCTGGTTTCATGCCATTATACTGAGGAAGACATACGTGGACACCGAGAAGTACCTGTCAGTTAGCTTTGCATTACTGTAACAAGATACTTGAGATAATCAATTTAAAAGAGAAAAAATTTACAGTGTTCAAGATGTCAGTCTTTGTTGGTTGGCCCATTTGCTTTTGGGTCTGTGGTAAGGCAGTGCATCATGGAAGGAACATATAGAAGAGGAGTTATTTACCTCATGGCAGATGAGAAGCAAAGAGAGAGAGGAAAAGACTGGCATCCCCAAATCTCCTTCTAGGGCACTCCCCAAGTGACTTAAAACCTCCCACTAGGCCTCACATTTGAAAGGTTCCCCCACTTCCCAGTAGTGCTAGGAGCTGAGGTCTAAGCCTTTAATATATGAACCTTAGGGGGACGTTTATGATCCAAATGATAACAGTAACCTCAAGGACCACTTCTGCAGTTTAGGAAATAGTTCTTCCTAGAGTTTCCAGGGACAGGGTTAAAAAATTTTAAATTACTTTAATGCATAGGTTTGACATTACAGATGCACTGGGTCATGAATGTTTTTCAGCAGTGATATAATCCAATTTCAAAGGCAAGTGGATGGTGTGTTTCCAACTTTGGCCCAATGAGTGGGTTTTCAGTAAAGGGCAGCACACTTTTAGAGCTTATCCCCGGGAGGCAGATGCACAGGATTAATTGGCAAATTTGTGCTTTGATTGCAGAGACCCAGCCTGACCCACGTGGTGGAGTGGATTGATTTTGAGACCCTGGCCTTGCTGTTTGGCATGGTAATTACAGTCCTCCCAGCAGGATGTGGCTCCAAGCCTGCTGAAACCTGGGTCCTTCTTTTTTGCTGCTGCTGCTAATCCTATCATTATATTAAAGACATGGTGTCTCTTTGACAATTAGGGCTTGATTGAGAAGTGTTAATGCGGGTCTAGCTAGTTACTCCTGAGGAGGAATGGAAAGATTGGTACTTTGGTGAGTTAGATGGAGGGTTTCAGTCTAAGACCCGTGGAACAATGAAATAACATTTCCATTTAGAAAAGACAGCAAGTTTTTGGAGGCTACTACCCTTAAAATAAAAAATGGAATATCTTAAATAAATGAACCAGTGATTAACATTATATAATGTTCTGATTATTAGAAAAGTACTTTTAATTACATAAGTAAAGGAAGACTTTGTTCCTGAAGATTCACTGGGGTGTTTGCTAATTTATCATATTGCTAAACGACCACTCCATGCTATGTGCTGCAAGGAACGTCACCAAGTCAACTTCTAGGAAGGAAACTTAAACACGCCAGTGAGTTAGTGTGAGACATGAATCATGACCAACTTAATTCGAACGAGTGGAATTTGGCAAGGGTCTGGACAGCAGTGGGAATGGCTCATTTGCTTGTGAACGACCCCTAAACAGCCAAGTGGTCTGAAGGGGGGTTCGTTCCTCTGGCCTAGAAGATTCACTCTGTGTAAAGTAGGTCACCATTTGCCCTCATTTTCCTTGCTAACGTTTTATTCCTCCGAAAGCTGGAAGATAAAATAGAGGATTCTGCTATTGTAAGGCTTCAATGTCACCCAAAGTAGCACTGCCATCCTCTGGGGGCGTGGTGCGGGGAGATAGGCCAATGTTTTGGACTGAGGCTCATAAAGGAAGCAGGATCTGTGTTGGGCCCTGAGAAGTACACAGGTTCTGGGCATCCAGACAGAAGGAGGAGGCATACTAGATGTCTGTAAGTTTAAAAAATTAAACAAATGACATATTTCTGTTCTTATGAAATAGAAAACCTTCCAGTGAGTTCTGACTGATTAAATTCAGAATAAATGGAACATTGCTTTTTATTAGCATCTTGATGGTTGTTTTCACCAACTCATTGTTGTCAGTAGAAAGAAACACATGTGAGTGCACATTCTGGATTCACATAGAACTGGAAAGATAATCATTTTAATATAACTGCTCCCACATGCATGTGTTGATCGAATTGGTGACAAAAATCAGTTTAATTACTTTAGAACCCAAAATTTAACCCAGTTTTAAAATCTTAAAATGTCTAAATGTTGCTTGTGTGGACAATGAGGTACAAGAGGCTCACCTGCTGCCCCCCTTCCTCCCCTGCTTCTAACTTTGGGACTGAGCAGGTTCCCCCCATCCCTCTGATTCCCAGTTTCCTGGTCTGTAAAACAGAGATCAGGAATAATGCCTGATGTTTGTTGTGAGGATCGGATGGAATGAAGATTTATCTTCAGCGCAAGTCCTGGAAAGAATGTACATATAAAATCACTAGTAAGTGACTCCACTCCAGGAGTTTGAAAGTGGGCAAACTGAGAAATGATAGTCTTTCGGCAAGACAGCGAAGAGGCTGGTGATGTGGCCGCTTTCAAGGGCTAGAGCTCAAATTCATAGCTGACCATCTGACACAGTCTCAATATTGTGTTTTCTCTTTTTCCCATAGATGATCTTAGTAGCCATATTTTCAGAAACTGGATTTTTTGATTATTGTGCTGTGAAGGTAGGTGTGAGGTTGCATTTCATAGGTAAGTACTAACTGACATATTTATTGTCCTGGCATTATACATTTAGTACATTAAAGTATTATTTAAAGCAAATATTTTAAAAATGTATTCTCCTTTTCAAAATTGCTTCTGCAAGGATATAGTTGCATGACTCTGAGCAACACTTTCAGCTTCTCCATAAGTAAATGAAGAAGGAGATGAAGGGAAAGGGTACTCAGGTTGAATGTTTGTGTAACATTATTTAAATTGGTTGGTGAAAGCTACACATCAAAAATTACTTTGCATATTAGAGAGTCTCTAAATATTCCAAGCCATCAGCTTCTGATTGCTTTGCTTTTTGGTGAAATAATTTCAATGATTACTTTCTAAATATTGAACATATACACATTCACTCTTTTTAAATTAGGGAAAAACATGTTTGTCTTTTGAAAATCCCTTAAGGGTCTTATTTATTTACTTATGTTTTGCTGCAGAGGATTGAATCCAGGGCTTCACACATGCTAAACACCACCACTACCACTTAGCTCCACCCCCAACCCCTTAAAGGTCTTATTTTTAAAAAACATATTATTGGTGTTATTGTTGATTTGCAAATCACAACTGCACACATTTTGGGGGTACAATGTGATTCTGTGATGAATGTATACACAACGTGGCATAACCAAATCAAGCTAGTTAACATACCCATCACTTAATTTACCTGTCTTTTTATGGTGAAACACTTGAAATCTACTCATAAGTTATTTTGAAATATATACTACATTATGGTTGTTATTATTATTATTATTATTTCTTGGGGGTGGGACCAGGAATTGAACTCAGGGGCACTCGACCATTGAACCATACCCCTAGCCCTATTTTGCATTTTATTTAGAGACAGGGTCTTACTGAGTTGCTTAGTGCCTCGCTTTTGCTGAGGCTGACTTTGAACTTGTGAACCTCCTGACTCAGCCTCCTGGGATTACAGGTGTATGTCACTACACCCAGTCACACTGCACTAGTCAATCTGCCTGTGCAGTTGATCTCAAAACTTATTCCTTTATCTGCAACTTTGTACCCTTTGATCAACATCTCCCCACCCCTGACTCAGCCTTTCCACCTCTGGTAACTGTCATTCTACTTTCTTCTTCTATGATATCAACTTTTTTAGATTTAATATTTGAGATCATATGATATTTATCTTTCTGTGCCTGGCTTGTTTTGCTGAAGGTAATGACCTTCAGTTCCATCTATGTTGTCAAAAATGATAGGTTTTCCCCCTTTTTATGGATAAATAGTATTCCATAATGTATGTATCACATCATCTTTATCCATTCATCTGTTGATTAATCCATATCTCAGCTATTGTTAATAACTCTTCAGTAAACATACCGATATCAGTTCCTTTGGATAAATGCCCAGTAGTGGGATAACTAGATCACCCAGTTGATCTACCTTTAGTTTTCTGAGGAACCCCCATCCTGTTCTCCATAATGGCTGTACCCATTTACATCTCTTCCAACAATGTATGACTTTTCTTTTCTTTGCATTCTCTCCAACACTTGTGATCTGTCATTGTCACTCACTTGCATTTCTGGCTGGAACTCTGGGGAGGCCAGATTCAGGCCTCCAGAATTTGTATTGACTCTAGCATGCATGGTTGGCAAGAGATCTTGCAGGGTCCTGCTAATGCAAAGGCTAGTACTGTGCTTGATGTTGTTTTTGGAACTGAAAAACTCTTTTAAAAATAATTTAGTCAACGAAACGCTTCGCTAACTCTGAATAAAAGAACCATGCAGTGATTTTTGTGGTCTTTGTGCACCATCTTGTGTATTCCAGGCAGATATCTGGCCTCTTTCTCCCAATACCTTGATACTAAAAGTATTCTTTATGTCTCCAAAGATCAGCAGACACTAGGGTCACATGGATTCCAAATGTTGCTGTTCAGGATATCTAATCAAAATTCTAGATAACATGAAAGGGATTGAATGTTGATGTTTTGTAACAAATCAGCCATCACAAAGGCACAGGGAAGATAATTAAACAACAACAACAAAAAGAGAAAATGCAGGCCAAGGTGGATTTAGATTGTCCAGGCACTTTAGTGTCCAGTATGGCCACTACCATCTCATCTTAACAGATTTGGGATTCTGGAGGGTCTAAGTTCTAACCCACCATGCATGGTTTATTTGGGTCCCTATTCCCTGGAGTCACTTAGGAAAAGTAGCATCTAGTCTATAAATGCCCTGATTCTGGCTTATTTCTTCCAATGTGTGTGTGCACCCAGGCATACCGACTATCCCGAGGAAGGGTGTGGACCATGATCATCATGCTGTGTCTCATTGCTGCCATCCTTTCTGCCTTCTTAGACAATGTCACCACGATGCTCCTCTTTACTCCTGTGACCATAAGGTATGCAGAGCACTTCTGCTGTGGGGACCATAGCCAGGCTCAGGGCTATACCACCTGGCCCAGGGCTCTCATCTCACATCTACAAAAAGACAGGGGCCAGTGCTCACCCTTTCACTGAAGCAAAACTCACTGCCTTCCAGACCAGCCAGCGCTGGCTTTGTGTGACTGAAATGCACTGACAAGCAGTGGTGTTGTCAGAGCTGTGTGGCCGCAACACTGGTGGGGAGTTGAAGATGTAGGCATTGCCTTCGGGAAGACTGGGCTGTTCCTGGGGACCCCAGATTGTTCTTGTCCATGCACTCCCACATTATCATCTTCCGCCTGGCTGGCAGTAGTTCACACTTGTGGTGGCATGAGAGCTTCTATCCAGGGCTCCAAGGGGCATGCACCTTGGGGAAAATGGAATAGTTATCGTCTGGTTCCTTGTCTGAGGGCTTGGAAGGTAGCAGAACAGACTGGGTTCACCCAAGTCAGGACTTGGCCTGATGGGGCTTTGCAGGGCAATTTCAGGAAAGAGAAATTCAGTCTAATTCAGTCTCATCTTTTAATTCCATCTACTCCAATCATTTGACATATTCATTGAGTGTCACAATCTGTTAACCAGAATCTTCTGTAGCTGAAGGTTCAGTCCTGGCTCTGTGTGAACCTTTTCTAAAAGCAACCACACTTTATATTCTTTATTTTAAAGATGATTCCCAATATATTAGCCCCAGGGTCCCAAACCTGGGTCCTCCCCAGCTTGGACCCATCAGGTACTGGTGCTTGGCTGGTTCTGGGGATACAGAAAGTGATAGGCAACCCTCAAAGGTCCACAGTGGGGTGAACCACTAACATGGGCCTGCTTAGTGATTGAGCATCTTGAATAAGTCACTTCAGCTCTACTGATTTGAGTTGCACCTTCCAAGGGATTAATCTGAGCTATCAGGAAGAGATAAGGGACCTGCCTGGACACAAAGCATGAGGCAGAGCAAGTTCAGTCACTAGCAGTGGGCTACTTCCCAGCTTCAGGATTAGCTCTGGGGGATGCTTTTGGCATTTGAGGAGTGATGTCCGTTAGAGGAGGAGTGAGTTGGAGTGGGCTGGGAGGGGAGCAGGGTGTGGGCAGTGCCCCATAGATGGGGCCTGCAGTACTCTGAGTCTCTCTCTCTCACCTCACTGTGGAGATGTGGGTTTGTACCCACATCTGCATCCTGCAAGCTTGGCCACATTGTCATAGCCGAGTGTAGACAGGGACTTGGAATGAGACAGGCTGAACTCTCAGCCTTCCTCTGCAGGGTTGGGCAAAGCACCTTTTGCACTTGGGTTGAGGGTAAATGAGGGATGCAGTGAACATGTTTGAAGAGTGCAGTAAACTTTAATATGCATTGATGGTACTGAACTGTGCCTCCTGGACTCTTCAGGGCCCCAAACTGCCCTCCTCCAATCAGCATGAATCTGCTGTGGACCCCAGATTGCTGACTACGTGTTTCCCAGATGCATCAGATTCTAGTGCCTCCATGCTCTCCTATAGCAGCCTGGGGAGACTGGGATTCAGGACTGAGGCCCACAGGGCACCCTGTTCCCAGCATCCTCACACAGCCTGGACAGCCCAGGGACGTGTTCAGCCTTACTGGCAATTGTTTTGGTCTTTGCTGCTCAGGAACTAGCTGTGTAATTTTCTTTTTAGATCAGGGATCTCATTTTAATTCAGAAACCCATGTCTTTCAAGATGTGAGTTTCACGTATTAATGGTCTTAAGATTCATTATTTATATTATAATATTCTTCATACTTTATAGGAGTTGATTGCTTTCTTCTGTCTTTGTCTGGACTGAATAGTGCGCAGTCCCTAGAGTTCAGCAGTTAGGTCCATTTAGATCAGCTCTGTGCTCATCTGGTGGTGGTGTTGTCTATGAATTTTTTTCTTGCTAGAAGCAGACTTTGGTAGCTTCCTCCACTGAGTGCAGCTGCTGACTGGGGTCTGATGCTCATTTGTAGAGTCATTCCTGACCCTGGTAGCCAGGCTCACTCCTTCCTCAGCTTCCACGCAGCTTCTCTGCCAGTCTGCACTCCCATCAGTAGAGGGGAAGGCTACATGACTGGTTATGCTCTGAACTTTGGGCAGGAGGTGGTGGGAAGACCTTTGAATGCAGTAGGACCTCCCTGGAGGAGTGAGATCTGGGGCCCAGTTTCTGTATGGCAGAGGGCAGTGAGGGTTAACAGGTGTGGAGGATGCTGTGATGTGCTCTCTGTCCTGTCTTTGAGCAATGTTTATCATCTATGTGCACAGCACCTACCTGAGGAGTTCTAGAATGTTGCTGCTGCCCAGGCACACTCCCAGGGATTGGTCTGCTACAAGGCCAGGCTGTGGAACTTTCAAGGATTTTTTTTTTTTTTTTTTTTTTGGTACTGGCAATTGAACCCAGGGGCACTTAACCACTGAGCCACATCTCCAGCCCTATTTTGTATTTTATTTAGAGACAGGGTCTTACCGAGTTGCTTAGGGCCTCGCTAAGTTGCTGAGGCTGGCTTTGAACTCTCTATCCTTCTGCTTTTGCTGGGATTACAGGTGTGCACCACCACAGCCAGCAACTTTCAAGGATTCTAAGACAATTTAGTGCAGCCAAGATGGAGGACTATGGCTAAAGAGTGTGTGCTCCTTCTCTAAGGAAGAAGTCAGTTTTCAGTAGTTAAAGGGAAGGGTTGAGAGGAGACCTTTGGGGCCTTGACATTTGTGAAGGGGGAGGCAGGTAGGGGACTAGGTGAGCAGGCTTAGTGTGAGCACTGGCAATTTCTGCACTGATGCTGGCCCCTAACTCAGAGGGTCTTGTGACCAGTGCCCATCCACTGGTACCAGGTCCTACCTTTCACTGGGAGCCTGCACACAGAGGACTGTGCTCCTTCCAGACCTGTGGGGGTGGAGGGGTACATCATGACACTGATGGTTCAGAGGGTGCTGGGTTAATTCAGGAGAAATGTCATGTTCAGAATCAGCTGTAGCCCTAGGGTGGTGTTGTAGTTGTTCTTCCTCCCCCAACATTGCCCTCTCACAGGTATATGCGCCTTCTTGGTTTAAGCCAGTACTTTAAATATATTTGGGCTGCACATGGACCTTTATGCTGTAAATAGTGGGACTACTTTCATTTTCCTCCATTTATGATAGATTATGTGAGGTGCTCAACCTTGATCCAAGGCAAGTCCTGATCGCAGAGGTGATCTTCACAAACATCGGAGGAGCTGCCACTGCCATTGGGGACCCACCAAATGTCATCATTGTTTCCAACCAGGAGTTGAGGAAGATGGTATGTATTAGGGTTACTTTCAATAAATGCAGAACTCAACTTACTCAGCCCTCTACTTAGTGTTGCAGACCCTTTATTAACCTTTGTTAGAAGTCAAGATCCTCTGTATTACCTCTTCATGGTAAGTGCTTTTATTCGTCTTGAGGGTGGGATGTAAGGAGATCCTCCAGTGCAGTGTTAATGGGCTTGAATTGCTTCATTCTCGGTCTCAGAAGTTTTTGAAGAAATGATTGGATAATATGATCTATTTAGTCATAGTATGTTATACTAATTATATCAATAGGAATGGTGGTTTCTTTTGACTAGTATCAAGAACAAAATGACCTGTCATCTCTTACAGGAGATATGTGATTTCTTTCTCAACTGTAGTAGGGGAATTTATGGAAGAACTTAAACTTTCTTCAAGGGTCAGAACATGAAGGCCTTAGAAATTCTTTGAAAACCACTACAGATATTTTTCCACATTTTAATTGGTGTATTGTAGTTGTACAGCATGTTCAGATTTGTTGTTACATATTCATACATGCACACAATATAAGAATATAATTTGGCCAAAATCATTCCCCAGTGTATTTCCCCCTCCCCTCCTCTCCCTCCAACCCTGGGCCCCTTTCCTCTATTCTGTTGATCTCTCTTTGATTTTCATGAAATCCTCCCCACCTTTCTTTTCTTTTTTCCTCTCTAGCTTCCACATGTGAGAGAAGACATAAAACTCTTGACCTTCTGAGTTTGACTTATTTAGCTTAACATAATATTCTCAAGATCCATCCATTTTCCTGAAAATGACATAATTTTATTTCTCTTTGTAGCTAAATATTTACCACATTATCTTTACCTGTTCATCTGCTGATGGAAAACTCGTGTTGCTATAAATGTGGGCATGACTTTAATTCTTTAGGATAAATACCAAAGAGTGGTATAGCTGGGTCATATGGTGTTCTATGCCTAGTCCTTTTTTTATATTGCTGACCATCATTTTTTATTTAAATATAGTAAACTTTTAATAGAAGAAACAAAAAATTCTCTACACAGCAATTATTGTACATAAATGTAAAAATGCATTTCTATTTCACAATCAAGCAAAATGGACTTTTAGGTACAAAATTTGATAAATCATGAAAGAATGAGACGTGAATGCAAGATAGAAATAACAGAAGCAATAAAAACACACATTACTTAACACTTCAATTGGTCTTATCTTCCAACCTACTGATTAAGGCCTGAGTTTCAGGAATCCTATGTTCTTTACCAAATGGAAATATTCAGTTTCTCTGTACCTAATATATATCCTTATAACAAATAATTATCTTTCAAAATAATGTAATATATACATATATCATCCACATACACACACACACACACACACACACACACATGTATGTGTACATATTCTGCTGAACCTGCCTCTCAAATAGGGAAGTAAGAATTTTGGAATTTCCACATAGAAAAAATAATTCTTCAATGGAAATAAAATGATGAGTGGCATTATTAGAAATCTCTAGTTCATTTGTATTATGTTTCCCCAAATCACGTTTTTATTAAGGCTTGCCATGACCCCTCAGACACTCCAGACTTAATCTTTTCACCCTGCCTAGATGGCCCACAGCAGAAACACTTTATAAAGAAAAGGAGGCTTAACAATTCAGTGAGAGACTTCAGCATGGGCGTAGTACAGTCAGCTTAGTCCAAACGCCTGGAATGATTTCTTTATTGTCTGTTCTCTTGGGTTTTACTGGTTAGTTTTCTCTGCTTCCTCCCTCACTAGCCTATAAGCACCTAAATAGCTCGTGATGACAGTCCTTGATTGTAGGGAGCTCACAACAACCCGAGTTCAAGCAAGAGGAAGGTTGGTTTGTACACACAGGGCACTTCATGTGGGGTGGAGCAAGCAGAGGAAGAGTGCATGAAGATGGTGTCCATAGAACCTCAGAAATAGGGTCTGGAGTGGGGGAGAGGAGCAGGAGAGAGAGAGAAGGCACAGAGACAGGAAGAAAAGAAAAAATCCAGTTTGGCTACAGGAGATATCTGTGAGAAATCATCTGTGAGAACACATTCCCAAAAGAGAAAAGATTCCTTACTCTGGTGGGTAAAATTCAGGGCCGGGGCGGGGGCGTGGGGGGTGGTTTGCAGAAGCACTGAAGGCCTTGCACAGGGAACAAACCCAAAGCCATGCTAGAGGATCAGCACACAGTGTGGGGTGGGACAGACGACAGAGGAGAGGGCAGGAAGCTCAGAGAGCTTCGCTTACCAAGCCCAGTGCCACGTGCAAATATTTCCTATAGAAACAAATATCAACTCAACATAACCCAAAACACACAGCTCTGTCTGAATAAATCAAGGCTTTCAGAGAAAGAGCATGGGGGGGGCTTAAATAGATATTTTTAGTTCAAGTTCCTGGAAGCTGCCCCAGTTTGAGCAAGTTAAAGGCAGTGAAACAATTCCCACATCCAGTGACAATTCAAGTCCCCCAATCACGACCTGCACCTTCCCTGAGCCGTCATCACCAAGGAATTGTAAAGCAATTATCATTTCACTACAGATAAGTTCCCACCTGCCACTCAATCCAGTGAGCCCTCCTGAAGGGCCACGACCCCGACACAGGTGCTAGCCACGCCTGTTGCCTGTACCACGGCGGAGTGGCGCGGGTGTGCTGCTGGGCAGCAGCTCCTTGTCCCGCCTCCAGCTCACCGGAGTCACTATGTGGAGGAAACAGTTGACCTGTAAGGTACAACTTTGACCAAAGCCCCCACCAGGGTCATCCCTTTCTTTTCTAGGTCCAGATTGCATCCCTCCACTAGCTACAGAGGGAGAGGTCATCTGAGTAGAGGAACTCAAGGAAGGAATCATCAATGTCTGATGACCACTGAACCAAACAGACAGAAACTTCTTAGGACACCATCACTCAGACTACTAGTCTTTTGATCCTATAATTATGAGTAGATATTTTCTTTGTACACTAAAATAAAAAGCACTTATTTACCTTAATTTTAAAGAGAACAGGTGTAATTTTTATATCTTAAAGAATTAAAATTAGAACTTTATCATTAGTTTTCATTTATCATTCTTTCATCATTAGAATTTTCTGGATTTCCCTTCTCTAGGGGTATCAGTAAAAATGTTTCCACATTTGGTATTATTTACTGTAGATGATGTTGTGTATGTATTCCTGTGAAATGCATCAGTATGTTTGTGTGTGTATGCTGCCATTTCCTAAAATGTATTTAAATTGCTAAGAATTCATGGCTCTAAGGGATCAATGGCCATGTTGAAGTCCACCATGATACAGAGATTCTGGATATAACTTGGATGCTGTGGTGAAAGTCTGTAATCCCTGGCTGCCTTGGGGAGCTTCCTTGCAGCCCACCACCTGTCCTGAGTATGAGCTGAATTGTCACGTGGCCATGGACATATCATCTTGGGGGCATATCAGAAGGTAACAGGGCCTTGTGTTCTATTCTGGGGGCAACTATCACCCAGGATGGGCATGGGAATACACAAGGGAAAGAACTAGCTTCAGAAAAAAAAAGTGTATTTGTTTATTTTTTATTCTACAATAATATGTTTTTTGTACAAAACAGAAACCCCATATACACACACACTCATTCATACACAAATAAAAACTCTTATAATCCTGCCACTCAGAGACAAATCCTCTTAGTATTTTGATGCAACTAGTCTTCTAGAATGTTCATGTGTGGATTTTTTAAATAAATAAGATAGCATAGCTTCTGCTCTAGGCAGATGGAGTAAGAGGCATTGGGTTTCCTGTCTTGCCTGGAACAACCAACCAACCAAATTAAACAAACAAATGAACCAAAACCAGACAGCATACCTGGAGCAATAGTAATTAAGACACCGAACACCAGACCAAAAATGGACAGCGATCCCCATGACTTGGGAAATGATACTAACTCTGATTCCTCTGGCTCACTGCTTGAAAGCTTCCAGGGTGTGGTGCAGAGAGGGAGAAACCATGTGGAGCTCACTTAGCTTCCTGAGTTGATGAGAGTCTGGGGGGACCAAGACAGCTGGAATTTGCAGGACAAAGGAGCAGAGAGGACAGTGCTGCTCAGAGAGAGAAACACAGAGATCTTCAGAGAGTCTCCTCTGAGAATGCAGCAGTGATAATACCAGAGCATGTATGTGAGGAAGCCACCTGATGCCAGGGAAGCACACCCCAAAAGGGTTGAAGGTCAGAGTCCCTGACACACAGGGACAGGAAGAGTCTCTGTTCCTTCCAGGCAGACTGTAACCTTGTAATTGTAGGGCACAGGGTGCACTACTCAGAAGGGTCTTGCCTCAGGAGTGGGGAGTAATTCCAGAACTGAATATGGCTCTGATTCCACCTAATAAATCTTAAAATCAAACCCCTGCCAAATGAGCTTCCTAGATAATTATCAGACTCCCAGAACAGACCTCAAGAATATTTGAAGGATACAAAAACATTCAACAGTGTACAAGGCAAAATTCACAATGTCTGGCATATGATCAAGGATTCCCAGGCATGTAAGGAAGCAAGAAAATATGACCTATGAGAAGGAGAATATGAACCATTTGGAGTCAACCTTGAGTAGACACAGGTGTGAGAATGAGCAAACGAGAACATTAAAGCTGTTATAATTGCATTACAGATGTTCCCTAAGTAGAAACATTAAAGACAATTTTTTTAAAATGCTAAAATCAAGCTTCTAGAGATGAAACTTAAAATATCTGTAATAGAAACACACCTGTTGGGATTAATGGCAACACAGCAGAAGAAAAAAAAATAGTGAGCTTGAAGACACAGATCTCAAAGAAAAAAGACTGAAAAGATAGTAATGACAAAGTGAAAAGTGTTCTTGGAAAATTGCAGGTGGACTAACACATATGTAGTTCTCATCTTTGAAGGACAGGGGAAATGGAGAGGGAGAGGGAGAGGGAAAACAAGAGGAAGAGGGACGGGGAGAAGAGAGCACAAGCTAGCTCTTGGTGTCTCTGATGAGGCACCAGCATGTGTGCCCCAGCCTCATGAACTCATCTCAACCAAATCACCCCAAAAAGACTCCATCTCCAAATAACATCGCATTGGGAATTAGGGCATCAACATAAGAATGATGGGGGGACACAATTCCATCTAGAGCAATTCTGAACTGAATTATAGTGAAAACGGAACACGTAAAAATTCAAAGGTTTTTTTGTTTTTAAAGGAGTCATTTAAAAGGAAATTAAAATAGCTATTAAACTATGTGCATGGAAAAATTAGTACTCTTATGGTAGATTGATACTTCCTATATGCAAGTGTGTAAATAAATGCACATCATTAAAACATGGGTACGTTTTAATGCAGAAAAAAAATTCCAAGGGTTTCTTTAAAGAGGAGTCAGCAACGTTTTCTTAAAAGGCCACGTAGTTAATATTACAGGCATGTGGGCCATGTGGTGACTATTGAAATTACTCAGTGCTGCACTATGGCGTGAGAGCAGCCATAGACAACACACAGAAGGATGGACGTGGCTGTACTCAGCCTGTGAATGGAGGGTTAGTGGTCCCTGCTCTCATGCAGTCTTTAAAGGGAAATTTATACCCTAGACACCTAAACAAGAACAGATGAGTCTTAAATTCATGACGTCTGAAAAATTATGTCCTTTAGCTGCTTCTGGTAGCACTTCCCTCCATTCCCCTGGGTGACAACTTTCACAGTGTCACTCTGCTGGCTCTGCCTCTTTGGCCATTTCTTAGTCTCCTTCATGAGCATTTTCTTCCTATAACTCCTCTTCAGTACCTATGGCCTCTGGGTTTTTTATTTGGGATCTTTTTTCCCCTTGGGCCAGCTCATCACTTCTGTGGCTTGCTCTGTTTCCTGCATGCTGGGCTCACCCCTCTTCACTCTTCCAGAGGCTCTCTTACCTCCTTCAGATCCAGGGATGTCAGGACCCCTCTGCCACATGCTCAGCCAGTTCCTTGCACACAGTACGATCACACCAGTCTCTCCTGTCTGTCCTCACATCCATTCCTACAGCATCTGTGTTCTTTCCTTATTGGACATTCAGAATGGATTCTGTCTTCAAATCGCATGATGTCTATTTTACCGACATAGTAGATTTAGCTTAACACTTCATAAGCCCTTCACTTAAAAGAATTCAAGAAACCACCTTGGCTGCAACCATCCCTTACAACTGGGTGGGCCCTTGACTTGTCACAGAGCTAACCAGATAGCATAGCGCCTAGGAAATGATACTGTTTTAACTGGGAATCCTTTAGCCACATCCTCATAAATATATGTAGCTTATGAAGCAAGGCGTGTTCTACCCTGTTTCCCATGGGGTCCTCTATTGGTTGTTTTACATGCTTCAATATTTGACCACTAATCCATCGAATGAGGACAATGTGGAAAACTACAAAGAAAATGGCTGAGTGGAGCCCCAAACAAAACCATACAAAAGAAGACTCAGAAGCAGAAGACACTCCATGAAAGAAGAAAGGGCTGCGTTATGCACCGTATTGATGTAGTGTGACGGGGTGGTTTTGTTACTGGGAACATTAAACAGAAGTGTCTAGGAAATTACAGAGATAGGTAATAGCCGCAGGGAGGCCCAGATCCATGCACCTAATAAGCTTAGTGAAAACATTTGCATCCTGTTGTACATTGCTTCTGCTTGTATTGATTCTTAGAATGATTGGTTTGATTTTTTTTTCCATTTTGCATTGCTCTTGATAAACTAACCCATTACACAACTCTAGGAGCAACCAAATTCTTCCACTCAGTTCTGTGCAATTTTGCTGTGGACATAGTCCCTGGATCTCCTTAGTCCTTTATTTTATTTTTTTTAATCTACTCAGTTTTTCTTCAAATGCTCCACCATTTCTTATGGGGCATAGTTATTATGTTCCAAACAGAACAAAAATTATTCTGGATATAAGGATTTATGTCTTCCTGGGTCATTTCCCCTAAACAGTATTAACAATTACATTTCATGACCCAGTTGGCATAAAGATCTTAGGTCTTAAATGATTTTCTCGGACCCAAAAGTTCATTTTTTCCTTTTGATTTGAGAGGAAATTAGAATATTTTCATGAGCACTTCAAAGTATTATTTCCAAGGGGATATCTGGAGTATGAATTCTGTAGATAAACACAACGTTCAAAGTAATTGTCGACATCTGACCAAGGTGCAGAGCCACACAGGCAGGCAGGGGAGCAGAGGCACCTGTCTAGGACCCTTGTGGCTGGTCCCCATGCTCTGGGCAGCCTCTGGTAGTTCCTGGGTGCCAGGGAAGAAAGACTGCTCATTGGCTCTCCTTCAAATCAATGGCAAGAACTTTAGTGAAATGTTTTAAAAATCAAATGTACCTTTAAAATGGTGAGTACTGGTAGTCACATTGTTTAATGTTCTTTTCCTTTCAGTCTTTTTTCACCCTAACCTGGAAGCCTGGGTTGGAATTAGATATGTTAACCTGTTTTGTTTCCTCCTAAAATGGCTTTTTAAATTTTTTGGCACTGGGGATTGAACTCAGGGGTACTTGACCACAGAGTCACATCCCCAGTTCTATTTTGTATTTTATTTAGAGACAGGGTCTCACTGAGTTGCTTAGGGCCTCGCAAAGTTGCTAAGGCTGGCTTTGAACTCACGATCCTCCTGCCTCAGCCTCCTAAGCTGCTGGGATTACAGGTGTGCGCCACTGTGCCCAGCTCCCTAAGATGGCTTTTTATTTGTGTAAGAATTGGTAGTTCAACATGAAAGAAAAGAAAACCTTCACACATTCTGTTATTATTTTTACCCCCCCCCCCCC